>PDGT01000035.1:3556535-3602178 GCA_003671415.1 Megathymus violae
GGATGAAATGAATGAAATGGATGAAATGGATGAAATGGATGAAATGGATGAAATGGATGAAATGGATGAAATGGATGAAATGGATGAAATGATGAAATGATGAAATGATGAAATGATGAAATGGATGAAATGATGAAATGATGAAATGAATGAAATGAATGAAATGAATGAAATGAATGAAATGAATGAAATGAATGAAATGAATGAAATGAATGAATTGAATGAATTGAATGAAATGAATTAAATAAATGAAATTTAATTAAATTAAATTAAATTAAATTAAATTAAATTAAATTAAATTAAATAATATTTTATTCGAAGTTGGTTTTTAAAAAAAATTTTTCGAACGTCAAACTACGCCATCGCTTCAACAAATCCCTACCGTAAGTGGTCTCGGTAGAAGAACGGTAACAGAACGAAGAACGGTTACAGAACGCACTTAAACTGGCTTAATATTAAACTCGTGTCCAAGCAGTCTTATCCTGAAAGTAATCATCAAGTTTGTAATGTAAATAACCTTTCCGCATAAGAACGCCTTTGACGTGAGTTTTAAGTTTACAATATGGCATTTCTGTCAATTTTAATGGCATTTTATTATAAATATTTACACATCTACCCATGAAAGAGCCACCAGTTTCGCATAGTCTGAAATTTCGAACAATCAGTTTAGCCTTACTCCTAGTATTAATACTGTGACCGTTACTCTGAAAATTATCAGAGTATTTTTTAACGTACATAATATTATCTAAAATATATTGTGATGCTACAGTTAATATATCAATTTCTTTAAAGAGATCCTAAGGGAATCCCTAGGCCTGAATTTGTAAATGGCGCGTACTGCTCTTTTCTGTAATATAAAAATCGACTTAATATCTGCAGCTGAGCCCCACAACAACAGACCATAAGACATCACACTGTGAAAGTAGCTAAAATAAAGTTATCTTGCTGTTTCTACGTCCGTTAAGAGCCTCACTTTCTTAACAGCGTAGGCAGCAGAGCTAAGTTGTCCTGATAGGATTTCAATATGAGGACTCCATTGTAGTCGTGAGTCTATAGTGATTCCAACTGATAATATTGTGAACATTGATAATATTAAAATACCAAGTTATAAATGCTGTATTTACATTTAATAATGGCCCAAAAACTATTGATTTACTGATAAACATTGCAACAAATAAACATTCATCAATTTATTTGTAAAACAAGTGACTGCATAGTACAATCATAATTAAACGCGCGCCAAGGAACAATGCCGATAATGAATTTTAAACAACACGAGTGTAATGTATTATGAAGCGTCTTTGATAAACTTAATACTGCACTCGTTAAAATTAATGAGAGACATTAGCGTTCTTTATAAGTAACAAGTGCCTTCACGCGACGCGGAGTGTTACAACAAAAAGATGGTAACCAACTTCAACTTACAAGTGTGACAACTTCAACTTATATGCTTAACTGTGATATGGAATACAAACATCATGAGCTTTTTATGTTACAACTTAATATCAATATGTCACATATGAATACTAGAAGTGTTTTTTTTTTTTAATATTTAAATTCGTCGGGTAAAAGTTTCTTAATTATTATTTTTTTTCTATTTACGGTACCCGAAAACTTTTCCGAAATTCTCTACAACTGTACAGTTGTCTGAAACATGAAATTTGAGACTGGTCACAATCGTTCAATTTATCTGTTATTTTTCAATCAACCTCAAACCTCAAGGATTATTTTTGCGTTAAGTTTTCCAAATCTCGATAACTCAATGCATTTTCAAAGCGGATAAATAATAGCAAACAAAAAATTTTATAGAAATGCAAAAAAAATCTCTTGCATTTCCGCTTCGTTGAAACCGGAAATTCTTTTCTGTCTTCGGAATTTTCATATGAGCTGTAATTTCTCGAGGAGGATTTGAAAACGCCTATGAACTTTGGCTCGTTCACGCCTCGCATACCAAAGGACAGATCGATGCTTGTCAAACAATAAATGTCACGTCCACTCCCTTATGATAATTTACCACAATCGTTCAAATCAGGGCAGGCAATTGTCAACTCTGCCACTCACAGAATAAGAAATATATTATGAGTTTAATGTAGCTTGGCTTTTCTTCTCGATTTTTCTTTGAGGTGAGAACGCTGTCCTAATTTTTCATGGAGGAAATGTTTTGCGATATTAAGACAAAGGTGACTGACGATGTAAGGTGTGGTTACGTTTGAAGTCACCTATAGTTGAATATGCCTAATTTTTTAAATAATATTATTGTATATTAAATACTCTGTAAATTAAAGAAAAAAGGTCAAGTAAACATTTGGATGTATAACATAAAATTAGAGATCTCTTATGAATCTTTTTCTTTTCTTTTGCATTATTTGATATATTTCTCTATACAAAATCCAATTTACTCTCAAATATTTTAAAAGTAAATGAATGAATGAAATCATTTATTTGTTTAAATAATGTTACATACAATCGCCAGTTATAAAATGTTGTGTACTTCTTCTACCAAGTGATGTACAAATAGAGTGAATAGGCTTTTATATGTTAGTGCGTTCAACATCTTAGACATCATCACGACTTACCATCAGGTGTGATAGTTGTCTAGCGTTACCTTATTTTATGTAAAAAAAAATCTTCGTCTCGTGGATGTTCCTAACTAATTATCATGATCAATTGTACTCTCAAATAAGATTGCAATTAATTTTGTAATGTGTTCTAAGTTTTACATATTCACCAGCTGATTCCTTGAAATCATCAATTCAGCTCGAAATCAACTTACAGTAATCGAACTAGTACCTACTTGCAGTTCAGTTGTTAATTCAACTAACGGAACACGAAATTGCTATCACATCAAATCTATAAACGGCAGGTGTCCGAACTGTATCAGTGAAATGCAAATATAGGATCGACTTCATTATAAGATATTCAACGTTAGATTAGTTAAGCGAACAATCATAGGTCTCGATTGTACGGCGCTGCACCCACGATACTGCTAAAGAACGGGGCTAGCGTGAATGATTATCGATTATGGTTTATTTATTTACTTATTGAACTCCTTAAATTTCATATTATGTAAATATTACCTGCATTTCATTACTTGAAATATTATAATACATGCATTTTACATTCGTAAACTGCAGTGTTGGAAATTATCGCCTGTTGGAAATTTAAAAGTTCATTATTGATCATTAAAAAACCTCTTTAATAATACACACTATGTATTTTAGTTGTAGTAGTAGAAAATTGGATTCGCAAAAGCAACAATCAAACTATCAGACCATCCATGTAAACAATTACTCCGTCAGGAGTGTACAACTAATTTAACTAACTAAGAGAGTTTACGAACGATTTCACCCTTTTTTTCTTGGCCTACAACGCAACGCTGATGCCCCTTGTCCCGCAGATATATAAGAATATTATATCATCACGTGGCATTTCTACGTATTTTGCGTAGTTCTTATTAACAAAAAAAAGTTAAGTTAACCAGATTATTTTCAGACATATCCTTTTCATAAATAACCAAAAGATGTTGTCTTCTACTTAAATTTGTATTTTTCATATTGTAGGTAATACGTAGGCTTTTGGTAATAGGCATTACGTCACTTTTATGCGCAAAAAAATAATAATCGTTCACACAATCCTGCTCTATTATTGTATGGATATAAGCAACTGAAATACCAAGAACGAGATTTGAAAAGCGACAATTATGTATCACACAAGTATCTGCCTTGATCGGAAATCAAACAGGGAACTTTTCGGTCGACAAATAGTACCATTGTCAATTGGGTTATAATTTTTTTTAATGCATAGTAGACGAAACTTGAGAGCCTGTTGGATGGTTTCACCACTACCTCTATCCGACACTGGGTCGATGATATCACATGGTTCTAAGGACAGCAGCGATTCTCACCATCAGAGTAAGTCTACTCTTTGCAGCGAACAATATCCTACAACATTCAAACAGTTATCATAAAAATCATTCTCACACAAATCTCACTCTCAAAAATTTCACTATCGTTTCGCCAATTCGATATTTGCAAACGAAACTCCTCGAGCTCTCCCCGCCATACGCATGACACGCGGCAGTTTGTCAGAATCGCAATCAAACGCGTAGAAAACGCGGCGTGTCTCCAATCCATGATTAATGCGTTTCTTAATTACTAAGTTATCGTTCGCCGTCCTGACGGGGGACTATACATGTGTTCCCATTTTAATTTATTGACTTTTGTACCGTTTGTTTTTGGGGTGTACGCGGTTACCTATTAAGGTTGCTCGCGCTTTTAATTTTGCTTACACGCAATTACATTGGACATATTCGTTATTAAAACTAATCTAGCTACAATGATTGATAGTATGCCGAGGACTTGTAAGTAAAGATTTATCGTTACGTTCACAAAAGAAAATCCTTCGTACCTAAAACTCATTAGACAAGCGAATGCTTCACTTACTGCTGTTTTAAATTTTAATGCGTGAAAAAAATTATTATTTGAAAAATTAATGCATAACATCAAATGATTTCATTAGTTTGATGAGTTTATATTTAAATATTAGTAGGCTTAATACTTGATTAAAAACATTTAGTCTGTCTCGATCGGTACCTAATTATAAAATATAACGCAAATAATTCTTATTTGTTGAAACCGAACATTTGAATATGTAATCAAAACATTGTTTCTCGTTTCAGATATTGTGGACAATACTTTGATAATGTTATCGCGGGTCTGTCAGGCCTGCTCCGCAAATATATGGACATTATTATTAGTATCCCATTAAATTATTAGTCTCGTGTAATATCGCAGCTGTCACCTACTACGCATGATGTCTTTACGAATGGAAAATGGAAGCAACTAGATATTTTCTCCGGTAGATTAGAAGAACAATTTTATATCACGTATTCTTATTTAATATCGCATAAGTTTTAAGCATTTTTTTGGATTTGAGCTGAAAAAGTAGAAAATAAGATTAAATATAAAAAAAAAATTCAACAATATCAATTTTTTGTAAGTCTAAAATAAGTCTAATATCACTGTGTAATTTTTTTTTTTAAACTTACGTCATCGCGAACGTTATTATCGCGAAAATATCGGTAAAAACACAAAAAACCTAAGTACCCGTTGCGGGAAAAATAATTTCGTGTCAAAAACCGTATAGTGCTCTTTATTGATTATGTATGATTAATGTCTTTATGAATTAATAGTAATAAAAAAATGGAGACAACTGAAAATGATGCTTTTCCTGTTTGATTTTAGTCTTATTTCAGGCTTATTAATTAAATTGGTTTTATTTGTATTATATTTTATTTTTTCTTTAATGTGAGAGCACATATTTGTTTTCCTTTAGTGTCTTTAGTATTTCAATCCGTTTAATAAAAAAAATGGTTAAAAAAATTCTATTTATAGTGTTATAATTTTATGCTTTCAAGCTAAGTCATTCAACTTAAATTAAACTTAAGGTAAAAATCAGTCTAGTTTCATTTTATTATGTAGCGGGTACTCATGACACGTTTTTATTTGTTGCCAATATTTCGATCCAGTCGCATGGATCGTGGTCACGGAGAAACTGTGGTGGCGGGGAGAAACCATCGACAAGCTAGTGGTAGATTAATCTATCTACCCTACGTCTAGTTCGTTTTTCTTTTTTAGTTACCGTTTCACGACACACGACACTTACTGTATCTTCACGCACTGAACTTTGCACTTTATGTGTTTTACATAAACTAAACACTAGATTCCACGTTTATGCTCACTTAAACCATATTCCCTGTTGAACTTCCTCGGGTGTTTCTTGATCTCTATCGCTTCTCTTACTAAACGTGGAAAGTAATGTCGCTCAGAGGAGATCATTTGAGTCGGTAACTAAAAAAGAAAAACGAACTAGACGTAGGGTAGATAGATTAATCTACCACTAGCTTGTCGACGGTTTCTCCCCGCCACCGCAGTTTCGCTGTGACCACGATCCATGCAGCTGAGTCGAAATATTGGCAACAAATAAAAACGTATCATGAATACCCGCATATAATAAAATGTATAAATTCCGCGATGACATTAGTTTAAAATCATAAACCTAGTTTCAATATTGAAATGCTTATTTGCGTAATAAAATGATTTTGATAAAATGTATAATGATTGGTTTCGTTTGTTATTATCAAATAAGGCACTCTCCTAGTTGTTGGGTATACCAATTCTAACCAACAACCGAATTCAAAAATATAACGCATACCATCTCAAATTTATATAAGTGTGACAATAATGTATACATGTTACTCGCCTAAAAACTACATCCAAGACACATACCTAGTTATAATAATACAATAAAAATACACTGGGATTATTCCTCATTATATTCAAAGCTGAACTTCTAAAATCAGGGCTCTACGAAAAAAGCCTTAAACCGTCACCTCCAGTTAATACACACTCGTGTCACGTTCCTCGCTCATTTGGAGGCCTTCATCGATCGGAGACAAAGCCTCGGCAGCCCCGATAAACGAATTAAGGAAATGGGAGATTTTTTATCTGGGCCGCGGCGAAGGAGGGGGCCCGACACGCGTCGTAAAACGCAGCAATACTTTCTTATGCAAAGTCCCTTCGCGACGATAATTAGGTGAGGCTATAGATGTGTACGCGGCGTTATGGCTGTGTGCGTTTTGTTTTTAATTTTGGGGCGCGGGCCCGATTAGGTGGGCGAACGTACCTAAATGTCACCGACATTTGGATGTACATCTAATTTCTTTGCGAGTTCTCAGTTATATGGTTTCACTGTCATTGTTTCGATGTATTTCCATTTCGAGGTAATTTCGAAGGTAATTCCTTTAATATCTGCGTGCTGTGATAATGTCCAGACTCGAGACGATAGCCGGCAGTTTACTAGGTTTCGATTTTTTAGAACCAACGGCTAATATTATTATATAATTCTAAGCTTCACATCGTTCAGTATACGTTAATGTGTAATGGTTTAGCCGAGATATGTGTAATTAGCCTGAAACCACTTTAAACGAAACCGAATTAATATTAGGTATTAGTATAGAATTAAGTAACTTTTCTAACTAAAACTGTAATTGTTTCTTGAGACTTATTTTCTATATTATACCTCCAATTATAGTTGTAACATATTTAAACTAGTTCTTAATAGTTCAAACGTCAACGATTTATATCAGAAAAAAGATTGAATCATACTGCTACTGTCTGAAATAATCGTAATGTAAAATTAAATCGATTTAATTTAACTGGTTCTTCAATTAGAGCCAATTAATTAGTAACTTAATAATCGAATAGCATACTTATAATCATTTGGTCCTTAACATCATTTGTGGTAACATCCACAGTCTAAGGCTCAAAACAGAACAAGCGGACTACTACACGATACCGACCAAGCCATACATTGAAACTAAGTTGATAAAATTTATTACGTATGCGTCAACTCTCAAGACTTGAAAAATGAGGCCAAAGTATCCAAGTTAAGTACGACTTGATAAATACCACACAACTTCCTAAATTCTACATGGAATCACAATTACGATTTCCGTTTTGTTTAGAAAAATTATGAGAAGATACATAATTTTCAAGCCGTGTAAAGAAATGAAACAAATAATGAGAAATGTAAAAAATTGTGTAATCTTTAAAACGATCATAATCGTTCGTACATTTGCTTTAATAATAATTAAATACAGGACATACATTAAAGTGTCCATGCAGACCGTTGTATTATTTAGGACAAATAAATACATGAGTGAGGAAAAAACATAAAACACAGGAGCGTAACTTAATATCCGGCGATACCGACATCACCAGCACAGACATAAGAAATTACAATCGTCCATAATGAACGAGCGAACGCCGTCCTTGCGCACATGTCGTTCAGAATTACTTGTACGAAACAGTTTTGATACTTCACATGATTAGATTGAACACCGATCCATTCCAATCCATTTGGATAGGTTTCAACTTTGTTCACTGAATTGTTACTCACCAATACTACATTATGAACAAATGATTGGTATACAATAACAAAAATAATGTTAATATATATAGTGCAATTAAATATCGCTATATAGTACAATTGGTATATTTATCCATCTAGATTTTGAACAAATACTTGATGGATAATAACAATAATAATAAATGTTTTTACAGATGCTCTAGCAGTTTTTGTGTTAGTCGAACATGTCACATATAACATGGATATATGGATATTTATAATAAATATCCAATATTTATTATTGATTTCCTCGTAACAACTAGATCGGCCTGGAAATCAAACGAATTAAATCGTGAGATTACTAATAACTAGGAGGTAGAGTAATCGAAAAAATATTTATTTAAAATCTAAGCATAAAAAGTTTCCAGTACAAATATCATAAATTCACTGATTTTAAGACTATTTTAGATAAAAATATGTTAATTAAATATTGCATTTGGATACAAATAAATACTGTAATCTGTGCATCTCATTTTATACATGTAAAATATTAATCTTGAATTCCGTTCAATAGTACAACGTCAATTTAGTTTAACTAATATTTTACTCAGTCAGACTGAACATAATCATTTGTCATTATATTGATATTGTTTTGTTCACAACTTCAGCTGTATTTGATGAGAAATACAGATGGGATACAATTTTCAAACAATATTCAATTTTAAGAATAAGATAATATTCAGTCACAATTCTACAATACTTACAAACATACCTATATGCAAAATCTAATATCACAATATCGGACCAAAATTTCAAACATTTCAATTTCCGATAGAAAACAACAAGAATCTTGGAAGTATCAAGACCGTTCGCCCTTGTCTTACACTTTTAATTTTCCCTCCTTAAAAATGGGAGGGCAGTGTTTTCGTGTGTGGCGGCCACCCCCGGGGGAGGATAATCAAGGCACGCAATCTTCGGCGAACCCTTAAAAACTTTAAAACTCATCGCCGCCTCGCGTCCTTCGTGGATCACATACAAACCGGATAGATATTTTCTCAGTGTGTTTACAGAATTAAAACTGTTCATGTTAATACAATCTGCAGTTTGATTATGTTAGGGGTGAATTCTGTGTAGCTAAATATGTATATTTTTTCTATTTTTACAGTGTCTGTAGTACGAGTAATGGACACTAAAAAACTATAATGGAAGCTTAGGAATTGATGTTAATTAGAAGTTGAAAGAGTACAAAGCTTTTACTATAAACATTATTCAATTTAGTCTTTTCTCTGTTCCAGCGATGGGTCAACCCAATAATACTTATGTTTACAAGAATTAGTAATGAAAATAAACACATGGAATATTTAATACCAATATACATAATTACCTATCCTGATATAATTTTGTTATTAAATTAGTATTAATTTACTTTGCAACAAATGAGTTTCCGCAAAGTAATGCCTGATACTATCAATGATATAATTTTGAATTGGGATTTTTTAAGTTTGCGTGTATTCGGGGGTTAATCTGCGGAACCACACCACCTATTTCAAAGAAACTTTTACCATTTTAAAGTTACGTTACTCCAGATGGACATACATATTGTATGTATATATAATTTTTCAACACGAAAGAAAACGGGGCGAGTCGGTATAAAAAGTTTTATTATCTGCTATAATACTAGCAAATATATATTATTCTGTATATATGTAATTTAAATATCTACATTCTAACTTTCGATTTAAGACTTTACTTATATAACGATGAGATAGGAATTAAATTAGAAATATTATATGATGCTGAGGGACTAAAAATTGTGTTTTTATTTGTGAAATTACATAAATTGTGTATAAACTATTTGGTTGGAGTTTAAAAGAAAAATCTGAGTCTCGATAACAACGTCAGATCTAACTTTAGCTTAGCAACTATTCAAGTATCAACCCATAAGGCTACGAAAACATTCCATCAAAATCAGTGAAGCCCTTCAGGAGGAGAAAACTTACGAACATACACTGGAATTTAATATATAAAAATATATGTTTACGGCAAAATTGTATGTACACCTGCACTGATACTCTTCATGTCTCACGTTTAAAATATGCTCCCCCCTCGACTTGCTTACAAACGCTAAGAGCAGACCGGTACATCAATTAATTAATTAAATTTTTCCCTAAGATGGTCCAAAAATAAATAAATTACGATGTTATTATTATTACTATAAAATTTCTGCAAAAAAATAAATATGCTGGCACAAGTAGGTTGCTTCGGAGCGATAGACTATCAAAATTTTAAAGCCGTAAAAGTCAAATATATCTTTATAACTTTAAACATGATAATCCCACTTTTTTGATATCCTCTCACAATGAGTGAAGTTAAGACTGCAATCCACTTAATGTACAACTATCAGAACATTATGGAGAACTCTCAGACAGACATATATTTACCCTATATCACCTTTACAGAAGCAATTAATAATCATTCTGTTATACGCAAATAATCTGAAAAATTAAGGACCCGTGCAGGATTCATGATTGGAATTTCTGTGCGTACAACTGACATACAGACAATTAGCTACAGCTATGCCCGCGTAATAAATAATACAAATACAATACATATGAAAATAGACAATACAAACGAACATTAATGACCTTACCCATTAGAAACAAGACTGAACTTTAAAGACTGCTGTACCGTAAATGCCATGTGTAACTGTGTAGGAAAAAACCCCTTGAGAGTTTCATCGAACATCTTCTTCCGAGTCCACTTACGGTAGGGATTCATTGAAGCGATAGCGTAGCTAGACTTTTGAAAGTCTTTATATAAACCAAGTTCTAATAAAACTTTACACAAAACATTTATATTTTAAGGTCAAAGAGGTCTCCTAAAATGCCGAACCAAAAAGCTTAAACAACAAATTGACTTTTATAAAATACAATCGTTGCAATATTAAAAACTGGCGCTCCCCACATGCGTCACGTATGCACGGCTATCTAAATAAAAACGCAATCGATATCGCAAAACAAAAGAGTAACCCTCGAAAACGCTAAAATCGATGCAAAGAAGTGTCATTAAAGAACCCCCAAAAATTAAAACCCCTGCTTGAGCACAACCCCGCTAATACAAATTATGTGATGCGGCCGCGCGTCATGCGGCTCGCGTAGGAGTTAAAACGCGTTTCAAAGTTTCGAACGGAGATAGAGACAGACATATCTAGTTACTCATTTACTCGGACTTCGTTATACTAATCCTTGATCACAAGTTTTCATTTCAATATTTTGTATACATCTTAAATATCAGCATATATTATGACGAAGAGTTCCCTAAATGTGGAGCAAAGCTTGTCATAGAGCCTTGTAATTTTTTGACTTTTTCTATGTCTCATTCAATTTTGCCTCGCAGCTTAATTTGTTATAATCATAACTTAGCTTAAATTAAATATATTAACAGGCAATAATTACTTTAATAACATTGTAGTTATTTGTTATAAATTGTTACCTTTATTACGTGCGTATGTTCATGGAAACTTTGTAAATACAATAATTATAGTTAGAAAACCTAGGTTTAGCGGTGAAATTGATTGATGTAGCGAAAACCGATGGAGAAGAACACCTTAGGTAATACGATAAAAGTAATAAACAATGCCCCATACATGACCAAATAACCTTCATAACGATTGGAAGTATCTGTTGGAATCAAAAGCGCAGGGATAATCCATTAAACGCTTAATTACCTCAGCGGCCCTTCTTAAGCGGATGTAAGTTCGTCCAAGGTCGATTTAATATTATTGATAGTTCAGGTCCTAAATCATCTCTAAAATTCTGAAAGAAACAATTGATGCCCCTGATGCAGAAAATGCATTATGCACCTACTTCGTGCCTAACAACAACAGACGAAGCACAAGTTGTTTGCTGTTCCGACGTGTTGTACAGGAGCTCACTGTCAATCTCCGATACCCAAAACACTCGTGCGTTCAATGCTCCCCTGAACGCCGCGCCTGTGTTGTTTGGTTGCGCCGAATGGAAGATAATTTTGCTGCAATTTGTACAATACTGCGAAGGGAATGTATGATAACTGGTTTAGTTAATATGAAATATATATATATAATATTAATATAATATTAATACTAATATAATATAATATCACTTTTTATCATTTAATGATCGTCACTGCAAATCTCAGGATTTAATTCCTGTTTGGCCAAAATCTAGTAAAACAGTTAAATTATAAGCCAAAATAAGTTGTTTAAATCGCCGATTTTGGGTGTTATTTATAAACTTTACCGCTCAAGTCGCAGCGGCCAGACGCATCGCCCAGTCGCATCGCCTTGCGGCATAAGCGGCATACGACGCGGCACACACATGCAATCGTATGGTAATGAACTATTCACGGGGAGCCGTCATTCGTTTGATAGAGTTTTTTATTACGAAATTGCTACGTGAAGCGTGGAGAGAATTGCTTTTAGAGTAATTCAATTATATTTGTTTATCATAGCGCTCCAAGTTTATTTCGTGCTTTATTTCTTACCTTTGCCGACAACGCATCAGTGATACCTTAGTGAGAGTAATGACCACTTACCATCAGGTGGATCGCGTGCTCGTTTGTCGGCTATTAACATAAAAAAAAATCGACGGATTTGTCCGTTATAAATGATTAACAGAGTTAAATAGCTTCAAACGAGATCGAAGGTTAGGTATATGGATGTCATCGATAGATAACAATGATGTAGTCGCATAACAGGTAGTTATTATACAATACGTAGTAGTCTAGTATAGTTGGACACAAACTACCGTTAACTACCGGTGCCGCAAACCTGGGCCATTTTAAGTGGATATCCATACCCTGCTAGTGTTACTAAAGTATTTAAATCATTGTTATCACACGCAAAGCGTAACTGCATCAAGGCAAAAATAGCACTCACTACTAAGGATTCTGTCTCTATTCACATCCATATTCAGACGGTCTGTATGTGCATTTGCAATTTCAGAACGAAACTAGCCACGCTATGCATTATTAGGTAATAAGGGAACTCATTCATTCAAAGACTAAGGCAGTTTCGCTTGCTTGCTGAATAACGATCTAAGTAATGTTCCCAGTCCAGCCTGGCGGAAATTGTTGGTCTCCGTCAACTCTAAGTTGAATCGTAACAGTATCGTTCATGGTAGTACTTTTTTACCTGCATGCCTAGCTATCATTATTTTTGAATTAACCACAGAATGTTTTACAAGGTTTAGTTGTGACGACGGAGAGCCATCGGTTATAGACAACGAATCGGCGAAGCTTTTGGTGTTACGCACGTCCATTACCAGCATCGATCACTTACAATCAGCTGGTCTTTCTTTTCGTTTGTCATGTGTTATGTTTATATAAAACCATCTCATTTATCAGAAGAAAATGTGTTCTGATTCTGATTTGATGATAACAAAATAAAAATCTAGTTGCACATCGCGTTCGTCATTTCATGTAATTAACAATTTTTATGTACCTCCGCTATGGATGAGAACTAATCGGGGCAAACAAGAGAATATAAAAGGATGTTTTGTTGAGTGTATAATGTGATTAAATGAAAGAGCAAACGATTGAATGAAAGAGTAACGGATACAATTTTTGTATTTTTTTATCGATTTTTGTATCCGATCACACGAATCATGGTCATGACTAATGTCATGATAACGATGTCATTACCCGTTATGGTTAAAATGTGCAATTTCTGTAAAGTTTAAACAGCCCAAGAATAGATTTTTTTATAATTAAAAAATTTCATCAAATACATCCGAAAATAATTCAATGTGACAAACGGACTGGAAATGCGAATGTTTCGTTTATTCACAGGATGCGAGGAACTCCAAAATTACCTCACTTCAAAGCTAACTAAAAGTTCAGCGAAGATCTTTCATAAGCATCGGATTTATGGTTAAAATAAACACATTTTATGCATATTTTTTAAAGCCACGGTAATTAAATATGGCCGATTCGCAATTCTTCTTTATGGCCAATAAAGGGCACGCAATGTTATATCAAACGCCGTTTACGCTAATGTGGTCATATTTTATACGCGTATCGTAAAGTTTTCAAAATTGAATATTATTAGAGTATCGGTTTTCGATATATTTACGTAAGCGAATTTCGTCACGGGCTTTAAATGGGATTCGATTTAATTTTCGATGTAATGTTTTATTATTTGTAATTTATAAATGTTAAGCAAGTCCAGCGAAACGAGATTAAATATAAGAGTATTTAGAAACATATATTTATATAGTACAACTGTGAGAGTCTATTTATTACTTGAGTGTCTGTTTGTTTTAGACATTTTTCAAATTTCTATTCTTGGTTTTTTTTTTATAGAAACGGCCAGAAAATGAACATACAGGCCTGATGACGATCAGTGGTCAACCTGTTCATTTGCAACGCCAGAATGTCACTGACTAAGACATAAGTTCGAGAAAGTGATAAAGACATCGGTACTTTACTCACCCGTCTACGCGTATGTTAGTTTGATGTCTAACTCTACCATCTAAACACAATTAATTTAATCCAATCTAAACTATTAATTCTATTGATGATATATCTCTCTATGAGCTACGAATATGAAACTTAAATATGAAAGCAATTAAACAATTCAATATATTTTAAATTAGATTAATTGTAAACAAATCTCATTTTCGAAATAAAATTTATTTTAAAATGTGATACATACCTTAAAGAAAGACCTTAATAGAGCAGTTCGCGCCATTTACCTCAGGCTTAGGGAAATCTTAGGAATCTAGGGAAGGGAAGGAACTCTCTTTAAAGAAATTGATATATTAACTGTAGCATCACAATATATTTTAGATAATATTATGTACGTTAAAAAATACTCTGATTGTTTTCTTAGGAAGAGTAATGGTCACAGTATTAATACTAGGAGTAAGGCTAAACTGATTGTTCGAAATTTCAGACTAAGCAAAACTAGTGGCTCTTTCATGGGTAGATTTATAATTAAATTCCATTAAAATTGACAGAAATGCCATATTGTAAATTTAAAACTCACGTCAAAGGCGTTCTGATATTCTTATATTAAAGGCGTATTACAAACTTGATGATTACTTTCAGGATAAGACTGCTTGGACATGAGTTTAATATTAAGCCAGTTTAAGTGCGTTCTGTAACTGTGAGTAGGAAAAAAAAATTCCTCGGGAGTTTCTTGCCACTTCTTCTTCCGAGACCACTCACACAAGCGATTTGTTGAAGCGATGGCGTAGTTTGACGTTCGAAAAGTGTTTGTAAAAACCAACTTCGAATAAAAATATTATTTCATTTATTTCATTATATAATTATCGAATATATCATCTAATCTAAACATCGATTTTAGTAACACACGTGTTCACTGAAACATATTCTAAATAAACATGTTTAAACCCCTCTATCGATAACAAACTACTTTAGGTATAATTTTCCAAAAAATATTCAGATTCGACCTCGTTACAGTTTCATTATTCGTATAGATTGAGCTTGAAGCATTTTGTTGTAAACTGATCAAAATATAGCGTTGTAAACTACTGTTGTTAACGTCACGTATATTATTTGTTTTAACATCTTTCATTATAACATTCAACAACAGGTATGAAAATAGTATATATACCATATAAGTTAATGACAGTATAACTTAAATTGTATTTCGAATCAGGAATAATCAAACTCAAACAAGTAAATCTTCTAATTATAAGGCGCGGCCAAGTAAAACTTGAGTGAAACTGCCTAGGTTTTTTGTTACAAGGCCGCCCGTTTTACAGGAAGATCGCAAACCCGTTCGAAAATATAATTAATACAAATTAGAAAACCGAACCGGATGAAGACGCGAACCGACCCCCCAACCACCCCCTAAAAATTTAATTCATCACACCGCTCCTGAGACATATCTCCTTGCTTGTCCCTTCCCCTTTCTTCCGCCATTCTTTGCTTTCTTACACGCTTTTTCCGAGAGCAAGACGGATAGATACAACCTGTATATCCTTTCATCGTCGACAACCTAAATTCAACCTTATATCACCGCTCTAAAGTATAAATTACTATGTAGTTGAAATAATCTTAGGTCGTTCTAGGTAATCCGATACACACAGGCTGTTTCATTCGTTCGCATTGAAAGCTTTAAACAAATAAATGTGCGACGCGAGATAAGATTTTGCCGGCTGTAGAGCGATCATTAAGATGTGTCTATTCAGTGAAGGGCAATGTCCTCTTACAATAGTGGCAAATACATAAAATCTAGACACTGTATTTCATTAAAATTACCATACATATCTTTATTTCGCTAATTGTGTGTGTCTTGATGCAGCTCAGTGAATTCATTGACTCATATTTCTGTTTCTTTTCAAAGTTATCTTAAATCAATATAAAAAAAATATTTTTAATATTTTACTAATTATAATGAATTATGTGATATAAACTGGTTTCTGTACTTCGAAGAATACATTAAACCTGCGGTCCCGGTTTCTATAGTTAAATAGCACTCGCTGAGCTACGTCGGAGGCCTCCCGACGACATAAAAACTTCGAACATTCGAATTGTCATAAGCGGCTCCACTGATCCGCATTGACAGTGTGGTCAATTACGTTCGTTGCCTCCCGCAGTTACGAGGAGCAGCGTGTCTCCCAATATTCGTCAATGATTTGAGGGAATATTTAAAATTTTATAATGACCTTGCTTCACCATTAAACCTTTTTCCATAATCAGCCTAACCAATTCTCTTCCCTGAATTGAGGAAATCAAATATAGACCACTTCAATACGAACCTTCGGACTGGTCTCCGTCCATAATGGTTAAACAATACTGATAATCCTTCCGGTATAATGAAAGTTCCGCTAAGAGACAATGTTGATGTCTAGTACTGCGTTTAATAACTATTTAGTTCAACGGCAAAAAGACATTGTGTTTAAATTACACACCGAAAGTTTTGCTCATTTCCTATACGGCATCAGAAAATTTGTACAAAGTTCTCCGACAATGGATTCTGGCAGCGAGTTATTTTTATGCGACTTTGTCACGGCTGCGCGGCGTGTAGCCTGACAACTTACTAGTGTGTGCCTTTTCGGAAAAGCGCTTACAACTCGAATGATTTACGTTGCTCATTTCTAACGCTTATTACTAATCAAAGAAATCGTTATTTTATTGAAATGTAACTTACATTAAATTCATTCCTCTGACAAATGTTCGAAGAAGAAGCCTTAGCTACCTGTTTGATTGCCACCTCTGATAAAATCTAAAGACGAATAAGCTGATAAAATTCCCGATTCAGAGGCCAAGTCATATCTCAGTACGAGTTTTATCACTCTATCTATCTAACTATCAAATGTATGGTAGTTTAATATGCTTCAAATATTCTTCAGATCTATACTGCACATTTATGTAACGCTAGTAACTGGTCCTCGCTGGAGATCTTAGTCTACAAATATTAATTGCACGAGAAT
The DNA here is from genome assembly GCA_003671415.1 of Megathymus violae. Taxonomy (NCBI): domain Eukaryota; kingdom Metazoa; phylum Arthropoda; class Insecta; order Lepidoptera; family Hesperiidae; genus Megathymus; species Megathymus violae. Next base: position 3,573,884 of record PDGT01000035.1, read on the forward strand.
CAGTTGTTATCAAGTTTTATCGGACATTTAAACATTTTATATGTGTGTATGTATTTAATCCACTCTCATGAATTACTCTATACATTGAAAAAATCGTATAAAAATCCGTTTTTTAGATTATTGCCTTCAGACACACTGACATTTGTTTTACAATGTGTAGCGACATCAAATATGATTATAATTACAAGTCAACTTTTAAACATGTAATTCTTTTTATTCGAGCCACCTGATGGTGTGTGTGAAGTGGTCACCGTTGCCATTGGACATCAAAAAGACTAAAGGTATCACTGATGCGTTGTCGGCCAGGAAATGAGAAGAAGGTGAGAAAGAATGTACTGGCGCTCGAGCCAAAATTATTATTACTACTGACACCTGACACTACCAATCTCTGTAAGTACTAATATCTGTAAAGCGTTAGCGTAACTTTGCCAGGCTATAATTACGGTAGTGCTTATTTTATTGGGCCTTTTAAATAATTATGTGTAAAGCAAAAAAATCCAGGCTACAGTAAATACGATAACTGTATAAATTTTTATTACAATTAAAAAACAATTGATGTTCATATTTTTTATATATTTTTTAACGATTTGGTATCATGTAATTTTTTTTATCTCTAAGACACAAATACAGAGACTTACAATAAGACTTATACAAATATACAGAATTTGATCTCCATATTTATGCTCTAATTAATATCGTAAAAATATTTACAAATTCTTTTATGAATTCAAATATAAAATGTCAAAGTTACATTATGATTTAATTTTTTTTTACCATGATTGAAACTAACCTAAACATTATGTCTTTCTAAGCCAGCGCTGTGAAACCCCAGGCCCGCGGGCCATAATGTGGCCCGTCAACATATTGAATATAGCCGTCAAGAGTAGTTCGCTAAACACATTTCTGACTTAATTTTACTTTCCCCAAAAACCCCCACAGAGGTCTCAATAGTTAATATTTTTGTCATTAATTGAATTCAGCTGTATGTGGATTAAATCTTTTAAAGCGCAAATACATATTTTTATTTTATACCAGACGGTGGCAGGCGGGCGGACTTGGATGCAAAATTTGTGCCCACTTCCAATATTGGTTGGACAGCCTTGTTCCAAACCAATATCGGAATTGTGGTTACGATGCGGGTACTCCTAAAATGTATATCACATCGATATTTCAACCAACTTGCACAGATCATACTCCTGACGAAGAAAGGGTAGCTTAAAGATTCATAAATGGAATAGAAATTTTAACCGGTAAAGTATTTTAACCGGTGAATTATGTACAATTCACCGTGAGTTTAACCTAAAACAACATAATCCAGAGCCATCGGTGCAAATTAAGTCAAGCACCAACAAAATGTTTGCTTACACATCGAACTAAAAACTCGAGTACAGAAAACGAGTCTACCGCTGTCTCTACCATTCCTTATCAGACCAACCGCTTTCAATTAACTAGTAAATAAGTCTTATGTACATGCTCGCTAACTCTTCACATAATGAGTTAATAACACAACACTTACACACGCGCGCAAAAAACGGAAAATCGCCAACACATCAACAGAATCGCACCCACACAATCAAACAACCGAAGCTTACATAAAACACGTCTTTCTTCTTGTATTCTTAATTAGCGTGTTGGATCTCGCTATCCCGCTCTGGATAATGGTGTTAATTAGTTTCCCGTCTCGCTCTCGCTTTCTTAATACATTCTTCCTCTCCGCGGTGTTTCTTTACGTTTTTATTTGTGTGGGTGTCTGTGTGCGGTGGTGTTTAATTTACATGTACTTGTATGTCAGTGTACAGTAAAACAACATAATGATTTTTTGGAATGAAATCTTTACGAAATAAAATGGAGTATTACCATTGGAGATTTACCACTTGACAGCCCGTATTCAGGCAGAATTAAAAATTACAAAGCTAATAATTATTTTATAAATTATACAACTGAATAAGGATTTTTTTTTCTTAAGCACATAATATCATTAAACATTAATTACTGTTAATCTGATATTATTAAAAATCGGTTTACAAGCATAATTATAACTAAATTTTAATTACACTTATAATATAACATTTTACACCAAATCTTTTAATTTATTGTTTATTTACTTTTATAAACAATTCTTCAAAAATTTTTGTTAGATTCAATAATATTGACAAAACGTCTTACAAGACATTCCAGCTCGTTATTCGACTGTACCCGGGCGTTTTATACGAATGTGGGCCCGCGAAAGGGTGTCAGCTGGAGGGTGGGCGCGTACACATAAACACTTATAAAAGTTTTTTGACAACAACCACCCCTCTCTCCCCGATTCGCTAATTTATGTTGCTTTTTTAATCAATACCGTTGCACGTTATAGATTCTATCGGAAACCTTTCAAGTGAATTGTAGGTGGAAAATAGTAACAAGGAATCTTAGTCATTTATTTTATGCAACAAAGTATACAGACATGTACAGTCAGATGACTTATGTTAACTGAGCCGAATCGTTCTTCGTATTCGGGTCCTTTTCCACACCAATCATATACATTGGGACTGAAGTAGGATTTTTAATTCCTTAATTGCCTTTCCTGTTGCAGTGACTTCTAGTGGATATTCGCGTATTTATCTGTCCGTGCGATAGTTACACGATTTTCCCTAATTCTGCTGGACGGGCCATGTTAATCTGTAAGTAGTAGTAGATCTAATGCAAGGCTAGCATTTTTCTAGAAGACGGCGTACTCTAATTGTTCTATTATGAAAACTATGCATATGTACATATATAGAAAACCTCGATAGCGTGTTTCAGGAATAAGTGACACTGTTGCCATCATGGAAAATCTCTACCGTATATAACATAACACAGAGTTGTAAAAAGCTTCGTCCACTCTTGAGTGTGGTTCAGTTCGTTCAGTACTTGTGGTGTACCCTGCTAAACAAAGGATGAGGCAATATTACCAGGTGTCTTCTCTTGGCAGTCACAAGGTTTGTACCACCAGTGTAATCAAGAGGGTAATCGAACTCTTTCATGAAATTTTAAAGCGTTTCGGTCACATTACCGGCGATCCAACCAAAACGTTCTTCTTATTGTGTTCTACGTAAAAAAGTGTTTTCGTGATATTACTACAAATATATACCGTAAATAAACAAGTTCTGATATTGTAGGGAGTGTAGAGAACTATAAAAAATGTTTTTTTTTTTAATTTGGTAACAAAAACTATTTTAGTGACCTTCCACTGACCGCTCTGGCCGTCTTCCTCGTTCTCAATCTACGAATTAATGAGCCTACAATTTAAATAAACATATTTTTTAAAATAATCCTTGTATATATTACAGCAGAATCCACATCAAATACGTAGGATTTGATTTTCCACTGAAAAAAAAAAGCACTTGTGGATTATATTTTTATGATTGGTCATACAGAATTCCATCCACGCAATGCGATTTATACTTGATCGTTTTCTTTAGTTAACCAACTAATTATTTCTGATAGATACATTTTATTGATTTAAACGTAATTATGCTGCCATATTAAATTTACTGGAATTTATTACCCAACTTTGCTTACCAACCCCATTATTTTTATCGCTTACCAATAAAGCCTCAACAAGATAAGTGCGTATCGGATGAAATATTACATTTCACGTGACGCTTAAATCGTCAATCTCAGCGTTAAAAATAAAGTTATACGCAATTTTACGTTTCGGCAACCCCCGAACGTATGACGCGAAAATCCGCGTCCCAACAAATTTATTAACACTTCCAAACAGCCAAGTAAATCTAAACCTTGCTGCTTTGAAATAGGGTATCAACGATCTGCACGTAGATTTTAGTGACATACTTAGTCGTGGAGATATGCCATGAACGCTTTATCGAACTGGAATCGAAACTTAACCTTATGTCTTAAGCATTAAAGGTGATATCTATAGTAGATTAAAATTTGTAAGGTTGTTAACACACTAGGTGAGTGATGGATGGTTGGTCGCACGCGTGACGTATCTGTCACGTTGAGACGCTGAGGTTTCGGTGACGTATGATTTAATTATGTGGATTCCTATTTAAAATTTATGGAGGTTTTTTAGACTGCATTACGTATCTTTTGAGAGAACCACAAACCCTATATATTTGGAAGAAATTCAAGATTATTTTAAATTTATTCATTAAAGGGCAATAATGAAACTACTATTGAAGCTATTCATTTATATACATATTATTTTTTCATTAAATTTCAGAAGAGTTTTATTATTATTATTTTAATAAATTATTATTTTTCTATTTGATATAACATTTGGGCAATGATTTCACAACAACAAAAAAGTCCCAAAGCTCTATATATTACGAAGAGCCAAAGGGAAAAGAGACTCAGACAGACAGTCTTACTTTCCTGCTTAGGTTACATATAATTTTTCTCATATTTTTCTTTAATACGCCACAATAATTATAAAATAACATAGGCGTGTGATTTGTGATTTGTTATGAATGTCTTTGAACCCGTAATTTTAAAATTTACAACATCCGTCATACTTTCTAATCATATTAAAATAACATTTGACAGATCCGTGCCAACTTCTCAAAGTTCTCAATGAGCTTTTAATTTTTTCAGCCTCCAAATTAAAAATAAAGACAAATCTTGGATGATAATTAATCCAAACGACGTAAGATCATTTCCGAGTACTAGTCATATAGCCTGTTGCATGGCAAAATCCAGTTTCAGTAAGGAAGCTGGCACACTAACGACGCGCGCCACATTTCACACTCAGTAATTGCATTTGACAGACCCGTGACAACTTTATCTGAATGTACGACCGCGCACGCCACTCGCGTCGCTCGCCATGCATAAATGCACGTTGACAACGAACACTTCCTGAATTACTTATTTGCTTTATAGGTGGAAGAATCTTTGTTCGTTTTGTTGGCAACATGTGGTTTATGAAAAGGGAGGGGAAAGTCTTTCACTGGCGCTACAGCTTGGCAAGTATTATTCAGTTACATCTATTCGTATTTATCAATTACCCAAAAAGTCATATATTTTTTAATTAGAGTTGTCGTTTCATGTCACAGAACCTTTTTAGCTAAGACTAAATATCCATAATTGATTTCTTCTTGGGTGTCTTTTGCAACGTTTTTTATGCCAAATTATGCTAATTATGTAATGAAAAATTCCTCATACACATACTTACAACATACCTGTGACCAACTTCAAACGTATCTATTTGAGTTTGAATGCAATTATCCATCGGTTTAATGAATAGCTTAATAATCATCATACTTATATAGTATGAAAAAGAAAGAAAAACCTTAAACTTTTTCTTTAATTTTTTTTTCAGTAAAAAAAATTTGAAAATTAACTGACCTATGTCTCCTGTCTTAAAGTCTACATATAAAATATGCAACGATAAAACTTAGAAGTTCGTCTCAGTATAATGATACTGGTACTGCAATGCTAGGTACTATGTTGGACTGCGTACAATTCATTAATTGCACATAGTCCAACAGACCCCCATAGTAGTTTCTATTGTGTACTGTTACCTTCATAAGTGCATCAGTTGCATCCGGCTCTTATCGAGCATTAGCCGATAATAGGCTATAAATAATACGCGTACAATCCCCCACGTTGCTGACGAGCGCGCATTGTTCGAGAGCGTACACCAGTGCAGGCGCTAACGGGAATCGATTTGCAAATTAACTCCTAACGTACATTAAATTTATTGTAAGCTTTTATTTTCTATATGCGTAATATTAGTATGAGTGTGATGAATTCTTTGTATTAAATTTTAATTTTTCCAACGTTTTTTCGATTAATTTGAAATTTCACTGACTTGTGGAAATAATCATTAACAAAAAAATTATTTAGAAAATAAATTATATTTATATAATAGGATATAGTATAAAAATATTTTCTTTATAAAGTAATCAAAAATGTTGTATATCTGCGTATGCTAATAATTTATGAATCATAGATATAATATAGTCTGCATTTACATTTAATCATTAAAATTATGTATATGAAGTAAGCTGTTACGTAATTGTCATTGTTAAAAAATATTGTTAAAAATTATATTTTTGATAAACTTTACATTCTGCAAGTTGATACTTATTTGTTTAACAACAAATCTAAAGGGCAGCTTGTGGTTAGCTGTTGGTGAGTAGTGATTTCATGGATCCGAATGCTCCCGGGGAATCCCCTGCCCATCATTTCCTGTATACAGAGAGGAGGTTGAGGCTCCCCATCTCTCTGCTTGCCGTAATTGGCCGGCCAGACTGGAGGAGCAGAGTTGCATGCTCGGGCGTGGAAATGTCTCATAGCACAATAACGAGGAAACTTGCGCAAGGGAGTTCAATCCCCCATATGATGAAATCGCCTCACCTCTCTACATCCTCAGTTGCGCCCATCAGTTTCCCCGAGGCATGTGCCAATGAACGGAATCCCATTTAGTCGGCGGCAAGTTACTACCAACAACTACTTCAATTGTTACACAATTTGAATGACAAGTAATGAAAGTATTCAGAATCACAATTACCATTCCATAGTAACTTTAGTACAAAATGCCAGTGTCTTATAGACATTTTTTGGATAGTTACTGTACACATGCCGGGCAACACTTTTGGCTATATCAAAACTACGTAGTCAAGGATGGTATCCACAATGTTAACTGTGGTTAACATCGAGATATGTCCCACTTTGTTAAAACGTCTCAAAAATACCTCTACATGTGCGACCTGTGAAACTCTATGAGATATATAAAATAATATTAATATAATTCACACGCTCACTCCCTCGGATTCCCAGTGTTGCGGTGGCATGGACGTACACATAATGACATCACAAACACTCAAGACCTGAAAACAAACATTTACGTGTCATATAAATGTCTTGCCCGGCCGGAAATCAAACCCGTGACCCCTCGGCATGCATATTCACCAGCATCTGAGCTACTTGGTAATCGTGATTTTTTGTTTTCAGTGCTGTTTACAAAATTGAGTCTAATGAAAACTTACCTACTTACTAGTACATAATATATAAAATAAAAATAATTATACTGTAAATATTCCATTTATACATAAATATGAGTATACTGTATAACTAATAACATGTAGTAAATTTCCACTTTTATTAACTTTCATATTAATAGTAGGTATAAAAAACAGACTTATTTTTAAGTTATTGGTAAAAAAATCATAATCATACATAAAATTCAAATCATGTTAACTCAAGTGTTTAAAATCATCTGAATTAACTTCACGATATAACCTACGATATTGCTGGTAAGAATACTAGTAACAAGACGACGAACGACCGCACTCAGGCCGCTCCGACACCGACGAAGTAGCCCGACCACTCGTGTTCCAATCATGTACCGTCGCGTGAGACGATGGCATATTAATTTGAACCCAGCCCTTTAACTGTAATTATTGCTCGTAGAACAACTACTGTGTTACCTACTGTACACGTTAAATAGTGAATCCTTAATAATTATATCGACTCTTACGCACTTCCAATTATAACTCCAATTAACGCATTAATCACACACATTCATTATTTGCGTGCATTATAGCGTAAGGTTATTATAGACCACTACATTATTAATATGAAGATTAAGTCATTAATATTATTACTGGTATTATTATCTTTCCGTGAAGCCCGCCTGGCTAGCTACCACCCTCCTGCTTGAGTCAGCCGCCAAACGACTCGTCGTGTTCCGGCTGGGGGCTTGAGGGTCAGTACTTTCGTCTTTTCATTCTTTTTATTTCTTAGCCCGACAACGCATTAATGATACCTATAGTGTTATTAGTGTCCATGGGCGACGATGACCACCTACCATCAGCTGGTGGCCCGGCTTCTAGTTTGTCGGCATCAAAAAACCACAGACTACCCCCCCTTCCCAGAGAAAAAGTTATCTTAACTTTTGTATTATCGCTGTCGACTGAAGTATTTGTAAGAGACAACTGAGCAACTGACTTTAAACATCCTATATCAATGATTTAATTGTGTTGAACATACCGGGGTTCGTCTACATTATTCCAAGTTGAAAAATAATTTTAAAGAAGATTAACTTTTAAGTGAAAAAGATTTAATAAAAGTGATTGATTCATTTAAATTTCCATTTTTATTTTTACCGTAATCTTCAGTGACTATACAACTAATAAAAGACTGTCGTAAAGTTGAGAATGTCCTAAATGACATTCAGTCATTATCTGTGGTCATCCACAGCTATAAAGCTAAACGAGGAAAGAAACTGATGGTCTGATGGTGAGTGGTCACATTCGTAACACGAGACGTATCACCGATGGGTCAGTCAAAATACCAGTGACAGTCAAAAAGACACGCTGGACCCTTAATAACTGGATGTTAACCCATGTTAAGTATTGGACATTGCAATGAAAATTAAAAGATGTCAAATCCTTTCACAAATGTCAGTCTGAGCCTCATAGGGCCATAGGTCTGTCAATCGTGAACGAACGACCAAGTTAACTTGGTTGGGTGGTACAATATCTTAACTGCTTCTGTGCTTAGGAAAGCATATTGAACCACCGACGCCAATTACAATCTTATTGCCACGTCCGATTTCCAATGCAATAAGAATCCCTTCAATTAGTTAATTAACCTTTTCATTAACCTATATATTTCTTTTCTTTTTTTTATGGTAATAGCCGACAAACGAGCAGACGAGCCACCTGATAGTAAGTGGTCACCGTCGCCCATGGACATCAGCAAGACCAAAGATATCACTGATACGTTGTCAGCCAGGAAATGAGAAGAAGGTTAGACAGAAGGTACTGGCTCTCAAGCTCCCAGCCGGAACACGACGAGTCGTTTGGCGGCTAGCCAGGTAGGTTTCACGGAAAGATAATAATATTGGAACGGCGCTTCAGGCCTCATCGATAAAGAGAGACCTAGTCTATGGGGAGGAGAGACATGGTTTAAACCAATCTAAATCTATACATGCAGTGTGCACGAAAACAGCTATTAACAAATTACACAGAGCAGTTCTCGTTAAGTGAGTTCCATAGATCATCTGTGACCACACAATCAGCCTGTAAATGGTCAGCGGATCGGCTCGCCCCGCACGATCGTCAAATATATGGTGCGCCCGTTCCAAATAAATCACTTCCTACTTGCACCGGAGTACGTACAATGACGTACACACTGCGCGTTGTACTGTACTGAGGTGATGTGATCGAAACTGATGTTGGAACGAGATACGATAAAGAAAATATACGAATGTTTCATATATTAAATACTTCAGTAATTGTGAAGATAGTGGAGAGTGGTAATTGACATCAAATAGGACTGCTGCTATTTTCAATTTCTCTACCAATATGAAAAGGGAATGGTTAAGAAAAAACTTAACAAAATCCTGGCTGATGTAAAGGAGAAAATAATATTTAAAGTCAACGTCACAATAAACAAATAAATAACATCTTTTAATATTATAAAGGCAAAAATTAATTAAACGTATATTTTATTACAACGTCCAAAGTTATTTCAGTGTAGTGTACTTTATCTAAGCTTTAACTAATGACCTGCCTGCACAATACATGGTAGACAATCGTATATTATGCAGATAGAGTAACCACGAAAAGATGAATCACTGATCGTTTTCTCTGAGATACAGTGGTCATTTGTAATCTATTTTACAAATTCGCGCGCAGAATTCACTTCAAATTCGGATACTCGTACTTGCAACTCCATATGATTGGATGATACTTTTACCTCCAATTACTGTTAGATAGATTTAATTAATTACAACTGTACACCAGGTACCATGTTACGAGCTTTAGCTTATTATTATATAAAAGGGCCAGCACGGATCAAGTCTTCAAATTAACTATGATAGGCAGAGCCTGCCACTAATCGAGATTAGCAGATACCCTGCCATTAGAAGCCATCTAACTCGTCCACTAATGAGTCCTAAATGAAGAACATATGATCGCGAAAATCAAAGAACAGTTACTTTAATTTAATAATCTTTGGAGCTGGATACGAGCACGCATCGTTTGGTTTTTTAAAATCAGTTTGAATGTTGCAAATTCAAAAGACTTAAGAATTTCCAAATTGAAACAAACACCAATAACATAGGTACTGAGCCTTTTTTCTTAGACCTAATTAAACAAGTGTTCGCCTTCTCTTCAAGGCAAAAAGATAAAATGTAAGACTAACATTAATTACCCTATTTGCTGTCATACTAATTTTATAATGAGCGTATTTTACAATAGTGTTCTTGGTTCATAATAGGTGCTCGAAATGTTAATCGAACATTTAAAAGGTCCAAAATTAAAGCTTTTATTAGTCGTTTTAATTATTTCTCGGGTATTAGTTGATTTGTAATGTTCTCAGTAAGTTCACGTTATCTGCAATGAAGTGAATTTAATTCAACATGAGTTTTGACTTTAATTATGTGTTCAATGCGGATTCAATACGTTGACTTTCTAATCTTTCAAACATTGAGCCTTGCAATACTGAACATGACTCGTTTTCCATTAAAATACCTGCCTTACAAGAAATATGTGTAACATGTGATTAAGTTCGCTTTACCACATACACTGCGCCCCCAGCAATCTCGTTCCAGGTATCGGCCCACCGGGGAGATGTGCGGTAACGGCTTTAATATCTAGTTAGAAAGCTCAGTTTTACTAGCTAAATACATTTGAGAACACAAAACTATTTGTGTTAGTTCACTAGGGAAGTACATTGATCGCTTAACGGTTTTAAGTCAGTCACTTGTCACCATTTTCAACCTGGGTTTGAATTTTGCGCTCTCTGAATTTTGAAGTTAATAAATTAAGGAAAAAAGTCGTATGTTTGAAATTTGTCAGTTTTAAAAAGTACCATATTCTAATGAAATCTTTATAGCTAACAATTCTTCAACTAATCTCACAGTTGTGTAAAATTTGCTAATACGCCTAGTGTGTATTGGCCTTAAGAAGTCTCTTCTGAGTGGACACTTGACTACAGTGTTGGGAAAGTTCATTTCCGATGGTGAAACAAAAAAAAATTAATACACATTCAAGCCAGATATCAAGTTTTTCATCCAAAATCTTCATTTTATTTGCGTTAGGTGTTAAATCAGAATAGTGAATAAAACATAATAACAGCCTACAATTTTGAGTCCTTTATACTTATCACAAAACTGGCCTAGCACAAATGTCTTCCGGAAACTACATATACATAGCAAATCATGCTGCTTCCCGTCAGAGAGCCGACATGGAGACCTTCTGTTGGAAGTTCTTATGTTTTATCCAATGGTCCTCGAGATCCGTCTGCGTCTGTCTGTTGCACACTGTCTTAACTTACCCTTTCCAAACAAGGAAACGTTGAAGAAATATTGCCTCTAGCAATCATCTATACTATCTATCTACACTGAGGCGCCTGAAATGCTTCAACTCAGTCGAACTCTCATTAACACAAGCCATCGCGCCATAAGCATTTGTGCGACATCGGCAATTATCACCTAACAGGAAAAACCTTCAACAAATCAAAAGCTTTTCAAGATTATTTCTTGCCTATCTCTCCGTGACTAACAAACTCTAGTGAACGTACTTTACAAGTATGTAAGGATAGGTCCGTCTCACGAGCAGCGAGTGGAGGATGTGTGAGGGCGCGTGATATATCGCCCTTACAGCGTTAATAGGCGAACATTGTGCTCGTGATCGCCAATAGCGAGGTGGCTGCCTCGCTAATACGAATCTACATACTTATTTATTCTATATTTCAAGTACCTAAGTAGTACCTACTTCATGGAAATAGAATACACAGTAGAACTAAATAAATCTAATAACATAATGCACAAAAAACTGGTTGCAAGTGTGTACTTAAGAAGGAGAACAAGTTCTTTAGGTTCGCTTCTTTCTTTCTTATTCTTACTTTCTTTCTTTAGGTTCACTCATCCTTCAATATTTTCCTAGACGCTACCAAAAGTTACATTTTAATGATCAATTTACACTTTTTTTTATACGCTTAATATCTATCAGCTTCGCCTTTAGGTATTTTTGCATAGACGTGAGTTAACGCGTAACAAGACTGTGAAATTTTGCACACACATACAAATATGTTAACAGGAATAAACATACAATAATACGGTTTAATATTCCCTATAAAATTAATAGTTTATCAGTATTAATATTATAAAGAACGCGTACGGATTCTGTCAGTTTGTTTATATGCAGAAAGTAAACTCCGAAAGCGCGGCGCCTAATTAAAAAAATCTTTACCATTTTATTCAAGGTGGACATAAGCTATATATGGCTATAACTCCATACTTGGAATATCGTTGTGAATTACCTTTTGCATCACTCTTGTTTGGTATCAAAACATAAGGACATAGATATTAACATTTTGCTTCCCATTCGAACATCTTCATATATACTTATATATCCAATGCACTGAACGCGGCCTTTCGGGGTAGTTTTAAATATGCCGCAACTAAGTGTTGAAATAACTTGCCACCGCTTTCCGTGAACTGTAAACAATTCATAACTGTAAAATGAAGTATAGGCTGCACTTACTTAAAATACAGCTTTCTAATCAATTGTTGCGGTCTATTTAATTTTAATCTTGGAATTTTATTGTATATGTATATGTATACATATATATATATATATATATATATGTATAGTTTGATTTATAACAGTACATATACATTATATTATGGTTTAATACACACCTCTAATGAAGTGAGGTAAGCGAAACAAAGCTTTTTTTGTATTTTTTAAATTTATATAAACAGCGTTCTTTTTTCTATCTGGAACGTTTATTATATATTAACACTTTGTTTGATTACATCACTGAGTGTATATATAGGCTGTACTGAAAATTAGTATTGCAGTTCGCTGTAACAATACTGAGTACAGACCATTTTGGCGTATTGTGTTACTGCTGTAATGCATAATTTTTCTGTTTCATACCATTGTTATTGTGCTAGTGTGTATGCATTTTAGTTTTTAAGTAAATTTGTTATTCTGTATTCTGTGTTGCTGCTGTCACATTTATATAGCAAATAAAGTTTCTTTTCTTCTTCTTTTCTTTTCTTTTATATGTCTATTATATGTCTAGTATATGTGTATAATTACTTGTTGAACCCGCACGAAGTCGGAATGGGGCAGTAGTAATAAAGTAGTTTAGCCATCAGATCATAGATGGCGCTACGGGAATTCTTCTTTAAATCTAAATTCAACTTTTTAGTTCATATTAGTACTGAAGATTTTTATTTTTTGATACATTACTTATTAAATAAATGTATAAAAGTCATTAGTGCCATTACAGAAACATCACAAATAATGAATATATAATGTATTGCCAGACAAATTGGACAACTATGAATTAAGGGATCACCAATGCTTTGGTATTAATATTGTAAAAATGTCGTTAAAATATTCTCTTAAATATATGAAACTGGTTATTATTTTCGCCTAGAAAAGCCGCATCTACCGCATATAGGTCACATTCGCGCCAAGTGTCCGTGTCGGCTGCGCGGGCGCCGATAAATATACACGTCACGGGAACCGAACCAACACAAGCCTACACTTTACTACCACCAATACAACATGCAAAGCAATTTCAACCTTATATCATAAACAACAAGGCCGGTTGTAAATTTACGTAAATAATAAACCATCTTTTATAGATAAAACCAAATCCACGCAAATGTAAATCTTATCACATTTTGCAAGCGTTCAATTTACCGGGAATTTTTGTCCAGTAACTTTGCAAAGATATTAAAACAGATCACGACGCTCTCGTGATCTCTGCGACAAACATTCAATTCACTTATCCGATTAAAATATCGATTTATGTTAGAATTCGAGATGCCCCGTTGCGAGTCGTCAATTTGTAGGAATTTAATCGATAAATAAGAATAATCGATGATGTTCTGGTGTATTTTCGTCCATTCGTTGCTACATCAATTTGTTGGAATGAACATGGCGTAGACCATAGTTTGAGTGTAATTACCATCAGATATAATTAGAAGTAACCACGAGTCTTTAAACACGATGTTATATAATTTTATGACTAATTGTAATGATCGTGATTGTAACTGACGTTTTTATTTTATGTACACTAATCATAAAGGATATGATTCCGTTCACAAATGTTAACAAAAAATATATTTTCATTTTTCGAATTTTTGTGGTTCTCTCTATATACAAGACTAAAACCACTAAGTAGATTTAAATTATTCATGGCATATTAGGAATTTACATTTTAAGTCATAAATTAGTCGTTAATATCCATTGTACGTATTTGTTTCATTGTTCCTATTTTAACAATTTTAAATACAATACGATCCATCGTAAACCTGTTGTTCATATTGGTAACTTCTAATTCCAATTCCAAGTAAATCCATTCAGCTGTTTGTGACTTTATTTGGCATTAAAGCATAAAACCGTTATGCATTTACTTTTTCACTTAAATATTGTTACTAAATCAATCGTATTTACTGCATGTCTAATTAAAAAAGATATGTCTAAAATTCCTCAATAAAATCTTTAAATATCGCAGTATTTATTCAATTATTTCGTTTCAAAAATTTGTTTTAATGTCGACGAGAAGGAATGACGAAAGGAACTCTTCGTCATATCTTTTAAATCAATATTTGATAATTACAAAACAAGTTTTAAACTGCGTGGTATAGGTTGTGGGCAAGGTTAATTTCAAGCGTCCTTGTTATTTATATGCTCATGTATAGTATAATATCCTTTACCTCAAAGCTGTGCTTTGACACGTCGCTTAAAATTTCTTACAGCTAAATCATCACCAGCATCACAGAAAATTGAAAACAGAAGAGAGAATAAAGAAACAGCTGCGTTCCAATGTTACTATTATTTACAAAGATTAAATTATTGATTGAGACTGAGAGACATGCTTGTATCATGTTCCAAGCACACCACTATTCCTCTCTAAAAAGCTCCAAAGGCCACCTTTACCCGCCCCGTGACCCACATTCGCGGATGAATCACTCGCACCTCGCGGCTTCCGCGTGCTCTAATGAAATCCACTTTCAAACACAATCTCTGCACTGCGCATTGTTATCTGTGTGCTGCCTGTACGGGATGTTGAGTACACACTGAGCACGTCATTCCTATATAATATTCTGGAGCAGCCAGAACGAAATTTGGATGTTAGCTGATACTGCCCCGTGACGCGTTATCACTCGTACTGCAGTCTTTGAGATAAACTCTAGTACGTACATATATATATATAAAGAATCTCTCTTTATTTAATATCTATGATTTTGAGATGCAAAAGGTCACCATCAGTTCTTCAGTCCAAAACAGTCTTCTGAAACATAGTAACGCATTCCCACGATGGAGTCATCTCCTCTAGGTACAAAACGATATACGCCTACATATCTCCCAAGCAATGCTTGCTTTTTGAATAGCGCGCGTGCGTTTTTCTACGTACAAGCCCTTTGTACATCACTAGATCCTACTGTACCTCGCACCTTAACATACAGGTTGCACCTACAAGGATGATATAATATCGCTTGGGGAACACGGATATTACGAGATAATACCATGTTCCACTTATTTTATACTCAATGCTCGCCCGCTAATGATAAAGCTGTAATCGCAGCGTAGGCGATTGTTTATGGATTCTACAATGAACAAGCTTAACTGTGCTTGTAAATAAAGTTATATTAATGCCTTATTATTTACTCATAACAAATTGTGACTAACTATTATTGATTTTTTAAAATAATTATTACAGAACAAAACCATAAATTACCATAAATCTTCTGTACTCTGTCTTGATAAACAAACGACTCTTCTGATTTGCTGTCATTTTCTAAGATGTCATTGAGATTGACAGATGCTATCGTTCGAGGGGTGCGTCATAAAATCACATTCCTTTGCGGCGAAACAAACAAACGCTTAACTATGACACTTCACGTATCGAACTGCCCACGACTTCATTACGTACTTAATATGTATTACCTCCGACTCCAAAGGTACAAGTGTCAAATTGAAATTCGACCACACACCAGATGGAGTCTGGTTACGCATAATAATATATTGTCACGCTCCTGTCGCTTCCTGGTTGCGAGCAATGTGGACATGGTAGCGTGTGGATGGCAGGTTATATTTTACATTAGGCGTATTCCATCTGTCTTCACAAGCAGCAATCTATAGAATATCAACTGCAAATACTACTTTTTTCATTGAAGGTTTACTGTAGAAATAATTACAGGACGCAATAGTCAAATTTAATATTCAACTAACAATGTGGTACACGGTCATAAATTAATTACATGAAAAAGAATGGAACGTAGAAAAATAGTTGTCGATATCTTTTTGATTCTCTTACAGAGAATTGTCTTAACAAAGAAGAATCATATGGGTGCAGCTATCCGAGCGATCACGTTTCTCCTGCACCATTTCCCGAAACGTTTAGTGTACTGGTTCTTATTAAATACATATCAACTGCAGCGCGTATAACAAGTCCTCACTTGAAAACAACTTGACCGATTTGACTAATTTTTCGGCTATATTTATCAGAAGTTATGAGAATTTTTTTTTAAATTCTCCGAAAACGTTGAAAATCTGGATGGTATTTTTGTATAAAAACTCAATATAAATGTGCCATTCAAGTTGACAGTTCTGTAAATAAATAAACATACTATTTAATTATTTTTTTTGCAAAGAAATCTTTACATATACTTACAAATTATTAACGCTTACAAATGAGCCACACTTATCAAGGAGATGTGTTATATCAGCTATAAAGTACTTCTGTTGGTATCCAGTATTGCTACTGCAATACATTTGTGATTGACAAAACAAAATAGATGAGTTCTATTAATGGCTGGCTAAATGTAAAATGGCTAAGGTAAAATGATGCATAATTTACAAGCACGTATACTCAGATAATCATTCGAAACTGATTAAAACCTGTATCATGTTACCTTGCACATGCGTACATACAAGTATATATACTCTTTAATACTGATTATATTCTGGTGAGCCTATCTGGTTTGAGATCTCGTCATGAACGACAGATGACGTCCGAGCGCTCGCTTGTGACTGACTTAAAGTTGTATTCATTATAATGTGGGTACGTTCAAATTGTTTTGTGCCGTATTGGGGCAGCCTAGAATACTCCCCCGAACCCATGCTGGCAGAATAGGGTGTCGTAAGAAGCGACAGAAGCCAGCCTGCTTGATGGGTGGGCTTCGCATAAAGATTATATTATCAATATTATTATGAAGTCATTAATATTATTACTGGTATTATTATCTTTCCGTGAAGCCTGCCTGGCTAGCTACCACCCTCCTGCTTGAGTCAGCCGCCAAACGACTCGCCGTGATTCGGCCGGGGGCTTGAGAGCCAGTATCTTCTTTCTTACCTTCTTTTCATTTCTTGGCCGACAACGCATCGGTGATACCTTTGATCTCGCTGATATCTATGGGCGACGGTCACCACTCACCATCAGGTGGCTCGTCTGCTCGTTTGTCGACTATCAACATAAAAAAAATCAAAAATAAATACGCTCTTATTAATTGCTTGGTACCGTTTAAGACTATATCGTCACATACCATTAGCTGAGATTTTAGTAAAGCATTAACTTATAAAAACAAAAAAAAATCAGATTTTTTTATCCGTTTCGATCAATGTCTCAATATATACTTGGACAAAATCTTTCATATGAAAGAGGCAATCAAGCAGATGAGATGAGATACCTGATGGTAAACTTCATTTACGAGGCAACTTTGCTCCTCATGTACATCAATAAAATCAATTTCCAGCCAAAAACACAAGTCGTTGACTGGTCCTCCAACACTACAACCGAAATAACAACGAACTACCAAGCCTTAAGTTAGCTTTTTTGTCATATGTTAGAATATTTTTCTGCTTGTAACCTCAGGTAGCGAATGGCTCAATCACACTCACGAACACCCGTATCTCTGAGGCGAGGCTGTCACATAATTGTGATTAATTTTGCGAGCGTGTGGCGGCTGCGGTCACCGTAGGAATGTTGTTCTAGCGCGCAATGGCGAGGGAACAGTGATGAGAGACGCGGGGATGCGTACACTGAAGATACGCTAACGATGAATTGGATATATTTTGTTCATAATTATGTACCCTAGTATAATCTCTGGAGCGTCTGACAGGTGAGCAAATTTCGTGGACGTTTCCGTACATCGGAGGGCAGGCTTAGTAGTCGCAGTGTCGATCTTAGCTAACTTTTTATGTGCTGCAATTAAAACATGTCACGGGTGGAGACCGGAAGGAACGTCATAAAATATCCGATAGATGGAATCCACTGCTCTATCAAAGAAATCTCATTAAGGCTCAATTACGACATAGTCTGCTTACGTATTGAAGCCAGCTCTTAATATTTCATCAATCTTTAAGAATAACTTACCATTGAGCCTTGCTAAACAACGGACAAGGCTTTGGTGATAAAAACCTCTCGTTGGAGATCTCCGAACTCTGTACCGTTCTGCTAAGCACCAACGGAACTTGTGAATTACGATAGGTTCCTTTACCTGCAACAGTAATGATAACACAAGCTCTTATTTGTTGGTCTCTAGCCGCAACGCTTGATTCGATTTAGGAAAACATTTTGACAAACTGAGAGTTATTCATCCTGGCCTATATAAAGCCTTCCAATCCACTTTCGAGCAGCATAATAGAAGATAATTTTAACCTATGTCATTATTCTAAGGCACCAAGGTCCTAACCCTTCATATTTTGACGAGACCGAGCTCAGCTATGGCCCCAAAGATGAGGGTGAAGTCCATCCACGCTCCGCTGGTAACTGCACAAATTCCCTAAAAAAATTAGGCAGGTCGCACCGGTATAATTTGACAACACTTACGACATCTCAACTTTTCGACTGCATAGCACTTTTGTTCTGTTTTGCCGTAATCTGATTATAATTGCGAAACTTATTTGTCACAAGATAATTTACTTCGCAATCTCTAATCAGTGTCAGATTTTAAAATTTGTTTGGTGCACAGGAACCATTTTTTTAACATGTGATAAGTACTTAAGATATATGCAAGCATCCTACTCATAAATCGCGCGCTATTAAAGCCTACCTAATATAGATTTTGGTCCCTACAATAACAGGTCACCAGTCCTTCCGCGGTTTCATTATCATATGTACATTAAAGCCTAGTATTATTATTATTACCTATTTTATATTATCGTCTATTATTTTTACTATTGTCACGAAAAATATAATCGTATTGTAGATTAAGAGTTTAGTTGACACTATAGTATGTAATTGGGAGTTGGGAGTTGATAGACTTACAGAAATTGACTTTGAAAACCTTATCATATTATCGAAGGTTGCACCTGTCTTGGAGCAGTTTCCGAAATGTTAAATTGTGGTATAAATTGTGAGTCAATATTCAGTGACTATAAGGACGTTCAAACACGTTCTCTACCTTGATATCCTTCGACCGATTTTAGGAAACATTCGACATTTATTTGTAATAATTATAATAATAGATCTCAATATTATTTCCTATCCTTGCTTAATAATAAAGCGAAATTGTCGATTTTTCAATTTTTCATTTATAATTATAAAAAAGCAGCATAGTAAAGTACCCCCTCCCCCCTGGACTTTCTAATTCATGAGAAGGGATCTTAACCTTGCATTGAACTGCTAATGTGTTGTAGCCGCTAATAAAGATAAACTGCAGGATACTAATAAATATTATTTCCTAAGTAACAATGTTTAAGATTAACAGATATGATAAACTTTATCAATTAAGAAAATTATGACACTGTAAGACATAAGTTAGTTGCTGAACGGACATTTAAAAGAGTGACGTATTGTTGGAGCACCACCAACATTCAAACATCTAGACTACGTTTAGGAACTAAGTTTAATTAGCATGAGATCAAATCGGCTTGTCAAAACCCAGTCCACATTCATGCCAACGGCTGCTTTATTACGTTTATCAATAAAGTGGAATTATTAGGCCATCGCAGACTTGGTTATAAGGTTTTGATTACAATTTCTCAAATATTTAATCCATGTAGAATTTCTATACCACTAATAAAATAAATAATTTAAAATAAATGAACGGAAAACCGCTTAAAATTATATTAAAATTTTTGTTTAAAACATTATTTTGTTTTATTTTTTTAATTCTATCATTTCACATATTTACAAAATCGTCCATTTCCAATTCATGGAACCCATAGTAAATATGTTTATTCATAATCATAGTTTATTCAAAATCAAACCGGATGGTTCAAAATCCAACTAACTTTAACAGAAGCGACTTAGTGGTATTTATTCAAACATTATTGAGGACTCACGATCAAGGAAATTGGACGGGAACTCAAGGATTAATTCTTGCACCCTAAAATAACAGAAAGATACGAAGAACGGGCGTACTGAAAAACAGCAACCTCCACTGAGTGCGTTCCTTTTCATAATTTGATGGGTACCACAACACCGGGTAACCGTTTAACCGGGTTTTTACTATTAACATTAATCGGTTTTTAAGTTTATTTTTTCTTCTCTTCCTTTTTGTTAAAAATCGATATGTTATATCATGTTACAAGGTTGCAGTATTCATGTTATTAGGCGAAATAAATGTTTTCTATCTTTCTTTCTTTCAAAAACTCCAGGGTAAATCCTACCACGCCAACACAGTTGCAGCATCTTAAATGAAACCAATGACACAGTCCGATTCCAGCCTAAGAACTCGCGGTATGCGGCGCGTTCTTGTACCGGTCAATTGAGTATTTGAATTTTATTTACAAACAAATATGTTCGCATTAAAAGCTGTCCTAGCAGTTGCCGAGTTAGGTCATAAAACTGTAAGGCATTCAGGCCAACGGTTTATTGTTAGTGTCGTAACACAAGTGGAAGCTTAACGTGTTTATGAGCTCCGACTGCGATTAATTTTATAGTATATTATAGATTTACGGTATGTGTTCGCGACGTTTTTGGCCTTGCCTCATATTTATTACTTGAATGGACAGTTCTTGGTATAAGAGGTTGTTTGTTAGTGTACGATTTTCTCGCAACGCTTAAAAATAATTTTAGATGCTGATTAATAATTATAATTGCAAGTCTTAAATAATCTAGAAAGTAGATCGACGTTGAAATGGATAGTGTGTTGTATACTAAATACTTAGTAGTAAGTAATTTGGCGGAATTTAATTTTATATTGCAACAATATACATATATGTTTATATAGCACGATTGATAGACTGTCTTCTTTCTTTTTATTACATTTCCCTTTACGAGACAAAAGCGGCGATGATATGTTCCCAGTTAATACGTATGTATAAGTTTTAATAAGGCTTTTAAATAATTATAGCTGGGCGACGCACGACCTCCTAGCTTAGTTTCTAGTGACATTTATGATGATTATGAGGTGATTTTTCTCGGGTCATGGGTGTTTGTGATGTCATATTTGTGTAAGTACACGCCACCCGCAACACAAGGTATCGTAATGTTGGGTTTGAGTTTATGAAAGTAACTTTTTGACTTTGAAAAGTCTGTCGTGCTTAAAACCTTCTATTTAAAGCGTCCATAATTTACACTGTCAACAAAAGGATACTATATAAATTTCACTTCATTAATAGTCAACTGCAAAGTAAGATCGATTTTTCGAAGAAAGAAGTCTTCCAGTGTTCTCATTCACAATGCTTCGGTGCGGATGTTATTGGATAACCCGAGTATACATCTTATCTGGGTAAAAGAATTAACGTGGTTCGTCCCTTCATGAAAATTTGTCATTAACGTTCTACTGTCAAACAAGTGAAAAAGCGAATAAGATCTACTTTAATCAATCAATTGCTTTATTTACGCTAGCAGTGGAAAATTAACCGTCTCATCATCTATTCACAGTGTAAGAAACAATATAGTATAGTTTAAAAAATACTCGTATGGTTTTGCTATGGAAGCGATCCCACTTAAGCTATAAACTGAAACTGTTTCCGTTACCTAAATAAATAAATAACATAACTTAGATCAACCTTCCCTCACTCAATCTAAACTAGAATATGTAAAAGTATCGCTGGTTGGTCGCCGGTAAACGCGACAGGCGACCATAATTCGAGGCAGTAATGGAGTCAGCAACACGCACCAGCCACACATCAGCCGGAGACAGACGGAGGGGCAGACGAAGTAAGACTTACATATTTATAAAGTAAATCAAACTTTACATCAACGGGATAGTGTTTATAATTCTATGATATTTCCTTTGCGTATAGAATAAAGGAGCTTCTACACTATTTGTTTTTATTTAAACGAATCTAAGTGGTTTCATTATAAGTTAATCAAATATTGACGATGTTTCAAATCCATAAGATATACAATGAGTCATTTTCGCTTGTAATACAATTTTGGAAAAATTCTTCTTAATGAAAAAAATAGCAACTTTCTTTGAACTTTCTTGTCTTTATTGTAAATGTCAACAAACAATATAACTACATATATAATAGGCTTTAAGTAAGATCTGGTAAATGAGAAGACAAAACAACAAAGTCTTAAGAAGATTAGACTATTGGTTTTTGCGCTGATAAAGTAGGTGTAAATGAATTTAGATATTGCAAAGTCTCACTTATAGTCACATATGCGGTGGATGTCTGTCCATTCACGCACTCTGTCCTGAAATGTCCTCTCAAAGGGTTCCCCAACGAAAGTCCAGCAACGCCCCAACAAATCTCCCAAGCAATAAAACTTCACAATAACATTAGATAATCCCTCTTACACTGTGCAGCGTGTACCGGGACACATCTCACCTGCTTTAACGTCTTCATAATTCTGGTCAGGAATGAAGCCACAAATCTAGGCCTTAGTGGATACATAAGTTCCCGTATCAATTACACAATAACATGAACTACGATAAGGCTTATTTTTATTTGTAACATACGTTAATATTTGTATGTCCTTCTGAATGACAGTTGACGTAAAATTATGGGCTATGTTGCACTTTACTTAATGATATATTAATAATATGCGCATTTAGGTTTTTTTTAAACATGCATATACATACACCCATTATGATTCGTTATGTTGCAGGTTGCATGGATGTACACAAATATTACATCAAGTTAATGTTTTAATCTAATAATGGACAAACGAAGAGATGAGAAACCACATTTACTTAAAATGTCCACCGCCCAGGACATCGGCATATTAATACAAAACGTATTACCGACACGTCGACAACCAGAAACGAAGTAAAATCCCTGTTTTTACTGATTCTAATAACTGTAAATACTGTAAACTGTATAATAAACACGTTAAACATTTCACACATTGCACCAACAAGTGGTACATATCCCAACTCCAACAAGGGAGACCGAGCGTCATATCCTTATCAGTAAATCAACAAAGTACACTACGAGTAGCAAAGTTTGGTTTCGCTTCAAAGTTAGAGCTCACAAAGATAGACAAAGAACCACATACCTTGTTGTAACCAACAGCCCCCAGTCATTCTCTTAGAAAGTGAGTTGCTTCACTCCACTACGAGATTCAGTTTGAATGATGTTATGACTAGTGATACTTGTAAATCATGAGTTCCACCTCCCATCGCGAGTAAACACGATACTATTGAACTTGAGAACTTTTAAGAAGACTTTTGAGTCCTGCCAGTTTGTTCATGTCCATGAGTTGTACCTCTTAACACAAGGATTGCTTACAAGTTTGCCACTTCTTTTTCAATAAAAATATAGCTATACCTAGAGTAGTGTATGCGTCAATTCGATACGATGTATACCGGTAGAGAAGGTAGTAGTCACCTGGTCAGGAAGTGGAGGGGTTAGTGCTCGAGCGGGGAGTCTTATCATGAACAGAGTAAGACTTGTGACGGACATGGTACGGATCGGACGTATGGAAGCCTCCGTAGCTCTGTGTGGTAGTGAGCACGTGAGTGACAGTTCCCAGTGTCCCTTAATATAGACCCATAGCCGTAACCATGAGAAACATCGGTTATTGCACCTAGCTTAAACGTTACTCGGCTTATTGAGTTATTAAAATAACAAACAAAATAATAATAAAAATTAAAAAATTTTTAGGATTCAGATTTTATTAAATAGAGTATATATTACGTATGTCTTGTATATTTTAAAAATAAAATTACATTAACATAGTCACACATCATACATTAATTTAAAACACAATTAATCTAAACTGAGTTTAAAACATAGCCCTGACTAATCTAGTTGTTAATTCAATTGATAATAAAAGAAAACACTCATAAGTACCTGTTTATTCGCCAACATATGATTATAAATTCGTTTAAAAAAAACCGAAGATGATTTTGGTAATGTCACCAATACGCGCTGTTGCAGAGTGATAAAGTACACATCTCTAGGAGTTCTATAGGCCTCCTCAAGTTACAAGCAGAGACCCACGCTCTCTGTGTCTCTCTGAAGGGATTCGATGGGTATCGGATGATTTCTTTGGCCAGTCCAATCAAGAAGACGAAAATCTAGTCTGTTGAAATTAATGGCAGCACATGAAAGTATTTATTTTATTTTGCATCTATAAATGTTTCTATCTGCACTTCTAAAACTGTATCAAAAATCTATTTCGATAAAAGTATTTAAATTCATTTAATATTACTGGAAAAAAAGTAATCATTAAATAAAATTCCTAATTCGATATGGAATCTAACTATGGAAACTAACGGGGGATTGCAAATGTATCGTTGGTCGCATGGTACGCCGTAGTGAAGTGAATACTTAACGTTAAGTCCAAATGTAGTGAATATTGTTCTAATATTTTATTATCGGTAGTAACAGGTACGCGGAATAGTATGGCAAACAAGTCCATTTATGGGTACGATTTCCGTTGAATCTATTATTGCACCTGTGGTGTTGTAGTCCTTGTAGAAAATAGGTTTATTGCTGTATTACCGCCAAGGCCATAGTATTCAGCTGGTGATATTAAACGATGTAAAATGATTTTTAATAGGTAATTGAATTTAAATAGTTAAACACTATTCGAATTAATGGTCCATTAATGATTTAAAACAACATAAAAGAAAAAATATTATTATAAAAATCCCACCTAAAACTAAGGTGTAAAGGAAAAGTAATTAAATTTTACATTAGGAAATTAATTAATTCTCGATTAATGATAAAATAGGTCAAAATAACGTTGATCTCCCGCACTGGAGGCTCATGTTTGAAACATAATTTTACCTTGAATTTTTGAAAGTTATACGTGTACCAAAAGTAACAATTACTTCTTACGGTGAAGTAAGTTTCTTTAAGAAATTTGTATACAAGAGTTCTCCATAATATTCTTAAAAGTATATGAAGTCCGCCAATCTACACTTGAATCAGTATGAGAGGAGATCTAGGACCAGCATCGTTACAGATATAAAGCTGTGACCATCAGAACTTAGGCGTGATTTCCAACTTTACTATACCACTAGCTTTTACCCGAAAATCAAGTTGCCTGGATTTATGTATTAATGACAAAAGTCATTCATATTTCTTTTTATATACAACTTTATTATAAAACATTGAAACTTCTTGAAAAATCTAAATAAAATTAATGAAAAATAGTAGCTTGTGTCCTATCCCAGACCTAAAAAAATCTTTGTATAAAGTTTTTTCACAATCGGCTCAGTGGTTTAACCGTGAAAGCGTAACAGACGGACTAAGTCACTTTTGCATTTATAATACTCGTATTAGTACTGACAATAATAATGCTTAATAAAATTACTTTTTATGTAAACAGCCGACCAAAGAGCAGACGAGCCACTTCATGGTAAGTACTCACCGTCACCCATAGACACTAGCAACACCAAAAGTACACTGATTCGTTGTCGGCCAAGAAATAATAAGAAAGAAACACATACTTTCAATCTAAACATAACCTACGTAAACAGATACTAGACAAACGATTTATCTAACTGTATCTATATTTAAATTGCCTTACTCCGAGCCTGTCATTGATTTGTGACGAACGCCGCTCATACAGTGCTTAAACAAGCTCTCTATGCTCCAGACGAAAGATCATCAATTCCAACATCACATACATTATGATTATTAAATGAAATATATCTGTTAGATCACTGGTATTTAGATCGTTTGATCAGTTGTAGTTCAACTGATATACAGCGTCTCGCGAACACTGTATGACCGACGTCAGTCACAAATCAACGTCGGGCGCGACCCATTTCTGTTTTGATACAGTTATTGTAACGCTATTTTACTACACTTGCTCAAATTGAAGTATAATCTGTGTAGATTAGTGCGGCAACACTGAACAAAGAAATTTTTAATTTGTGCAATATAATATCTTTAAGTTTCTTGTGTCTGTGGTTTACATGAATAAAAAAACTTCTCATCCATACTTCCGCCATCTTCCGCTCTCGCTGCGTCTCTCTTAACAATTGTTTGTGTTTTATTATACATCCGTGAACCTAAAGATGAGATTAAACAAAATATTTAGGTGTGATATTATATTAGGTACATTTGTAAAGAACTTTGTTGGTTGGTTGCTGAGTTGTGCACCTCGCCCAGAACACTGCAGTTTGCGACGTGAGCCACCGCAGGGCTAGCGAACGTTAAGGTTGGACGTTGGACCCACCCCGCTGTGGAGAAAAGAGGCTATTACTTTTTTCATTTAAATAGCTCCGTAACGCTCAGTCGATCTAGCCACCTGGCGATATACGAAACACATCACGCGAAGGTGATTATGAAAGAAGCGACCAAATTAAATGATGTTACCAAATGAGACAGATTATTACATATTTGTGAATTTTAAAACTATATTAACAACATATTATCATCACACTATTACGCTCTAATCTTCTCCGACATGTTAAAGGGAGGAATGCAATCCACAAACCGAAATAAATACCTAGTACCAAGTATTACTTCAAACGCATCTATTCCGTTACCTCATGCGGGTGCGTATTAATTAGCCTCGTATCAGAAGTGGGTGTTACAATGTTTGTGTTAAGTTGAAGCATCCCTTTATTGTGGCTTCAAACGAGCTTCAATTAATGACGGAATCACGATTTGATTATTGCTGAGGGTGGATTTTGATACAAAACGATGTAAGTAATCGCTCTTATGTTTCAACTTGAATTGGTCTATTATTGCTAATCTGTTACACATTGTTTTTTTTTGTATGACTAACAGTTTTATATTAAAATCACTTTCTACGTTCGTTGTTGAGTTCGGACTTCGTACATGTAATCCTGTACACATTTATAATTATTAAACATATTCAAATAAATAAATAAACGTTTTCACACTCACACCGCCGCACTAGGATTCCCTGTGTTGCGGGTGGCATGGACATTCACGATTACGACATTACAAACAGCCATGACGCGAGAACAAACATTAATATGTCACATAAATGTCTGCCCCGGCCGGGAATCGAACCCGGGAGCCCTCCCTCGTCAAGCAGGATCACTACTAACTGGGCCATGGGTCGATTTCAGCGTTTAATCTTTAAAGTATTTCGCCAATACACTCACACACATAATTTAATTTTCTGAAACGTATGTAATAGCTCAGTTACTCAATCCACAATCCTTGACACCTACACAAAACTTCTTTATGAAATCACAATTGTCAATTTATCACGTATAAGTAAAATTCAAACGACACTTAACCAATAAACAAACTAACTCAACATCGGTTCTCTTAATTAAGGAATTAGCTCACGCTCGCGATACAAGATAGGGCGTAGCGCGCGTTTCATAATACAAGCACTAGAACTTCCGCGCTCGCAATTATTCATTGCGTATTACTGTTGGATCTTTCGTGTATTTTTAATACGAGAATTATTAAGCAATAATAAATCCAATTCTCGGTATATCAATGCGAAAACCCGCTAGTGCTTGGACTGATATTTTTGTTGTTGCATGTGACAAACTCGAATAAACTTTCAGATATTGAGGTAAACACCTCATTAATATCCTCCGAAGCCAAACTGAACTCGATGCTTTGGTTTGGTAGATAGAGTTACCACTTACTCAGGTAGTGGTACGTCGAAATTAATGTTCGATAAAATGTTAAGCCTGGTTGCTATTGGTATTTATAGAATAAACCATAACCATTAGTGCCGTGCGGTCCTGTAGAGCCCTTCCAAACTTGAACACGTCATGTCACTACACTCGATTCCTTCATGAATCAAATAGCATATTTCGTTTCTGCTTTGACAAAATCTATGCCGCTTGTTATATCTGTTTTCTCTTGTCTGTGTAATTTCCATTATAACCTTCTAGCGTTAAAAAAATAAAAGGTGCTATTTCAATTGTTTTTCTTTAACGATTAGCTCTCCGTCCTGCAGGTTGTCTAGATGTCGAATTTTCCCGGACCAGTTCAACGTTTAGTTGTCAATTCACGTGGAAGAAAGATAAGAAA
>PDGT01000035.1:3602254-3668005 GCA_003671415.1 Megathymus violae
GCTTTTTAACTGTCTTTCCAATACTACAACTGATATAATGATATTAAAATATATCAATATTGATTCTGGAAGAAGGATGGCAGGTCGTTAGGCTGGTAAACATTTTTACCAGCAACACGAATACCGTCGGCATGTCACTAACAGAGCACAGCGAGCTCCAACAGAGGCACCGGGCACCATAGCCTCGTCCGTTGTTTAGTAGGGCACCACCTGCACTTCATCATCTTTAACATATGTTTTAAATATGTCAAGAATTATCTAAATCTGTTTAGTGGTTTTAGTGTTATATGTGTAAAGACAAACAGACAGATAGACAAAATTTCCTAAAATTAAAATTAAAACATTATAATTAAAATTAAAACATTATAATTTCCAAAAAATATTCGATGTACAGATCTGTTTTATTACCTGCTATACATCCTAAGTCAATCTGGATTAATGTACCTGGTTATGTACCTGTAATGGTAATATATTTTTTGCCCTGGTTCCTGAGATTACTCACCGCACGCAAACTCACAAAATTCCCTCGCTCTCTTTATAAAATATATATATATATATATATATATATATATATACACATATATATATTTACCCAATGTACTCGTACACTCTAATCAAAAGCTTACCTAGAACATTCTTCATAATACATTTTCACTACAGCTCGACAAAAATTAAAAAACAATAGACTGTTCCTGTTGCCAAATGTCGTGCCGTTCTGATATTGCATTTTCTTGATATAATTTCAGTACACTAACAGACCAGGGACAATTGTTCACGAGCGATACAAGATAGGGCGTGTTAGCGCGTTTGCGAGTTTCGTAATACGCGCCTGATTATATCATTCACTTCCTTACTCGCAATTAATACTTGACGTGTTCCTGCAGTGCACACATAAAGCTTGTTTTATGGTAGAACAAAGCTTAAAATCTTGTTTACCAAGCAAAAAATCGCTTGAAGATGTTTTCAAATTGTTATTTATATATCAATAGATATTTGAAATTGAAACATTTGTAGGTAATATCCAAGCTATTCATATATCTCATTTTGTCCATGATATGCAACAAATTTTTGTCTAGATTTAGGAGAGATTTTCTTAATTTTTTTAAGGATATGGACGAGTATGTATGGTACTAATCAACGTCGAATACCTCCAGTAGCCGCTGCTCGTAGTCTTACTCTCGCAAAAGACAATAAATTTGATCTATGGTCGCTTAAACTAAAAGTTAAGAAACTGCTAATTACTTTATAAAAAAAATTACTAAATTCCTATGCAAACGTGCATCTACTCTATAATCAACTTGGTTTGGGGATGAGTTTTGAAAAAAATATTTTTAACTAAAAAGTAACATATGTACATACTATTTTTCATAGTGCCTTTTAAAAAAATAAATTATTATCATGCAACCTTTCATATTTTTTTAATGTTAGGTAATAGCTGACAAACGAGCAGACGAGCCACTTGAGGGTAAGTGGTCACCGTCGCCCATGGACATCAACAAGACCGAAGGTATCACTGATGCGTTGTCGGCCAGGAAATGAGAAGAACGTAAGAAAGAAAGTACTGGCTCTCAAGCCATTCATTCCTTTATATTATTACTTACCTTATTATTATTTTTATTATATTATATACATTTCACCCGCGTTATTAGTTGATTTCAATTATTTCTAAACAGAAAACCAAATGCAATTTTTTATAGTTCTTGCTTCAAAATCAGCGGATTTCGAAAGATACTTTCATCCGCTAATTAACTTCCATAACGTTAGAAGTTCAAAAATATGTATAAACCATCTTCTTTACACATTTCATATTTCTACCTTCACTAATTTAGGCCTTGCGATAATGAATCACTCAGACAAGACATGTCTTTTTATATATATAGTAGAAGACAGATGCCTATAGTAGAATTAGTATGTCAAGCCAAAACTTTTGTTATTGCTCCACGATTTCAAACTTCGCAATTCTGAAGCTACAGAAATATTGATACGAAGCGATTTTGGGTTGTTAGTTCTGCAAAGGTTTGTGAGAACTTGATTGAGTAAGAATTTGTAGCTCCTAAACTACTTTTGATGAACATAACTGTTATAACTTTTAAGTTAAAATAAAACAGAAATTTATAAGCCCAAAACAATGCTGTCTCTGAGACCTATTATAGTTTTAAAATTACAATTGGAATGTTTCTATATTCAATATTTTTGTTTTTTTTTTCATATTTTGCAACTGATTTTTGCAGCTTTTGGAATAAATTAATATATTTTTAATTCATGAAACTATAAAACCGATCCTTGACATAATATAGTTGGTCAAACATATTTGTTTTAAATGTGTGATAAATAATAATAACAATAATTGTTTTGGATACAGAGGCTGTTAGTAATCAGTGTACATTTTTTTTTGTAGCGGATTATTATTATTAATATTACTATTTGACGTCTCCATAGTTAGCACTGCCTCTGTCTACCAAGCATCTACCTACTTACTGGGTTCGATTCCCGGCCGGGCAGACATTTATATGATAAATAAATATTTGTTCTCGGGTCATATCGGTTGCTTATGATATCCTCTTTGAATGTGACCATGCCACCCGCAACACAGAAAATCTTAATGCAGCGGAGTGAGTGTGTGAACGTTTATTTATTGATACTATTTATTACTATCTGATACCCGCGACTTTGCCCGCATTGTTTATATATTAACAATGTATTTTAAACACATTACTGAATACGTAGTTCTTATAAAAAACGTTTCTTAAAACATTAATAACTTTATATTAAATGAAGATATCGCGGCATTCCTTTTTTAGATTAAGGCCAAGTGTCTATGAAATAAAAATTAGAAGGTTTAATTGAAATCCATCCACCAGTTTCTTCGTGCACAATTGCAAACCTCTCACGTTTTAATGTATATTAGTATATAATAAAAATAATTAGTTCTGTGATCTCCATAAATCAAAAACAGTTGTTATAACATTTGTCATCGGCCTGTTACAGTTAATTCTAATAATATCATTGATTGAATCATTAAATGTCTACTCTGTGCACTGGTAAGGACAGTGAACTCGACTGCCTCACTCCATTCATCATTTACATTACTTTATCAATGTCATTTCAAATAACGTAATATTAAAATATATTCAGTCTGTATTAATATTTGAATATATTTTTATGTTAGTTTTAAAAGAAATTCTGTTAAAGTAAATTTACAATTAAAACTAAAAATGGAGGATATTTGGAATTGTTAAAAAAAAGTATAATTTTTTTTAATGGTAAAAGCCGACAAACGAGCAGACGACCCACCCGATGGTAAGTGGTCACCGTCGCCCATGGACATCAACAAGACCAAAAGTAAAGCCAGGAAATGAGAAGGTAAGAAATGATGTACTGGCTCTCAAACCCCCAGCCGGAACACGACGAGTCGTTTAGCGGCTAATCCAGGCAGGAGGGTAGCAGCTAGCCAGGCAGGCTTCACGGAAAGATAATAATACCACTAATAATATTAATGACTTAATAGTAATACTAATAATATAATCCTTACACGAAGCCCTACCATCAAGCAAATTTAAATGGTTTAGTTGTTAAAGGGGGCCAAGGGTCGAATTCTGCAATATTTTAAATTTTTAATCAATTGCCGCCGAATTTTTGTGAAGTTATATAACCTTAAAGATTTCCGTTTTATTATATTTTTTTTATATCCGCGGCTAACGACCTAATGGTTACGAATGTACACGATGCAAGAGAAAATGTTAGAAAAACATAAATAAAGTTTTTGGTAATTATTTAAAGAAAAAAAATTTGTCACCGTCTATTTACACATAAGATTCATAGGTTCACCAAAACCTTCTTCGTGACTTCGCCTGAGTGACACCTACAAGTAAATCCGGTTACTAGTTTAGTGTAGTTTTTTTTTAGTTATGTACATACACTTAACTAGTATTTAACCTGTAGTACAGTCAACATGAAAAGTTGATGCGTGAAATCAAAATATCGTCAATGTAAACGACTGTGTAAGACAAAAACCGATCGTCACTTTTCGAAGTAGATTTATAGATATTTTCTTTAATATTAAGTAGCGTCAGTATCCAGCAAGTAAGGATCACTAATTCCTTCAATTATTACCCTCAAATTAATGTATTTTTACGTTTTTTACGTAGTCGATATTGGTAATATTACAATATCATAATATTATTCAATGTCTTTTATTTTGATAGATACTTTTTTACCATGCAACACTACCAATCAATTTTTTGCGGACAGTACTGTGCGTGCTGCAAGTCGTAAGGGAAATCGTTCACCGACTACCGTTCCCGGACCGCCCCCGCATCTCTACCGGACTCCGGTAAGATTGAAAACACCATTAATTATTTGTTGACTCAAAATAAGTCCATGTGCACAGTTTTTCTAACATAATTAATGTCAATGATTCATCAAAAAGATTGTCGCACAAGTTAAAACCAGTACTCTGATAGTAATAAAATCTCACGCTGTCAAATAAATATGTAACATGGCCGAGAATCGAAACTTTAAGCCTGGCTCAACAGACACCGCATTACTAACTGGGCTATGTTCACCTCATAACCTGCTGATATTTTAACAACAATCAAATACAAATATAATTTATTTGTACAAGAAGAATAATCATACGATTATACGATGACACTGAAAGCTAAGATACGGATTTTTTTTTTGTTTTTTTTTTTATTCTTACGTTGAAGACGTAAGATATTATATAATCACAAAAGTTTTGCTAACGGTATACAAAAAGATACGGAATTCAAATTTATTACATCATTATAAATGTGTTAAATATAATAATCACAGAGTGGATTTAACCAAAAATTCCAAACTGTCTCCTGGGTTATAATACGAGTATCAAGGAACACCGAATACAACCAACTCTACCTATAGTAAAATTTCCAAATAAATATTCGTGCAGACATTCCGTCCGATTTCCGATTATTGGTATTTTTGTGCTGTGGTATTAAGCTCCAATTACACAATGTCGTGCAATAAACATGTATGATGCTACGTACAAAGTTTGAAATTATAATACATATATATATTAATAATACATATATATAAGTAATGATATAAACGTGCTACAAGCAATCAGACAATGGTTGATTTAGCCACCGCTGCCGCTACGCCTCCCACGCGTCGTTGTCGCCTGTCGCGGGCGCGACATGCCGCCGTGTGTTACTGTGGACACACGCCTTCTAGTATTAACGTTCTTGTGTCTTACCACAGTGTAAGGGCTTACAGTAGGCGGAAATAAGCTGACTCTGTCTAGTCTTGGATATATATTGTTTTACACCAATAAGTACATACTTACGTACAAACCCATACAGGCTCATTTTTCTTAGAACTGTATAAAATCTTGTTACAAAGGTTTTATTGTATACGTACAGCACATGTGTAGAGCACGTCAGAAGTTGCATTGATCCTGAATCTTTGAAGTCGGTGAAAATTCCGATATCGACAGAATTAATTAGGTTTATTAAGATTTTGTAAGTGGAACCCGGAACTACTTAATACCGTTTAAAGTATAAACAATAATTGCGTAACTTCAGTTGAGTTGTAACTTATCATACATTTGTATAAATTAAAATATCAATCGCCGCATATATGAGAGCTCATCAAGCAGGTCTAAAGTACAAAACAATGTCGTATCGTATTAAATAACTAATGCAGCTGGTGTGTATAAAACTAATTAACGCTTATTAAATACATTAAGTATCGCTGTTCCCCATAAGCTGTTAGATATTCGGGAGCGCTCCCTCCCGCCCCGCTGCGCACCGTAGAACTGTCTAGATATCTCCGATGGCCGACTGCAGGGAAGAGTTCTAAGTCTGTGGCGCTTCTGTATTATCGTGTACTAGTTACGCGGAAATCAATTTCGCTATGAACTCGAACGAGCAATATATCGTTGTCGGTTTTTGATGGTGTGTGCGTGCCTGTTGTTAATGTTACCGTAATGGGTTATTGAGCTTATGAGTTAGGTAATAAAATATGCTTTTATGTCTAATACAAGGGCATATCGAATAAATAAACTACTACAGAATTAATTGTGTTATTCCTTATGTAATTCTATTGGTATTACTCAAGTCCGTTATAGGTATTATTATCTATCTAGTACTGTTGATCCTATACTCTATGCATTGAAGGTACATTAAAAACTTGTGATATATAGGTACGCCGAAATAATCATGTGTTTTTATTAAAAGCTCTTAAGAAAGATACTTAAAATCGCACTATTATCCTTCTCTATATCGACTATGTACAACAGTGCCTTTTACATTATTATGATGTGAGACAAAGCTTACTTGCCTTGCTGGTGACTTACTACGCTGATTGTAAGGAAGACTGGACATCGCTAGTCTTAAACCATCCAACACAATCCAGAAGGTCCTCAAGCAATGCTGAAATGTTTTTACATACTGGCGTGCTACAACCATGCTTCTAAAATCTAGCGTTAAATGTTTTCTATGTGTGTTGGTGTCGATATAAGAAAATAAGTTAACAAGCGGGCTCAGCGCTTCCGTTTTGACCTCCGACGTGTCTGTCTCACGGGTGACTGTGAATAGTTTATCTCTCAGTTTGTAGGCAATTGAGGTTGTCCTAGGTGACAAAAAAGTATACTCATCGCACAGCCCTCATTTTTTTATGAAATGATTAACGAAAATACTAATAAAATCTTTAAATCGTCGAACGAATATATGGCCACGTAATATCTATGAATACACAAATGCCTCCATCAATATCAGCAACAAGGGAAACAGCCGGGGCGCAGTGGCCAATCTTGAGTAATGCGGCACCGCTCGCGTGCGCCTTGTTTATAACTGTACTGGTAACACACGTAGATGAATGGGGTACACCGCTCAGCCAAAAAACTATACTCACTTCATATGTATATGTGAATAAAACATATCATATTTTAATTTATAAATATTTGTATTTCCTTTAATATTATGTTTATTTTATCTATGCATATAAAAAAATCTAACTGATCGATTTCTGTACATGAACGATATACGAGAAAAAATATTATTACAGGCCTTTATTAACGCAATAGAACACAAAACAATAGTTATTAGAATTTTTGTCTGTTTGTCTGTACGTTTGTTCCCGCTAGTCTCAGAAACGTCTTAACCGATTTTGTTCTGGTTTTGACTAATGTATTGCAGTAAGCATCATCTAAAATTTAAAGTTTGTTTCATTGCAATCCGTCCATAATAAAAAAAGTTTTGAATTAATATATGTATTTCTAATTCACAGAACTTGAAAAACCCAGAAAAATGCAGATGTTACCTTTAAACGTTTAAGCATTTGCTAGTAGTATATTATTTCCGATATATTAAGTTGGGACCACCCCCTTGCATTCACACAGCGTATTTAAATGTAATTTTAAAATATATAATTCCCGTCAGTGTTATTATCGTATAAGAGTAAATTACAAAATGAAGTTATTTAACTCTAAAGAAAAGAAGAATGGCGTCGGGGTACACGAAACTACTGATAAGGCCTTAAGACTTACTACCTTAGTTTTAGCAGAATAAATGTATCCCATGAACGAACTTGAGTCAAACTATAGTTATTTTACGTAAGTTGTAACCATTACCGGTTAGTTAAAAGCTAATGCAGTGACCCAAACTAGTAGCGGGATTTCGCATCTTGCTCCTCAATTTGTTTAGAAAGAAAGAAAGAAAGAAAAATTATTAGAAAAATTATTTCCTAATTTTAAACAGTAGTGTACATAGGACACACACAGGAGGTTTGTTAGTGTAGTAATTACGAAATAGGATAAATACTCAGCTTGCGTCATGGAGCGATAGGGAACCAAGACTACAGGTTTTCAGTGTAACCTTACTTTTTTTAATAGTTCAGGCACGTCGATCAGCTGATAGTAATAATTCAAAATGCTCTTGCTCTTAAAATTTATGAAAATCTTATCCCTTATTTAATCATCATACATAGTCATTTGTTTCATTCTGAGGAGGACACAGCAGTAAGACAATCATGCGTTAAAATCATATCGTACGTAAGCATGTGTATCTTGTTGATGTTGTCGGTGTAGCCAGATAACTAAAAAAAAAGGAAACTAAAATCAAAATATGGAGAGGCAGTTTTATTGCTAGCAGTTGTAAAACAAAGGTAACAGGTACAGTACCAGCAACTTCTGTGGCTCGATGGCACAAGTGATTACAGACACGAGCGACGCGTCAGGCGGCGGGCTGCGGGCTGCGGGCTGCGGGCGGTCCGGCCCGGTACATTCCATGCACTTCGGTACAATGCAATCACTACCATATTACGCTATTTGACACTACGTTGTCTCACAATAAATAATACAGTAATAATTGCTCTTTATGGTCCCGTAATTAATTGGCAAAACAGAAACCTTTGTTACTTCCTTATCTGTCTGTCCGTATATCGGTAATTTTATTTGAATATTGGAAACGGCACTACCTATATGTAATTGCAAAAGTAGATGTATTCTATGACTCCCTATTTTTTACAGTTAAAATTGAAAAGTTTTAAAAGTAACAATGGCATATATAACTTTGTCATTTATATTTGATAGTTATTTGCAATCCACACAAGTCATTACTAGTGTTTTATTATCCCATTTAGTAACATGGAATGGACAAGAAAACCCGTCGTGATCACGTCAACATACAGTCTTGATCACGTCTCGCCTACGTGCATTACACTTCGGCAAGTACATTCTGTATAGTATTGCTCCTGTATCGCGATATACGATATCATGATCGCACGAGCGCCGTGCGTGTACCGCGACTACACTTTATTGCATCTCAAGTGTACAGTAACAATGTATTCATCTGATCTAAGAAACACTAAGTGGTCCACTTTCTATGGAGACCTGTACGTAACAGCAATTTTTTATAACAACTTTATGAGATTCATCAACCAAATAACATTATTAAGTTACTCAAACACATCAAAAAGTTGAGCTCAGGTCTTCTCCCGCAACGGCACGTCTGATACTGACCAAATACAGATTGATATTTACTATCGACTCAATGTTTTATCGTGTCCCCTTACTATTAATAATATAGGCATTTAGGGATTTAACCAAACATCTTAAATGAGACATCAATGTCGCATGTCTCGCTGTTGCGCCGAAAGTCCGCATTCCGCAGATATTTACTGCACAATAATACAGTTAATCACGTAAGACATACGTCGTATACAACTGAAGTCGAACGTACATATATTTTATCAACATCGTCATTAAAGCCGCAGAACTTGTCAAGAGACAGCATTCGCGTGCGCCCACGCATTGTCATATGCATGATTTGATATGAGGACCCCTGACGGTGTGTTATCTCTTATTTAACTGTTAAAGCTTGTACTCAATTATTTATTTGTCGTTTTATTGACATGCGAATAGCAAACAAGAATTAAAGCACTCTAATTTATAATAAGCTACATTTAACCCTAATTAAAAACTAAACTCGTTTGCTCGCGGTTTTGCTGAATAACAGACGTGACAATATTGTTTGATACCTGCTGCTAAAGGTTCCTACCTTCTAAACCACCACGGTTTATTCCCGACTATACTCGCATGGTTCCATACTTCCCTGTCTAATTACCGACCTATTTCACCATCACGGGGATATCAGGGAGCTAGTAAAAACGTTTTATTGACTTAAAAATCTTATAACTAAATAACAAGATGATTTGAAGTAATTTAATTTCCAATATCAAAAGATAGACTTGCCAGGCGAATAGTATGAAACTTTCATTAAATTGCTTAGCTAAGAACGTAATTTTTTTACCAAAACTACGGCAAGTTAAATTGATTTACGTTTATACTAACATAAAAAATACCTGTTCACTGAGATACTATTTTAAGCTGTCATTACGCCTTATATCATTATTACTATAGCGGAGACTTCACTGAAACAATGTATTTGTAGTTTACAAAAATAGGGTTTTGTAAAACTTGTATGTTTTCCAAATAAAATAAAAAACGCATTCGATATTAGCTGAATTCTATAACAACAAAATATTTAAGCAAACTTTCGACTACTGCGGTAAGGGACAGGTTTGGAACAATTTGATGATATAGATGACCACCTAACCAAACCTAAATAGGAATCTACCTTTACTTTATAAAGCCGTTTTGTAGATTTAAAATCTTCAGCCTTTAAGCTAGAGGCACTGATGACACAAAGACAAACATTTGCCCGTAAGCGCAAGACCACGCAAGCGCAGTGACAATGCACACTGCTGATTTGAATAATTGCGGCGCGCCCGCATCGTGTGATCACCAGTGAGATTGCATTGCAGATCGCGATCATTGTACGTGCTGGCTGCTGCAGCCGACTCCACCAGATTTGCTTACTTTAAAGTATAAATGTCTATAGTATATTTGTTTTTCTTTATTCTGTACCCTTAAGTATGATTGAGGATTCGATGTAAAGAAGAAATTAGCTGTCGAACTAACACTTCCGACTAAGGTCTCGTTACTCAGTAAAAACTGGCCACACCTTTCATAGAATAACCGATTAAAAATATTTTTTTTAGAACTGTAATCAAGCGTCTGTGATACGCTAACAGGTCGACGCAAAAACTGTTGTAAAGAAAACAAAAGAAAAGTAGCGAATAATAGAGTCCAAGAAAAGTTAACAGGTTTGAATTATGGCGAGCATACGAACTAATACCACGCCATCCAACCAACTGAGAATAATCTACAAGGTTAATTAATGATACGTCGTCGATTTTAATGGAAGAAGAATTTATAAAATTGCTATTCTGTATCGGCAAAGTTAACATTACAGTAGTCGCCAACGTTACACCTGCGGAAGAGGAAAAAAGGAGAAACGCTTATAAAACTCTGACAATCTCAATTTCCCACTATTTGCCAGTTCATAAAAAATATTTAAACCCAAAATTTCATAACAAAAGTGATGACTTAATATTAAATTTAAGCCTACATATAGCTAGATATATCTTAAACTGTACTACAAGTTGCTAATCTGGCAGTAGCATCAGAACACATGCAACCCTGCAACATTCAAGAACACTAACGGCATGCAACATGCAGTAACAATTTGATCACAATCAAAAGCGAGCAAATCTATCCAATTAATTATACATAAAAGGCTTCAATATATCTAGTGTATATCTAAATGTGCCGTCTGTATTGTGTAGCCTGAGCCACGCCGCATGTATCATGATGTGGAGTAATTTTGTATATAATTTTACTTATTATTTACAGGCGACATAGCCCTTTCTGCAAACTTTACAATATTCAAAGAAACGTTTAAAGAGATGTTCAATCGAGTGCATCACCGTTCCACCACCGCATGCCAAAGAATTAATTTACGCCAGAATAAACTGTATGTTTTATAGCACTGATCTAGGGACCAAATCCTGCAAATGTTTTCTACTCATGTTAAATACGATGGAAAGGAAAATCATTCCTTGTGAACTGTTCTCATCGTCATACTTCGAAAGAGCTTAACAAATGAATTCTTTGGCATTTCCCTGTCGGGTATAGTGACCCCAATCTTACAAAGTCTGGATCAAAAAAGATTCCTTGGACACTTGGTAATATTACTCAAACATCATCTAGTATAACAGCGTCAATTAGCCAACTTTCGGTCTTTTCGAATACCTTAGAATAAGCTAATCTCTGAAAAATTTAAAATTGCACCAAAATTACAGATACATTACATAGTTCTTCGCAAATATCGACCACAAAAGTATCACATCACCCGCATCTACATAAGCAATTATACAATAACCTGAGTTGACCACCATACAGTATCATTCGCCAGGATCACGCCATTACGCCAGACAGACGGGAGGCATTGAGTGATGCTGCGATACATTGGATACATTGAAAGCCGCTCGTTTGTGCGTACACTACACACGACCCACTGAGATATGCAGATTGGAGGCTCCTTCTACGGATAATTAATTGGTGAGCTTGGTCACCATCGATTTGAATTTGTAACCTCGCGTACAGAGAAACTGTTCATGGAAAGTCTAAATATCAATCGACATACTCACAGTACTCTATTACTTAAGTTAGTATATCAGTGCAATTTTTTGTTATAAGTGTACGGATAATTTGCTTATTCCACTTGTATATGTTAATACACCAACGCGACACAACAGTTACCACAGAAACACGAAGAGAACAATATTGCCGAGGACCCAATTATGAGTTCTTAATTGTGTAATTCTTCCTTTAATTTAATTAGTAATTAGTAATTTCTATGATAAGAGATTGTTTATATATTTATTTAAACTTTAACCATACAAAAATAAAGTTTTAAAGCGGACTTAAAGCTCTATCAGAATAAGTCAGAAAACAAAGAACAATGGCGATATATTGTGATATAAATAAATATTAACTATTATTATTATTATTATTATTTTGGGCTGGGCACATAGTTCGAAAGACTGATAACCGTTGGGGAAGAAAGGTCCTCGAATGGCGCCCAGGTCTCGGAAAAAGGAGCATAGGACGCCCCCCGACCAGGTGGACTGACGACCTGAAGAAGACAGCGGGCATCCGCTGGATTCTGAGGGCTCAGGACCGATCAGAGTGGCGCAAGTTAGGGGAGGCCTATGTCCAGCAGTGGACCTCCAAAGGCTGATGGATGAATCCATGTCAAAAAAATTCTGGTGGCATAAGAACTCTTCACCCACAGATTGACCTAAAACCTTTACCAATACGCACTGGAGCACCGTAATGGCATAGGTTCCAGGTGAACTCAGATTTAGGTGAAGATCCATGCCCATGAATGAGTTAACCTTTTAAGTTTCGTATTTTAAAACGACCACATTTATTTTATTAATTTTATGTACTTATTATGTTCTTTGTAAATAATTAAACGTGAATGAATGTTTTTACATATTTCGATTGCAGTGTTGGGGAGATGACAAGCGCTTCTTAACTAAAATAAATTAAGTAAGTTTAGCTTTGTTTGGGCAAAAGAGCAGAAAATTCATAATTTATAAGTTTTTCGTAAATTGTCCAATTTTATAGGAACCCACTTGACACTTACCGGCACATGGCCTGTCCGCTCGTCCATGGACTATTACTATTAAATCATTATTTACATTATTTCAATGAGGTGAGTAAAGTGAGTCAGATTTTCCCAAGTACACGTAGATCGCAAGCTGAGCTCTCAATGTGCAACACATTGTACAGGATTTAGTACCTTCGATTTACTTTCTAATAGACTAACTAAACTACGGGCTTGTGCTTTACTTTAAACATAATTATGTGGTTATTATTATAATATAAAAGTAACGTCTTTTGTCATCCATAGTGCAAAGGACCGGAATAGCTTGCCTGCGTCGGTGTTCCCGACTACATATGATGTAGAATTCTTCAACAGAAGTGTAAATAGGCTCTTATAAGTTAATGCACGCAACATCTTAAACTCCATCACCGTCCTATCAGTTGGGATTGTCGTCAAACATTGACTTATTTTATGTAAAAAATATCATGATACATATCAATTGTTAGATGATGATTGATTTTCATACCATTTGAAAAAACAGTTATTCCAAACCAGGCTGTATATTGTATATGAGTAGGTACATTTGCCTAAAACGAATCTTGAATATCTTTTACGATGACCTTTTTAAATATTATGATATTATGTTATTCAAGTCACAGAACCATCAAATTTAAGACACGGTAACATATGAAATTAAGTCGCGAAGACATACTGAATTTTTGAGATGGGTTTTACATTACATAACACACGAAATACAACTTTTTAATACTATATAAAAAATTATAATTTATTTATTTCTCATAGTATAAATCTGTGTTATGATAGATTCCAAATCAAAATACGTATATTACATAGGAAGTAAAGCTCATATGCACAACGTTAAATACAAGTAATTTACCTTAATTATTAGTCCCAAGTTCATATTAACAGTAGTTATTGCATAGCACTTTCTATATGAATTGTAGGAGCACGCATTGTAATGTTGTCTGACGGACAGTGAGGGAAAGTTTCCCCCGGGCCAGGATTAGTTGCGCCGTCCGGGTCCTCCACATATTGCAGGAAAGTGGCTGTTTCGTACACATAAATCTATTACACAATATATTTATTAAGTGAAGGTAAAAGTAACTCCTACAGGTATGTATTCAGATCTATAAATAAAACTTCCTAATCATCATAAAGCAACGAAGTAGTGAATATTTTTTTTATACTTACTTTGTTTACTC
Source organism: Megathymus violae (assembly GCA_003671415.1). NCBI lineage: Eukaryota > Metazoa > Arthropoda > Insecta > Lepidoptera > Hesperiidae > Megathymus > Megathymus violae. The sequence goes on from PDGT01000035.1 coordinate 3,616,476, forward strand.
TGGGTAATTTACAATATTGTTATTTAACACTGAATTATTTCTTACGATTACTACAAATTGGCTAAGTTTTCTTTCTTGTATTGGTAATTGTGAGGACAAGGTTCGTATGAAAGTATAATTTTAAAAAATCCAAATCGGATATTTGGGTGCTACTTTTGTGAGAAAATCTCACTAAAATAAATCATTCAGTTTAACAGTTCCGTTCAATGAAAGAATCGGTTGACTTCTCGACGAACTGACTGACTTTTTCTTCCAAACGTAAAAGTACATTTCTTCGTTATTAAATTATACCCCTATAAAGCTAGCGCGTATCGCTAGTCTTATAATAAAACCGAAAATATTGGCTACGAACTATCGCTAACCTTCCTGAAACAAACAAGGGCTCATGAGACTTGCTACTGGCAATAATTTGGTCCTCCATCAGCATCCGATTCTATAAGTCATGTATATGTGCACTATAAAATACATAAATTATTAGCACAATTATTATTACATTATTATTATATATTGTAACCATATCATAATTTCCCGGCCCTCATCCCAATCACTACGGTCGGCACACTATGTCCTTTTCTTCCATACATCTCTATTTTTCGTCGTTTCAATACACACACCCTTAATCATCAAATAATATTTGATAATAATGTTATATATGAGTTATTATTTTAAAACTGTTAAAATAATGAGCAACTTTGTATGAGATGCGCTTATATAAAAAATTACTGAATTAATTGTAAAGCGATTTTTACCAATAATGATTCATGATTAAGGTTTAGGTGTGAGGTAAAAAAAAAATTATAACTGACCTGATAATGTGTAAATTTATTATTATTTTTTATTTTGTGAACGTAAGAATCATAATTTCAGTGACAAAAAAGGCGAGTTTGTAGGTAACAATAAACTAACGAAATTTTAAATAGAAGTTGGCAACCGACTTCTATACGAGTTTTTAAATAGGATCCATTATTTTTATAACACTAACAAAACACCTCGGTTAAAAATAAATACAAAAATCATTTCTCGAACCAAGGATATATTGCGTTCTCCGCGCTATTGAAATCACACATCCAAAAGTGAGAAGAAAGAATGGGTTATTGTTGCCCAAATTTTAATATTCTTTCACGTGCGGCTGCTGAAATGAATATTAAAAATTTTGGTGTACCCTTCGGCATATTCAGCAATTTTGGCAGCCCGGTGCGTAAAAAGTATTCATGTACACACACCAATACACTAGTATACTTTGCATGAATGCGAGATGAAATAATTTTACGTCTGCGCAGATTTAAATCAACTAATGTCCGCCTACTGATCGGAATTTGATTATCATAATTATAATCATTAAATAACGTTCTGTCTTTGCCTGTTTATATATATATATATGTAGATTATATGTTGAGTCATGTCATGGTGCTTCGGAAAACATTAATGAGACATCCAATTTTTTATTTTTATATGGCAATCGTTAAGCTTTGTCCAAGATATTTGAGTGCCACAAAGACATTAGAGAATCAAGTTCTCCATTAGCTCCTCCATCAATACACACTAGGGTAACGTGATGGACTAAAGTAGTTAAATTACTGTGCTCTATTGTGATTGAAAGTATTATTGACATTCTTCCTTACTGTGAATTGAATTGGGGAAGAAAGGTCCTCGAATGGCGCCCACGTCTCAAAAAAAGGAGCATAGGACAGCGGGCATCCGCTGGATTCAGAGGGCTCAGGACCGGTCAGAGTGGCGCAAGTTAGGGGAGGCCTATGTCCAGCAGTTAACCTCCAAAGGCTGATGGATGGATGGATGGATGGTGAATTGTTGACTCGCCTTACAATAAATTAGATCATAGAAAAAATATGTGTACTTAGATGTTGTTTGACGCGATCCGATACTTCAGTAGCTCCAATAAATATTACAGAAGTCAGTAACAGTATTTGGTCTGGCAGTTGTACCTCGATCAAACTACTACACGACACGGGAATTAAATCAATATTATTATCTCAGCAATATTCGCTACTTCACGTATGCATTCTTTGGTTACAACGAAAACTGTGGAGTCGAATCACCAATAATATAATACTTTGTAAAACAACTTGAAGACGCATAGACAGATAATTTTGAAGACTATGGGAACTTTAAACTAAAAAAAGTTTGGTACACATGTACCTGCTACATATGAGAGACTAGCTATTCTCCACCAGGTGACGGGAAGAAACTCTTACCGTCGGAAACTTAGCCGTGTGATGTAATGATTATTAAGAGTTAAACAAATTAATAACGAAATTATAGGATTTATAACTGCATAGCACAGTCTTAACTTCGCTTCAAAATAACAATGACTACAAATTACCAGCACACGCGTTTATTGGATAACTACATATTTATGGCGTTCGGTGTTGAAACTTTGGGGCCATGGTCCGAGTGCTGGGGAGTTTCATAAACACCTTTCTTTTTGTTTGGTCGACGTCTCTGATGACGCGAGAGGCGGCATAAATTTCGCTCAAAGACTGGTATAGTCATTCAACGCTGCCAGCATTTTAGGAACCTTACCCAAAGACCGATGCTGCAAATGTTTTTTGGTGCTATTTATGTTTTTCTATTTTTGTATTTCTTTTTTGCATATATATGTATATTTTGTAAATCATTCCTTAATTTTTTTTTAATTCTATATAGATAATATTCATTATTGTTATTTAAGAATATGTCAATGTGAATAATATTGATTATATAAATAATATTTTAGAGTAAAAAAAATGAAAATGCATATAGACTATTGCCAAATTACCATTAAAACCACACGCAATATTTTTTATACATCAATATATAATATGTAAATTAGGCTGATCAATGTACTTTCTTAAACGTAACAGTTCCAAAAAAAATTCAATACTACAATACATATATAATATAATACATATATAATAGGCTACATTAAAACCTTACTCAAATACCTAGTATATCTATTGAAACCTTTGTAGCGGCGGAACTATTACAAGAGCCATATAAGTTTGTTAAGGCGAAGAATAATATTACTGAGAAGAGAGGTCGAAACTATTGACGTTAGTGGACTTCGGAGAAAAACAACAATTGCGCCAAGACCAAAACAACTTGTTTGAATTTTATTACAATTGTTTTTCATTTCGATTGTTTTCCTATTGAACTATTCTTGCAATTATAATTCATGAATTGCGTTCCGTTTCGTCCGTTTATTGAAGTTGCCGGGTCGAGCGGAAAACACTTAACGTGTACAATAGTGTTAAATTTTTTATTTTGGAATTAAAATCTATGCAGTTATGAACTGTACTCGCGAGGCAGCTTCGCCTATCAGAGATACAAAATGAAATGAAATTGAATAAAACCTGTGAAAATGTCTAAATATATTTATAAACTTTATTTCCAGAAAATTTTGTTTATATTGTTATTTGTATATATGTTTTGCACAACTTAATATCCATAAATGTCACGAGTCGAACTTGTGCCCTTAGCTCTGCAGACAGCATTACAAATAAGTGAGTCGCAGGACCTTCGAGCACATTTTTTTCATAATATTACGTTAAATTGTTAATTGTACTTATTTATTGAGTAAAATTTAAATTCATAATTGCCTACTCCATTCTATCGTTTTCCAATCAACATACCTAACTAACATGCCGTGTGAATACCCTATCACGCGAGTAAACGAACAAGCTTTTCATTATGTGATGGGATGCAGGTACTCCAGGAATCTGCTGATTGCGGCTATTCTATAAACTAATATTGCAATATCTAGAGACGGTCATAGAGGTGGTAAACTTTAAATAAATATTCAAATTCATAATCATTTAATCATATAGGTATTTTGTAAATACACTTATGAACGTCATTATTTTGCTTGTACCACCGTTTCGAAAAGGTGCTTTAATAATGAGGAGAAGAAACGGCGAAAGAAACTCCTCAGCACGTCTTTTAAACAACACATGCTAATTACAAAAGTTTAAACCTGTGCGGAACTGGTTTCGACACTATTGTTTCCATATGGAATAATTATATATTTTCAGAAACTTAGCTCGCTGATATAAACGTTAAATTAGAATCAGTTTTTATATTAATAGTATAACTACAAATGAGTCACACTTATCCTGTAGACCTATTAATAGAGACATTGCCTGCTGAACGAAGGGTCTGGGGTTCGATTCCCTAGGCAAATATTTTTGTGACCCAAATGTTAGTTATCGTCCTGTAGATGTTCACTATTTACTGCTTATTGCTTGACTCAAAGTCCAATAAACTCCTAACAGTCCCATAGATTAACAATACGACCACTTCGATCATATTTCCAGTTTTATTAACCACAGAAGGAACCGAGGCCTTATTACCAACTTAATAACTTCAGACAGATAATACCAGAACATTCATATGATTATTAGTTCCGTATGTAAGTTGTACTCGGCCTCGTTGCTCCAAAGGACTGCTCTATGAGATTTTTACGATAAGCCGGTCGCTTTAATTGGCTCAAATGAGACGTGTTTCATGTAATTAAATTGTAAAACTCGTATGAGCCGCGCATAATTTTTCCTATTTTATGCGTCCGCTTCCAGTTATGAGATCAAATTGAGAATATGTCGAGAATTCTGTTTACATTTATTTTAGTATCAACGTTTATAGGTACCTGTTAAGTAATAATGGAATAAGTGTAGTTGTTATTTAAGCTAAATGAGCAATTTTCAAAATGATATTGGAATTTAGTAAACATAAAAGTTCAGAAGAATTTTAAATAAATGTCTTTTCCTAGTCTTTTCAACGTTCATCGTGTCCTGCTGTGTATAGGAAATCTTTAAGACCGACCAAGATTGGCTCCTGTAAATATTCACAGAAAGGCACTGATATGGGCACATGATATTTCGGAGCAGTCATATCTGTAGTGATAAGGGTAAAAAAAAACCAAATAGCCTGGACCCCCTGTAAATCAACATATAATATTTTTTAGTATTATCAAAAAATAGCCCACATTAAAATATATGTCACATATATAAGAATCAGCGATTAACATAACCTTTTCGAATTTCGGGTGATTACGCACAATGTTCATCAATGGTGGATCAGTTAGAAACTTCAAAACCTCAAACAAATAAATTAACATCCAAGTCAATCCATGGAAAATTAATAAAAACAAAAAACACTCGCGTCAAATTAATTAATTACACAATGAATAGTAAATTTTATTATTATTACCGTCGCATAAGAAAAATCGTTATTCAAGGCAAAGTTACAACTATCATTTTAATAATTAGATATCGGTAACTCGAAACTTTAACTCCACCCGTATTATTTATCCTCTTGTCCACTTCGAGCCTTCGAGTGAAGCAATAAATCAATTATCCAATGCTCTCATTGCGGTGCTGTTATCGGGAATCGAACCCGCGCGGACCGGTATGTCGCGTGCCGGTGAAAGTGTTTGTTTGGACACTCGTTCGGTACCCGCCGATTCATGCAGATTTATGGAAATTTATTAAGTATACAATATGCAACCACTGAAGCGCTCTTAGCCCGATAGTATGGGTCAATCGTAAGATCGACTGATTTAAACAAGTTTGAGCGTTGTTATTATTTTGATGGGTATCTGCTAGTAGCAAAGTTTCAAACCACTTCCACGTTTATAAACATACCAGCTATTTGCTCCTATTTTTACTGGTGGGTAGTTAACAATTTTAGTCAAGCCGGAGGTATGCTTTGATAATTAATAATTTGCGACTAGTAACTGGAGTAAGTTCTAAGCCTCAAATTACGAGGAGAGTCCCAAGCTGTACAGTGGACCGCTTCTGAGTCTTGACCGTTAGTCGTATTTGTTTACTTTCCACATTTTAAGCTACCAAACCATGGTCATCTTTAGATGGTAGAAGCACAAGCGGCAACATAAGGTATAACAGATCTTACGCTACAGCATGAAGTCGCAAGCAGGCTGCTTACCAGGCATGGTATGATGTTCCCAAGGGCGATTTCGACCAGATCCATTGCAGCACAACCACCAATAGTATTTGCAAGCTTTGTGGGAAGCTACCGGGCGATATGACAACATATACTGATTAGTCTCATATAGCAGAAGGCTGAAATATCAATCTACCATATTTTTTAAGTACGGCACACCGAATTTTAAAAGTTTTTTTCATGGAATCTTCCGATAAGATTCCGATAAGAATCAATCAGTTTTATCTAATCAACAAAAGCACCGAAGCATTTAACGTTCATAAGGTTTTGCTATCGGTCACCCGTCCTCTTCTGACCGCATTGGATTTTACTAATCTAGTTCTATCTTCTGTGTATTGTTATTACAGAGACTTGTACATGGAAATGCGCTTCCATTGCAAATACTGTGGTGCCTTTCTAAAATACACAGTCCCATCTAGAACACCCCCACCGCATCATTTCTAATTGTAAACAGAATTTCGCCTTGCAGCGTCTTCCGGGATTTCATGCTAAGTACAATTAATGAGAGACCAATTGATTAAATGTCGAACTTGTGCGTACTTTTGCATAAATAACCGGCATAACATGTACTTGACTTTAATGGGTCCTTGCGCTGTCAGAATACTAATAGCTCGATATCGCAAGGACTTGTTTACTACTTTGATATGCTTGAAATTTCTTAATCGAGTTTCTACGCGTCCTTAACTCCGCTGATGTCCAGGATTAGGGTTCTGTACTGATCGTCCGGTATAATATTCAAAAGTTCAATATCAGCGGTCGCATCTGTGCGAGCACGCCGCCACAGCTCATGGGGAGCACAGTGCGCTGACGTCCGATGCGTCGTTGATTGCCGGCTATCTCAGATCCCGACCGCCCTATCTCCCATCTCGCTTGTAAACTGATATCCAGCAATATGATACTCTATTGTGTTGTCTCTCCAACGAATCGTTAGCCAGTAATTGAGTGTAACACGATTTTACCTAGCGACTCGCTGAAATAAACAACTGAACGTCAACAATGTCGAGTTTTGTTACAGTTTAGATTAAAAGTTGAGTGTTTAGAGGTATAGCTGGGATGGTACATAATGTATGTACAAGAATCGTCTCAGATTTGTATCGATTTGGGGAGCTTATGACATCGTTGTGTCGATAGAAACCGTCCCTGTTTAGATGCACACTGCTGATCAACGGCTTAAGCAAAGAAAACAGTTGGAAGTTGGTGAATTCTATCACACCAGCAAGACTAGCGGTGTCTCAATGGTACTCAAACATGATAACAAATACTGTTACCTAGTTAGTTATTACTTGAAATAAATATTTTTTTGCTAAGGAGCCAGTTGACAAGTGAGTTATTCGCTTGCTTCTTGATCGTGATATCGACACACATGATGGTGTTAGAAGGATACATAGACTGAAGTTATCACAACACATAACGTGGCCCGACTGCTCATTTACTACCAACCAGTGAAAAAATATAAAAAAATGCGTTTCTATACCCTAATCTAGATCGCTACTTACCATCGGGTGACATTGTTGCAACTCATCTGATTCTTTTAAAAATACACGTCAAAACCTCACAGCATGAGTAATAATAGTCACATATGAAATGAAATGCTAATTACGTAGCGGAACCCTACGAGGGCTGCTGACGCTGCCGACACGTGTAGAAGAACTAGGACACGAGTTGATTGTCGAAAATACGAAAAGTGCAATTTAGCTATTTCATCAAAGTCGATATTAATTAATTGAAATTGTAATTATGCATTCCTATTCTCGCATCGATAGGGCTTATATGTAGGCTAACTATAAGTTATAATTGTAATTTTTTTATAAATTAAAATAGTTTTAATTTAATTCTGGTTTTTTTTTGGAGTCTCCGAGCGCAGGAAACGTAATTTGCTTCATACAATTTTATTACTACATACAATAGTGAGGGTATTCAAACGTTACCAATATTAACTAGTTGAATCGTAGAAACCAATACAATAGGCCGATAAGTCCATCAAAATAACAATTACTCAATGGTAATTAAACTCCCCATGGGCATAAATAAGCCTCGTGTTGCTAAAGGAATCACTGTCCCATACATCAGACGAGTCCTGCCACCGTTGCTTTGTAGCTCTTAGACTTTGAAGTCAAACAATTTCGTACCCTATCGCCATATGAGAAGGGCGATTAAAAGTTCGTTTCGATGTTGAGATAACTATAATGTATTTTTCAGTTCATAAATCCGGCCCTGGCATATGAATACGCTGTCGGCCACAATGCTATGTCCACACTGTCGAGTTGCAGCGTAAATTCGCTACTTGCCCTTATCGACTGTATCTATCGCTAATAGCTGTTGTGATTCCCCAGTTTTAGCTTAACTTAACTAAATACCAAGCTCTTTGGATGAATTAGAAGATTTGTTTATAGACAAATGGATGGACTGTGTATGGTTCTGGTTTTTTTTTAAATGTATTATTGATAGCTGTATCTTTTATTAAATTTTAATCTAATGACGAACTCTGAATAGTATGTTTAATAACCATTAAAGTAGAGCGTTTAACTTTGCGAAACGAATAAATAAAATTGCATGGTTTTAAGTAAAATGTTCTCAAAGAACTCTATCAATTTTTGAAATAATTTTCTCAGTCCACTATAGGACACCTGTTCTACAATTTGCTCGAACGCTACAAGCGCATCTTTTGGAGATGAGAGCTATTTTAACCAACTCCATCCTTTAAGGTGTTCAAAGTCACTGTATAATTATGTGTCAAAGATATTGGTACATAACCTGGTTGCCTCAAAAAGTAATTTGAAATTTTAGGTAAAATATTAATTCGTTCATTGTTTCTGGTAATCATGACACTTACGTTCACATGTAGCTGCGCCCAAAACGATTGTGACGATTGTTATCAGACATTTTATAATTTTTTAACTGTCACTCAATACGCTTGGCCAGTCAAGGCCACGTCACTGTGTGAGTTGAAAAAGGTGCATGAAAATCCCTGCAGTAGGTACTTTTTGAGATTTTCGGGACCGAAGAATATGGTGAAGAATAATAAATAAACGTTTACACACTCACACCCCCGCCCTACGATACCCTGTGTTGTGGGTGCCATGGACATATACAAATATGACATTACAAACACCCATGACCCGAGAACAAACATTTATCTGTCACACAAATGTCTGCCCTGGCCGGGAATCGAACCAGGGACCCCTCGCTCGGCAGGCAGGGTCACTACCAACTGGGCTATGGGGTTGTCAATACATACAAATATATAAATAATATATACAAAAATAATTCAAAAAGTTACGTTTTGGTCAATAACAAACTACAATATCATCACGTCGATACCTCTTATCCAATTGAATGTCAGTCATTTCCTAATATTTTCATAACACACATATTATTTCATAAAGACAAATAAAATGAAACAGCATTTCTAATTTCGTTGCTCTATTGTTAAAATCCTGTACTCTCTATCTACTATCGGTTATAGAATTCCTCATAAGTATGATATAAGACCGGTGGCGTGTGTATTACGAGTGATCATAAAATCTACCCTATATAAATCGGAATAAGGTTTACAACACATATTTCTATAGAAACCAATAGAGAAAACTGTCAACTCTATACACTGGATCGCATTTATAAACCTTGGCGCAGTGGTTCTCAAAAATAACATGGGTATGTAACTAATTCTTCAATATTTTATATACTTTGCAATAGCAATACAAATGACGTTGTGGTTTTGATTAACAAACAAAATTGATATAACAAAATTATTTCTAAATATCTGACTACACGAAAATATGAATAAACAATCAATTTTAAATTATAAATAATGACACTTACGAATCATTGAGTAATATTTTTTTATAAGCAGGAAAAAATATATATACCCAATAGCTGTCGTGTCGAACAGACATGAATGTTAGATGAAATCAGAGTATTGATGAGTACCGTTATCACTTCAAAGATCATTCAATAACAGACAAATGCATCAACAAAACATTTCTAATCCGTTACAGAGGTATATCCTCTAACAATATGAACAATTGTCTCTTACAATTCGCTTCATGACAATTATATAATAAGATATATTGTAAGGTTTAAACGAAAAAAACGACTCGCAATTTCAACTATTAATAGTCGTGTGACAATTCCAAAACCTATACTTAAATTTTATTCCTTCATTCGAGAATATACTTGCTTGCCAGTAATGTTAATACTGCTCTCTGCTCATTTCTTCACCTCTCCTCTCCGCAGCTCGACCATACGATATGTAAAATATGTACTACATGCTGTTAAAATTATGTTATACAGTATGTATATGTCAATCTTTATGTTTGATATATATCATTATTTTGGTACGCACTAAGTTTGCTTATGTAATCGCTACCAAGCGACGATCGGCCCTCGCCTTGAGCGCGCCTGTCTCAGCGGTAGCCGGACACAATATCGCTCTGAGACATCACGCAATTATAAATAGTGTGTTCCGCCGGCAGCGGGACGCGTTCTATCGACATATCGACGTATCGACGTGACATCGGCCGATTTATGGCGGAAGAACGCCCGCGCCGTACGTGTTAATTAGACCGACCTAAAATGTAGCGGCCTTGGAGTAACTGTACAGCGGTCACTATATTCTATCATAGCATAAGGAGTTCTTACATACTGTCGGTAAACGAAAACGTTTTAAATGATCGTCCGTACGGACCGAGCGAGCGAGCGACCGAGGAGTGGGAGGTGTTCCCAGATCTCTATCAGCGTTTGGGGACAAGCACTGAACAAAGAACATTGTAAAAATATACATACTACCCCCATTTTTATTATAATCATCATCACAACTTATAACTGGTCCATAGATTTACGGCTTGAGTATTTTTTCACAGTGTGAGGAGTATGCGCTGGTCAAGTGAAGATTGACAGAGTTCACACACCTTTGAGAACGTCATAGACAACTCTCAAGTGTCCAAGTTTCTTTACGATGTTTTCCTTTACGGAAAAATATTATAGTTTTTTGGAATACTTGAAAATTACTGGTGGATATATGATTTGAACTTCCCTATGTAGGAAACAGACTTCCGAAACATGTAAATTTCAGGCAAATAATAAGAATCAGGTAAAGGGCAATATCTTCACCTCCTTAACCTGTATATTGTATAGGAATAATTTGACAATATTTTTTGTAATATCAAAATTACTTTACGACCTCAACTTTCCAATCCTCGTCAGTCCTTGCTTAATAATTGACAAAGGGCAATCTTCTTTTTACCAATTTTGTATTCTAATAAAGATGGTCGAATATATCCTCAACCGGATTAAACGCAAAGTACTGAATTCTGGTAGTAACATTTGATATACGTTCCTCTACTAGGTTCCACTTAACAAGACTGATTCCATTCAAATTTAAAGCACAAATTTCAAAAACAATCACCATATGGCGCCGTTCGATCTACACATTCACTTCTCATCGTAAAACAATCATAAAACATTTACTTACATACAAAGTTCGGCATACTGACTCCATATAAAACTTTTATACCAACAACTACCATATAAAACGGATATTACCATCAGTAAGATAAGATTTATTTGCGCATAATTAAATTGCCTCTCCTTTACGACAGTAGAGTTATTTTCCAGATAAATTATGCTCACGAGTTCACATCCTGAGCCAATAAACACTACACAGGTACATGAGAAAAGATTTAATGATTTTTACAGTTTCACTTTTAAGCTGGGCTCTTATTATCGTGTATTTGGCGTCCTTTCTCGGGTTCTATCCAAGAAACAACTTGATATTTAAGAATCACTCATTCATTAGTTTTCATCTCCACATCTACTAAATAAAAATAATATAATCTAACCCAAACATGCACGTCGAACATAAATTAATTAATTTTAATTTTGAAGTTTAATCCTAAAATTCAAAAAATCCTGACAGTGTTTCACAAATATGATGCATCAAAGGTTCTTAAAAATTTACATATTTGTGTAGCAATCAAAAAATTATATCAAAATAAAAAATATCCCGATAGGATAACAATAATTACTAGTCTTAAATTACAGATAATATAATTATTTAAATAACACCGTAGTGTATGCTATAAAACTCTACGATTCATGGTAGGATACATCATACTCATAGTTTCGTTCCCAATAGCGACACAATATGCTAACGTCTTTTTCTCAGATGTTAGTTGAACCGTACAAGTCCTTCACAAAATAACAGGTCGCTAGTTGGATACCACTCTAGCCGAGCCTTGCAAATGCTTTACAGAAGAAGAAAGCGCTTCGTTATTGCAACGCTAGTGGAACCGTACAAATACTTCTCAACATAAATGCTATTTTGATTCTGCTTCAGTCGAACTGTACAAGAGCTTCATCTCATAAAATACGCTTTAATGTAGCTGAAGCAAATATTTATTGTAATCATAAATTTTAGTTAACTTCCTACAACTCCAAGTTACGGGTATGTCGATACAAAATCTCCAGATTCACTTTGCATACTCCGTTCCATATTTAAAACCTATTCTTCCACAATCAAGCCGCTATTTATATTATTTATACGTCGTATTCATAATATATTCCAGTAACCGTAAGAGCATAATATCTTTGATGCAAAACCGACCCCATTCGTTATCATGGGACTTGTAAATGCAAATCTATTCAGTCTACATTCAACCACCCGGTTCTGCTATAAATAACACAGTTTTGATTGGAGAAAACCTCCGATAACAGAATGTATATTCATATGGATATTAATTAACGTCTGGCCAAATGGGAAAGTAAGTTATTAAGGCGATGTCCTGCATGTGTCGCAGGCCAGGATAACGAACCGGTAAACAAAGCGGTCGTAGCTTAAGCTAGGAATGGAGTTATATGACCTCTCCCTTTCGATTATAATTAAACTGATGGTTCAAAGCGACAGGTCTTAGGACGCCGGTTTTTCCTTCTGTTTCGACCAGAATCGTTACAATAACTAGCCAATAACTCTGAAAAGAACTCGGGCGGTATTGCGCTGTAGAGGCACCAATGCTTTCGAAGCTCCGTCATATGAGTCAGAGCTGAGAAGATATTGGTACAAATAAGCACACATAATCTGCTACTCACTCGACGTCCAACACTAGCCTCGTCTGTTTGGTCAACAGTCAATAGTTTATTGTCTGAGAAACTGCAACATACTCAATATTCTATCCAAAAATAATAAAGAACGTGAGTCATCGAAACGCTGCAAGTATATGAACCATGATCGAGAGCTCCTTCGTTGAGAAGGTATCTGTCTCCTTAAGTAGTTCAATGCCTTTTGCAAATACGAGTAGTTCCTCCGGGGCCAGCAACTCTTATTCGTGTCAATTAATTTTCTGACACTAACACATTTATTCTAAGAAATATTCCATGTTTTATACCCTTTTTGTAACTATTGTAAGTACTTTATTTGTAATCATTGCGTTTTTATTATAATATAATAACATTTATATCGCAGAAGCCTTCAAATATATTATGATGATGTAAATGTTCGCAGACAAATTTATTGAGTCAGTAGTTTAAATTGGATTTAAAAAATATGTGCTTTTATTGTTAAGACTAATTCTTACAGGCACCCAAGTCCCAGAAAATCACGCGCAGTTGATAGAAAGTGGAAACGAAATAAGACTTCAACCAATTGAAGCCTGCTGCAGGGCACGAATCTCTTTAAAATTGGGTAGATCTACAGAATACTTCTCTACGCTGCTCCAGGCAGGACTACTGGATGGTGTAGTCACCAAGCCAGGTGTCGATAATTCTTATGTCATCCAAAGCTTGGGATAGAGCTTAACGACCCGTGTATTACGCTAAAATCGGAGGTAACAGCTTGTCGGTTTAATATACCTCGCAAAAATAATCTGTAAAGTATGCAACACGAACGGCCACGAATAAATGCATATTATCCCCAAATCTGCGAGCAAATGTTTCAGATGAGGAGAGAGCAAACAGACAAGCTCGAATACTTGCGCTGTTATTGTATGCCGGTGAGAGCTGTTCAGGGTTGCCTCTTACATGAAAGTGGTTAATATATTGCGGCTACTGCAAAAATATATCGTTACTGATCTTAGCGGTTATTTGGTATACTAATCACAACCCTTATTATATATATACATACATAAATATATATATATTTTCCATCATCTATCAACAGACTTTCACCTTTCACCAGTCCCCCTAATTATAAGTCCCCCTAGTTACAATATAGTACAAATGTCTTTAAAGTTATTGATATAAATATTACACATATATTTGTATCCGTGTGTCAACCCTAAATCCTGAGTAGAGGTCTTCGTCCGGTCACGTGTACCAGTTAGCTGATTAGTTCCACAGCAACACCTCTCTTGTGCTTAACAAACAAACACACACAACACGGTAATAAACAAACGATGCTAGAATCGATATTAAATTTGATTTTCAGTTCGATACTCTGTCGGTCGATATTCACGCTGTAATGACGTATAAACTCTATTTTGTCTCTGTGGTTGTGTAAGATTTATGGAATTTTTAAAAAACGAATAAATACACCAAAAGACTGTTTAACAATGATACGAGTATATATAAAAATAATTGTTTCAATAAAAGTACTATCCCTCTTCTCATAATATTAATTTGGTATTCTCGTGTTTTAAATTTATAGTTTTTTATTTGGCGATTTCTTAAACAATTTACTAACATTGGAACCCCTTTAGCTTAATTTAAAACCTTGACTCGACCACAAGCAGCAAATACCACCGATATCCATATAAACATCGCAACTTAAGATTTCGATTAGATACAGCGTTGGGACGCGCGTTATCACGCCCGTCCACCCGTTATCAGCTCCTACACTTCAGTGAATGAGACGTATGTAAATACACATAGGCGTTACACACTAATTGATGTATCGCGTCGCCACTTACCGACATACTGAACTAATCTCGAGTATTTATGGTTATTCATAAGCGAATAAATGCATTCTAGATTGAACGGTGACCGTTTTAATGTAGCTGCTTCATCGCTGACGAATAAACTTTTTTGACAATACGCGATAAACTGCTCACTAGTTGATGAGCCACCGGTGTACATACATATTTAGTATTGGAAGCGTGAAGGCTGAGTACGGCATGTAAGCGATGGAAGATGCCCACTTCGCCTATTTATTTTTGTAGCACTGCGAGGGTTGTCTATTTTGTCTGCGAAAAAATTGTTTGTTAATTGGCTACCGAAACATGAAAAAATATATACCACTGTTAATCTTAACAAGAAGGGAAGCATGGTAACCAGTAAGGTAATACAGTAAAATCCCTTTATGATATATAAATACTGTTGGTATTAAATTGCGTGTATACGGTGTACTCGTAATGTTCTCGCCCCACATATTTTATTATTACACACAGTATAAAGTCTGTCTGCTCGAACGTCATAATCATAGAAATTTCAGTTTGGATTTTCATGCGGATTCTATCAAGAAAGTTGCTGATTGTGAAAAAGAATACTTTAGAGTATTTATAAAACTTGATTAAAAAATTATAAAAATCGAAAGGTATATTTTTGTGAATGTAATAATCATGTTTATCGCAAAAATTATCTTTATATTCAATATTTTGTTAAAATTTCATTTGTAAAATTCCCTATAATATAATTGTGGCGCATCATACAGCTCTTTGCCTCGGCCTGCAATCAAACCAGTGGCTTAAAAGTACGAAGTGTTCTTTGCGTAATATCCTGATTGATTCCAAAAGGCCTGCTGTAATTAATCGATTTTATGGCAATTTTAAAGCTGCAATATCCTTTTGAGACCATTCTTATCGCAAACTAACTTAGGTTATGTGTTTATTGCCGTGTGTTAAATTTCATTTTATTGATTGTACAGTTAGTAGCCATTTAATGAAAGGCGACATGATTCGGTATAACAATTGGACACTCGAGACGTAAGAAATAAAAAAACCTTTTAAATTTTCGTATTTTATGAGTTTGTGAAATCTGTCATCGAACTTATGAGTCATTATGGTTTCATTAGGGTTTCGTAATCCATAAGATTGATATAATGACTAAATTATATGCGAACTCGCTTGCATTGATTATGCACTTGAGTATTTAAATGGTAAGGATGTCTGGAAATAACGCCATAATTGCAATATGTTGAATTAAACATGTTCTAGGAATTTTCTCCTCCTCAATGTTAAAACACCTTTTGAAATGGTAGTAGAATCAAAAAAATATGTTATGCAGAAAAGGAAAGTGTATTTACAAAATTTGAATTACATTGGAAATTTTGTGGCGACTGACTTTTGCCTGGCTTTGTCCGTGACCTCCGTTCCTTCAAAAGAATCTCCAGATCTATTACATAAAAATAAATAAAGGAAATCGTTTGGAGCACTCACTTTCCAAAGTTATCACGTGATTGTCACGCTCAGGAACGTCGTAGAAATTTAAAATTATTTTACCTAGAAACATATCTATATTAAATAATACCGAATTATAACCCAAAAACCCAGTTAGTTTCAACAACTATAATAATAGAAAGTCTCGGGAACTAAAGTACCTACTCCACTAACATGGACTGAAGAGAGAAAGTAATACTCCTTATATTTACGTAACACAGCCCCAACATATGTAATTTTTGTACCGTTTGAATTCCACATACATAATAAAAACTGTATTTTAGCACGAGGTGGAAGCCTGGTTTCCGGTGATATCAATGCAGCTTGTACATGTAATTAATACAGTTTATCATGTCCACGCGAGCTGCGTGGGATCGTGGGATGCCAAGTCACTTTCTCTTGAATAACATAAACAGGGATATAAGTCTTGTGATAGAAAATAACAACATTTGTACGGATTTTTAACGTTATAAACATGCCGATGTACGAACTGGTCATGCAGTATTATACTCAGCTAAATAATGCACTAATTTTATTGTGATGAGCGTTCTAAAATATATGAAACAATAATGACAAAGAAAACAGTGAATATTCTTTAGATGCAAATATAGAGGACAGATCAGAGCGGCATAGAACGGAGCGGAGTGAATGTGTATATTAAAAGGTGAACCTCAAAAGACGTTGAAGAACAATGAATGGATGGATGTTGTGTTAAATGTTAATTAATTAATTAATTTAGTCAGTACATAAACACTGAAGCCTCCTAACAGTAACGTGGATGGACACATCCGGACACAACGAAGAATTCACCGGGAATACATGGGAGATGTTACCAACTTATTGACGATGAAAACAAATCTGTAAAGATTAATTAACTACATTTTAACTTCTGACATGTTTTGAGGTATATAAATCGCTTTTGAGATGTGGGAAATATTCTATATTTTTTAATACTAGTAACACCCTCGCATCGCTTTGGAAAGAAAAGAATCCTAGATTATGACCCATAATATATGTTCCCAATATACCAAAAACATCGAAATCTATTCATTAGTTTTAATGTAATACGTATTCAGTGAGATAGTTAAAAATTGGAAAAACTTTCGATGTGTCCATAGAATCGGGAGCTAAAGAGCAACGACTCCACAGCTCAACTTGCATGAAATACATTGACATATGACGTTTACATTCACATGTTTATTCAAGATTCCAAAGCTATGTTCGATTATAAGGTAAATTACATAATTACTTTCTATACGCTCTCCATGGATGGTTTTAAGTGAAACTTCTTTAGTGCCATTGTGATTTAAAGCTCGATGAAACGTAAAAACGACATTAAGAAAAGACAAACACATACATCTATAGGATTTAGCTTGTGAGATAATGAGACAAAAAACATTATGCAGTGTTCCATCGGCAAGAAAATATGTAAATAAACCCTAAAATTATTTTGCGCCTAGTACCGGGCAGTCATCTCATTCTATCGAAATTTAGTTATCTGAACCTTTCATTTCTACCGTAAGCGAACAGCATACACACCTTTATTTAATTTATTTTTGTATAAAAAATTAATGTATGCCAAATTGTACGTCAGTTTGTCGGCAGCTTACAATCCAGATCTCGTGAACCTCCTCAATACTTCCTTATATTACACACACTTATACACGTTATAATTAACTTTACTAAAGTTACAACATTTCCGTCCTCATTGTTTTTGTTTCCAGACAAGGCCAATGAACATCACAACACACTCGAGCAAAAATCACCTTAACGCGAAATTGCTTAAAGTTGTTTTTCAGTGTGCAAGTAAGAAATCCGCGAGCATGGCCGTAGGTACACGATACGAAAAAAACGCAGCCGGAGCACAAGTCATCAGAGCTGAATATATTTAGCGTATAAATCAATCTAAAACTTTCTTGCTAACGAGTAGTTTCTCTGGCACATGCATGCAGAAACCATAATTTAGACATCGGTGCAGTAACATGCAGTAACTCATAGGAACCGGCAACTAGTTGATTTGGTGCGGACACAAATAATATAAGCTTTAGGGTTGCCATATGTGAAAATTAACGCAATGTAATGTACTTCTATCTATATTGTAAGCGCAGTGTACAGACGAATTGTGCAAATTGTCCGAATAATTATATGAATACCTTAGTAAGCTTTACTACACTGGAGTAAATTCCTTACCATATATATATATATATATATATATGTATATAGCGTGACTATAATAGTATATAGCAAATGGTTTTGTTCAGATTAGATTTTATATAATATTAGATAGAAATGATTTATTGAAATTTAAGAGATAGTCAGAAGAGTTTCTTTCTTTGTATCTTCTCAATAATAAAGCATTTTTTCCAACGATTACAGCAAATAATGACCTGCTAAAGTGTATTAACATATGTGTTGTATTTTTTATTATGATGTCAAGTACTTTATCGTAAGTAGTAAGTACCCACAAAGATTGAATTTGTATATATATATATATATATATTATATTTAATGCGTAAAGAGGAGCAAGTAGTAGTTTTTTTTTTATTCAAATATAATAATTTTAAACGATGCATAAAAAATTCTATACTCTATATTTAGAGATACGGAAACGCAACGATATTGGTATAGAAACAAAACAATAACTCAAAACACTTCACTGTATTCGGGTAGTTGTATATAACTGGACAAACAAGGCGAGCTCATGTTGAACACTGGCAGCGTGTGCAGTGCACACACAAATCACGACACACACAGTTCGGTACAGTCGACACTTCAACAACCCACTCTCGCGATTTCAAGATATTTTATACAGGAGGTTGCAGTCGCTTTAGTCTAGTTTTTGGTTTAACAGGTAATTTCTAGTACATACATATAATAAAATTCTAACTCACCGCTTTATGTGCATGAACGATATATAAAATAAAACATTATTAGGGGCCTGTATTAACATTTATCTCAAGCATTAGTTGTTAGAATTTTTGCCTGTTTGTCTGTGAGTTTGTTCGCGCTAATCTCAGAAACGGCTTATCTGATTTCGTTCTAGTTTTTACTAATATATTGCAGTGAGCATCACTTAATATTTAAATTGTCTCATTGCAATCCGTCCGTCATTGCAATAAATAAAAAAGTTATAAATTAATTTAAAATAATGCGGGTACTATTTCTTTGCGTAAGGCGTAGTTTTCCCGAAGCGAAGTGAGGGCAGTTGGCTAGTTTGTAATATTGGTCTAGAAGCGACGGGTTCAGTAATGAGGTCATAAATAATTGTAGTATTTACTAAAGGTTCCACTAATTAATATGGCGTAAAGCATACAACCTGTCACAGCCGGCTTACACACTGCTTTATTGACTATCGGGTTAGAGTTCCATTCCAGTATGAAAAGCCCAAAGCAGGACTCCGTCGAGTTTTACCCTATCTTAATGGCAACGGCAAGCAGTCGGTTTCTGTAAGATATGTAGTTTTTTAAGTTTTTTTTTATTTAAAATAATATAATTAGTTCCACCCGGGCGTATTTTTTTAAATATATTTTCATCAGTATACAGTTAGCCAAGTAAAAAATTCTACTACCATGCACCAGTATCGTGGTGATCACATGTTGGCAGAACAGGGTGTCGTAGAGGCGATAGAAGCCAACCTGCTTGGTGGTACGGCTTTGCGTATGGATTATATTATCAGTATTATTATTTAGTCATTAATAATATTACTGGTATTATTATCTTTCCGTGAAACCTGCCTGGCTAGCTACCACCCTCTTGCTTGAGTCAGCCGCCAAACGTTCGTCGTGTTTCGGCTGGGAGCTTGCGAGCCAGTACTTTCTTTCTTATCTACACATTTACCACCACTTACCATCAAGTGACTCATCTGCTGGTTTGTCATCTATTAACATAAAAAAAGTTTCTGGCCAACCTAAATTGATATTATCATCATCAAGATGTTTCAATTGATAATCGTATCTAGTGTTTTATAGAACAGAAATGAAATTGACGATCGATCGATCTAGCCCTTGCATAGTATATTGTAGGTTTCAATAGTTTGTTTACTGTGTTTACGACAATATATTAAGAAATTTATTTTGAGAAATAAAAATCTGTGCAAAATCTGCTTCACTATTACCCATAATCTAAAATTACTAATTCTTAGCAATATACTCCTGTAGATCTCATTACCAACAGAAAAAGCATATCAAGCCTTGATCCCCTTTCATTATGAATGGAGACCCGAGCCCAGCAGTGGGCCAATTGATTGTAATGAATGATTGAAGAATGAATACTGAGACCAACATAAGTAGTAACGCAGTCTCGAGTTCTTCACTGTAAATCTAAGCCACTATACTCCTGGCAACCTTAATCAACGGCGTGGATCTTCCGCCTAATGGTATTCAACAATTGGACAATATACTCATAAATACATTTTTTCACTTCAACTCACACATTATAATACAATAAAATGTTATTTTATCTCCAAACACAAAATTATTTACACTGATAACGAGAAATACTTGATTTACAATCTGTAGGCGATCTGGTATCTAAATTAAACCTCAGCCTGTATCTTAACAAGTTGAAAATTGAGAATAATTTGGACATTTTTATCAACAGTCGCAGCCTAGTAGTTCGAACGTCGATCTCCCACACAAGAGACTCTAGTTCGAATCCTGCACGCATCCTGCACTTTTCTAATTTTGTGATAAGCATCACACACATGAACACATCATTCGAAAACCTGCATACCTGAGGGTTCTTCATAATGATTCCAAAGGAACGTGACCTCTGCCAACCCACACTTGGCCAGTAATAGTAAGAAGAAACCCGAGCCCAACTGTGGGACAATATGATAAGATTAATATGTATGTGTATGAACGTATGTCTATGAACGCATGAACTTCGAATTTAAACAAGTGTAATACCTGTTAAAGTAAACGCTTATAAACTTATACGTCTAATCACTACAAGTCCATGACGTGTACACTTCGGACAGTGTATAATGTACACCAGTGTTACAGTTTTGAGCGAATGTCTCGTAGCAAACGTGTCGACAGTGTTGTGTGACAGATTATCAAATGGTGGCGTAACTGTTGTGCGGCAGGGGAGTTGGTAAATACGACAGTTTAGGAATCACCTAAGTGTAGATTTTGAGTAGGTATTTTTACAGGTTATTGTGTATAATAAACTACTTAAAATCTCATCGAAAACGCAGCTTTACGGTTCGAATTCTATTTGGGTCTTGTAATATATATTTGTTTTGATTAGTTAGATTGTTATATCAAATTATCTACAAAATTTATGATTACTGGTGTTCACTTCATGGTTTCAATTCGATCATAATCATTAAATAACGTTCTATTTAAATTTTTTTTTGTTATTGTTAACACCAAAGCTCGTCAAAAAAGCTACGAAACAAAAAAAA
Source organism: Megathymus violae (assembly GCA_003671415.1). NCBI lineage: Eukaryota > Metazoa > Arthropoda > Insecta > Lepidoptera > Hesperiidae > Megathymus > Megathymus violae. Next base: position 3,638,202 of record PDGT01000035.1, read on the forward strand.
GAAAATCAATTGACAAACTGAAGAAAAACAGGTACTGAACTATTTGATTCTACTTATTTACATGTAGATGCAAATAACTAATATAATAATAAGTTTGTAATTTTATCTACTAAATGTATTAAGTAATAATTCAATCTTAGCTAAGAAAGATTATCCGCTGGGCTAGATGATCGTGCTTGAGCCGACCGCCGATTGTGCTAAATTCAGACCATTAATTTGTAGCGTACATATTTAATGATAATTCACTAACTAATACGGCCGTTGAAACTAAGTGGCCTGTATTTGATATTTTTATTCACACAATGTCATAACTATAATTATGTTGAATAAAATGAAATACATAAATTTAATACACTTATGGAAACGTCCATCGTTTTTATACTACTGTAAGCACAACGCTGCATCACTGCGCGAAGTTGAATCCGCGCTGTGTGCCAGACGCTATACATATTTATGGGCACTTCGTCTTGTTCCCAATACTGCATTTGAACGTCGACATCAACGCAAATAGAGCCCACTGAGATAAACCAAGCTTTACCCCGATGGTATCACGTAATGTTTGTCCACGAAATTATTTTGCGCAAATAGTTAGAACATTGTTAGTACCTTAATTTTAGTCTTTGCTCATTTGTGTACTTTTAATAATTTCCATTTATTTGTTATATTTTATTTACGATTATTGTATAAGTCACTTAATGAATATTTACATTAATTAAAATAAGATGTTTATTGACTTTATTGTATTAATATTGGAAAGTAAAATATAGATCTTCAGGAGTTTTATGCATCGTTGTATCCCACTCAATCTCCCTTCCTCCTGTTGGAGGTCGATAGCTTTATACCATCTAGTACCGTGTACATAAAACACATTGGGTATTACAAGTTACCAAATGCTGTCTTCTACCCTGAAGCTACTGTGCGGCCATTGGAACTTAGGCCGAAATTACCTGCCTGTCTGTCAAAGACTATTCAAAACACCACCAAAATTATTTCCCCATATTATCACAAAAGTAGGAAAAGTTGACCCAACAGCGGTCAGAAAGACACCGCAAAGTTTACCGTGGTGTTGAGAAGTTTGAAAAAGCTCGAATTAAATATCTCATGCGAGCGTCAGCTAAGAATCGGCTAAAACTTAACTACATCTCACTAGAAACAACCCTAATCAAGTTTACAAAGCTTTATACAACAGAATATTCAAAACAAATTTGGTGCCGCCAGACCATGCAAGGACCTAGTCAAGTTCACCGTTATTGGTCGAGTTGACCGCCATCGCTGCGCAATATATGCCGATGGTACTCGTGCACGAAGGTAAAGTTCTTTATTTGAATCAATTTGAATTACTAACTAACTACCTCCCTCCTAAAATCAACCGTGTAAGGTTTTCAAAATTTCAAGCGCTATGGCGAAAATCTGATAAAAAATAAGTTTACAGCTTCCTTCTTGAGCAGCAAGCGGCGTTAATGCACCGGATTTTAGAAGGCTCACGAGCAGCTAGCTCCCACTGATAGATATGCGCATTTGCCACATAATATACATATAATAAAAGAAGTAAAGATGAAGCGACGCATAAATTGCAAATTTTCGTACATTTACGTAGAGATCCAATGCGTCGAGTGTAACGCGTCAAATGTCAACGCGTGTTGTGTTGGGTCGCGAATGTCCAAGCATATACGATGTACATGTCGAGATTTGTTTAGCTGGAATTGTGTCGACTCACAATCTCAATATCTACTTTGAATATTGTAAGTGAAAATTTGGATGGTCGAAATTTCTTACACGATCACATCAGTATATGTTAAAACAACTTTAAATCAACTATTAACAAAATTGTTAACGTCAATTGTTACTCGATACAGTCAAATATAGTATGTAGGCAGACATTCACAATCATGATGTTTGTATTGTTTCTATTCCACATGCGTCACAGGGAATCCGATTACGACACTAGACTGCCGACCCTTAGTTCAGTATATCTAACAGGACAACGATTACAATAAGCAGTTCCATTTTCAAATCTCACGGCACGATCACATATGCATGTTTGGTGTCGTGTATGCGTATCTCTGTAACTTCGGATTGACGCTAAGACATATTTATGGTCTGCGAACCGAATAGAATAGAGTATTAACTTCTCTATAGCAACCTCTTTACATAATACTGTTGGACTTGCTGCGAGATTTGTGTGACGTTTGCAAAGCCGAGTGTTTTATACATATCTACAGACACAAAATTTTCGCCATCAGCATCCGGTGTTATCACTACTCAGAACAAAGTTACTTTAAAACAAGAGCTTTCAGCATTGAAATGTACTGTACTACGGCAACAACGTCATTTTGTTACGTAACACACACATATATCACGAAATAAGCAGTACATACTCAAATAGATGTTGAGGCTCATTTGTCATCAACATCTATGAGGCTATTATTGATTTTTGTTTTACTGAACTCTACTAATTAAAAGTTCTTTCTGGGCTTTCTACGGATTCTATACCTGTTTAAATATCATCTTAGTGGCCCATGTCAACCTTTTCACTACTTAGGTATCTTGCACTACTTGAACGAAGGTGAATAGACATCGATTGAATTTAAAAAAATAAGCTCTAAAAAGACAAGCCCGCTAAAAACAGCTCATAGCTAGAATCACGTTAATGATTCCTCTATTATTATTCATATTTCAGGATATCATGACCACATACCATGAAGTAACCATTCAATACGTACATCATCACTAAATCATCATACATTATAATATTATATATTATACCTATTAATTGTTTTCTTTTATACTATGGTTGTAATCCATAACTCTCTTGTTCAAATAGGGCTCGAAGGACCACTCGTGAAGTAGTAATTTATTTTGGTAGGTACTGGTTATTCGATTTTAATTGATGATACAGAAATTGAAACTGGGAGGTACACGTCAAGAACACTTTATTGTGCCACATGAACGATTAAGAGATAATAGGTTGCCATAGCAAAATGCTTGGTTAATACAAATTTAGTGTTGCTATTATGATGCAACAAACACCACCATATTAAAACAATTCGAACAACCTCAAAATTAGGACGTAACTTAAGCAGTTGAGTTACTTAAGATGTTTTCCTTCAGCAAATATCACCAGTTAATTTTTCGATAACTGGATTGTCGCCGATAGATAGATAGTTATCGTTAACTAACTTCGAACAAGAACTTCAACACTTGGCCTTGCGAACTGGGCGCTCTGAACCAGAGTCGTAGAGATACCTATGCCCAGTAGTGGTCAGTCACAGGGTCAAAGTAACACGATCTACGAACAAGAATAAGTATAAAAATATTAATAAATATATATACGGTATATTTGCTACGTTGAGTACGATTTATCAAAGTCCATGCACCCTAATGGCTACATAAAAAGCTTGGAGACACACCAACTAGTGTCTGTGTGAAAAAAAAAACAAAAAAGTCAATTTGACACATCGAGTGGCGAGCAGTATTGTATCCGCAGATAGCGGCCATTACAGCGAGGTCATTAACCACAAACAATCACTCCATTAAATATAGCGTCATATAATAATACTGTACCTGTTAGCTCTATTTGTGGGGTGTCCACGAATATAGGTTTCATGTGTAGATAAAAAAAAATGTAAGTAATAAAAAAGAGATACAAGACATTATATATTCCATTAAGTATTGAGTTTTATATGTTCATGAAATCAGTTGGTCATGCCCGAATCAAACTCATATGGAATAGTTTTCCTTACTGTAAATCAATATTTTCTATGTACAGTTTTAATACAATCCTTTCTGTACACTGGGGACTAGGTAAGGCTATATTTTTTCTAAAATGTTGGAGCCATTAATTTTTGAAATAAGAGCGACAGAGGAATGTTGGAACTAGAAATTACAAACTGATAATAAATATAGTTATGTTCCTAACATCTAGCAGTTCCGATTGATATGTCACGAATTTGAATATATACATATATATTTTTTTTATAATCTGCGCACAAAATTGATCCCTAAGACCATTATAAGTTTATTTACGATATATATCAAATAGCACCTTTTACCGTATAGTACATTCAGAAAAATCATTTGTGGATGACGGAATTGCAGATAAACAAACAAAATTTTGTACACGCACAGAACGAAAAAAATATACCGATAAATACAATTATCTTATTAGTCGTCTTTGTCTATACTTGTGACTAACGCACGGTGACCCCACAATACCTGCTCGGTATAGTTGGATTAAAACGGCGCGAGCGCAGCGTGTCCGCGCCCGTGGGCGAGCGGTAGCGCCCACGATATCGCGAAGGACAATATACCGTAAGCGAGCCGCACTATACAGGCGGCTTGAGAAACGTGGGCGCGCTTATGATTTGTGCTGTACCGTACGTTATGTTATACACGATGCCAAATAAGGTGTTTAGCAACGTGTATCTTGTTAGATTTGTTTTATATCTTATGTACGTGTTTAGGGTTATAAGGTAACACTTCTAACGATTTTTATACTGTTAAATAATGCTGTGCTGCAAATTATTATAAAAAACAAAAAGGCATCTCAAACATAAATCATATTCCAGGTCACTTTTCGGGAATATACATACCTACATATAAATAGAACAATTTATATCAAAAAGTATTCCGAAGCAATAACGCGTTAAAAAAAATTGCCACCGGTACCCAATGTGAAATTATCATACTTAATCGAATAATTAATTAATTTTCAAAAGTTGGAATTGTAGCAAAAAGTAAGTAAGTAGTAAAAAGTAAAAAAAATGTTATCTGCCAAATTTAACAATCACAATATGGAAGCGTCAAACGGACATGCGGTCTTCCTGGTGTTACGTAAACACTGAACTGGAAACAACATCAGACAGGACTACGGTCATCCATTGCTAATTTTGAGAACAGTGCCTTAACCCATTAATTAACCAGCAGTGGGCCAAGCATGTATCTCTTCTCGTATTCAAGGAACTACATTGCAGACTTCAGGATAAGATTCATATTTACGCTGCTTCAGTATATTCGTGGAATATTTAAGGTTACCTAGTAAACCATCGATACCTTAAAAGTTGCTATGCTTCCCGACGGCCTCTAATATCGCTTACCAGGCTGAATATACCGGTATGACCGAACGGCTACTGACGATAACAACCGAGGCCATCGGCTTAATGTGAACTTCGAAACACAGAAAGGCTCAAGGAATAAGGTCACCCATCTAACTAATTCCGTCGATCATTCAAAATCGGCACAAGTCATCGGACTCTATATACTTCTGCTATTACTGAAACAATGTTTCATCGATTTGCCACAAGAATGTCTTCCTTCAATCCTACCGTACACATGTCCTGTCACCTACCAAATATATTTCAAGAGCAGCCTGTACATTGAGTGTGTCCGTTCGCGTTGTATAGGGCACCAGGTAACGCCTGCTATCTGTGCTCCGCACTGCAGCGCCTTTATTGTCATTACGTGCTGCTCATGTTTATTCGACACGCTCTACTGTTGGCCTCCGATACTGGTTAATTAATTGAAATTTTATATCGAGTATAATAAGATTGGTTTGTCGACACGAATTTAATTTGACACCTTGCAATCGATGTGCCTAATTTTCGCGTGCATTAATGGACCATCATAAACTGTTTGGGTGATACGTTGTATGTAATCTATGAAACTGCACTTAAACTGTACGGATCCACCATTTCGGTATTAGTTCTTAGTTATTGAAATTTTTAATTCCATTTAAACTAAACCATCTAAACTAAACTAATCTAACTAAACCAAAAACAAAAACGAATAATAGGTCTCCGTACTAGGCTCTCAGGATTAATAGAGGGATATCATAAACTTTATCACTAATTATAGTAATATCGTTTATTTTAATTTCTTTCAAGGCATGAAGCCCTTTGATTGAGGCTTTGTGCGTGAGTGCATTATCATAAAAGCAAAGTTTAGAGGTAAAATTATGTTGCAAGCTAAAGGTAAGATTCATGTTTGACCCAGATAATAACGAAACCATTGAATATTTATTTATTAAAATGTATATTATAATCATATTTCGCCATCGGAAGCGGGTAATAGTGCTAAAAACGATTCATGCATCTATAGCTCTGTGGTATAATATACCAAAATAACGCATCATTGAAATTCGTCATTAAGCGATCTGCACAGTCCGACTACAGCACAAAGTGACATTGGCAGCTTAAAAATTTGTTTCTTAGCTCATAACGCAGAATTTCACAAACAAAATAGCGATTATTGGTTTATAACGCATCGCAGAAAAACAAAAAAAAAACATTTATATCTTCACATACAATTTTAATCATTGGTCCCTCATATGAATATTAAGCAAAACAATTTATTGTACTCCACATGGTAGAACCACAAAGATATGTTAACCGTTAGATACTTCTTACCTAATCTATTGGATAAAGCTATCGTGATCGATAAAAAAAACGATTTTCATTACGGCTCAGAATATCTAGCATGAGAGATCGTGTAGATCTCCCAGATACGACCATTTCATCGAGTGTGGGCGTGCGCAAGTGTGAATCATCTTGGCTCGCACGACACGGGATTGTATATGCTCTATACTTATTTAGGTCATTGAATGAAATAGCAATTATCGTTCAGTGAAATAGTTGAACTTAATTCAGTTAATATAATAACAACTTAGTTATATTTATGAAATTTGAAAATTTAAGAGATTTACCTCTCGGTTTGCATTGTTTGTTCAGTGATTTGAAAATGAAAGCGGTTTATAAGCGGAACTAGAGATCTAGATTTGCTTCAATGCATCTCGTTTCATCATCATTATTACCTTATCAAATGCTGTTAGTATGTTTTGAGGAATAAATAAAGGTTCACAATCACACCCGGCACTAGGTCTTGCAAACAAACATTTATCTGTCACATACATATTTACCCCGGCAAGGAATCGTATCCAGGATTGGTCTCGGCAGCTAGAGTCACTATAAACAAGTTCATTTTTTGAATGGCAATGCATGGGCAATGGTGTTTATAAGTTTCAAAAAACTGTCAACCCTCACTTGTACAATATAATAAACAGACGGTTATAGTATAACACCAAACAGTAGTATGACATATGATTTTACATTTCACTGTGTAATGGGTACTCAGGATACGTTTTATTTATCGCCAATATTTCGACCCAGTTGCATGGATCGTGTTCACGGCGAAACTGCAGTGGCGGGGAGAAACCGTCGACAAGCTAGTGGTAGATTAATCTATCTACCCTACGTCTAGTTCGTTTTTCTTTTGTTAGTTCTTTTGTAGGATATGGTATATTACGACACACGACACTTACTGTATATATACGCACGCATATACACGCATTAAACTTTGCACTTAATGTGTTTTACGTAAACCAACCACTGGAGGACGTTTGTGCTAACTTAAAACCATCTTCCCTGTTGAAGTTCCTCGGATGTTTCTTGATCTCTATCGAATAAACTCTTACTAAACGTGGAAAGTAATATCGCTCAGAGAAGATCACTTGAGGGTTACGTAGTTCGATCCAGTGGTTAAAACCTGAACTGCGGATGTGTTTGGCTACCGCGGATTGCTTCGCGTCGTTATTTTTGACTGCGCTAGTAGTGAGACAGTTAAATATTGGAGCAAAGAAGTGAATTATATCTATGAAAAATTTAAGATGCAAAATGTGTTATTTGTCGAAGAGAGCCATGAATAGGTTGCTAAACGGAACGAGACACGTGACCTGAGTTATGACAGCACCATCGCTATGAATCGGCACTCGGCAACTCCTTGTACAATGGAGTCTAGCTAAGAGACAGGCGCTATAACCGGCCTTACTCGTGTTTCAACCGTACTGGCGAGTGCTTCTCTGCTAGAAACTGTTACAAGCTTCGTTAAGTGCTATTTTTCATTATTAATTTTAAAAATGTTACGTATGCCACCTATCAAATATATTGTCATCAACCCAATTGCGGCGCACTGCATGACACAGGTCTTTCCTCATAATTGAAGAGACTTACCATCTTATTGCATCTACGAATCGATAGAGGGCTCAGTGACCAATGCAATTAAAGATTTTACAATACCCAATGGCTTCTTACATACGAGTACATCAATCATTATGCCATGCCAACAACCTGGAGTTCCAGCTTAACATGCCCTCCGAGACACTAAAATGCTCAAATGATTTTGTCAATAACGGTTGCTGCGTCCTTAGTCATAAGCAACAGATGACATTTCAAACACTAGGTTTCTAACACAAGTTATTTGTATTCTAATAATTAATAACTGAGTTATCCTGTAGGAACATGCGTTTCTCTTTCTCGAATCGAAGCGAACCCACATCTTCATGTTATTTTGTCGTTTTATACAAAATTTATCAGCAATAAGTAATTTCGATAAGACATTTAAATTAAGCTCAGTTATCCGTTACTATATTGGATACGTTCGTGTTACAACAGCTATTACTGTGAACTTTAGCTTACAAGGCAGTTGTTACCATTGTCTAAATATCAACCGTCTACGTGCTGCGTTCTACGTCTGCGTAATGGCAGCGAAATGGGCCATAACACCTTAAACACGACATGAGCGACTTGAGTGCAAACGTAATCTTGTGCAGCTCGTTCATATCATTGACATTTAATTCCAAAGCACGTTTTAAGAAGCTACCACTATGCTTATAACAATAGAGCTCATTGTTTTAAGCATAGTCCCACGGCTGTGGTCAAGTTTACATAATCTACTCAGTGAAGGAACGGCGATCCTAAAAGTTGGGTAAATGACTGCTAGTAGCAAAAATATTGTAGACTTCGAAACCAAACTTTGCCCACTTTTTTGCACATTTTAAAGATTTAACAAAAAATATTATCTAGAACGCGTAGCAAACTTGACGTTACTATTAAATGGATAATTTTTTTATACAAACTAAACCGGTCTCTTAGGATACTCACAAACTAATTATCTGGTATTAACTTCAAATTTTCGACTGGATGTTGAAGCATTTCCATACATTGTTTTATAGGGACAAGAAATGAACTACACGTTTTCTGTGGGCTTGCCCATGCTGTATAGGATCAGAAAAAAGGTTTATTAAAAAAAAATTCGAGATTTCGATACATTTTTTAAAGAAAAACTGGTGTTAACATTCAAAAAGAAAGTCATTCTTCAAACCCATAAACTTAATAAGTCTTTCAGATTAATAAATTGTTAAATACCTTACTGTTTTAACTTTGCCAGTGAGTATCTCAAAAATTTTCAATAATATCAACTCTGACAATTTTATTCTATCTATCTATCTATCTAAGCAGCAGTCTTTAAACGATGACGGAAGCCTTCGGGCGGCATAAGAACAACCGACACTTGACTTGATCACTAATCACTCAATGAATCAGCAAGAGATCAGTGTAAATTTACGGTCTAGGTCTTCTAAATAACGCACAGACCTAAGCCTTCCCGTGAGCCGTTAACAGGTTTCAATCAATACATCGATTCAGATATCGATTCAAAGCAATCGAGATTACTATATCACAGAAAGTACGATATAATGCCAAATTAAAGTCATAGATAAAGTCCGCCCGATAGTGCTGCACTTCAAAGTCAGTGGCGGTTGCAAAACAAAGGTACCAAACCAATCAAATCAAAGATTATTTGCTAGTATTCTAATATAAAATATCAAAATAAAGTAAATAATTTCATCGCCCAACAACATTTTGTTCTCATCTTTGCAGTGAGTTGCGTATTGAAGTTAAGAATAAAAATGCATATTTTTTTCTCTTCTTTTGTTAGATCGATGTAATCAATATTAGTTTTTTATTCCAACTTCGATGTGCTAAACGAATTATTTTGGATTTTAATAAAAACTTACTCCTTTAAACTGTTATTGGGTAAGTATATTGTATAATAAATTACGTTTAAGTAAACTTAACCTTTAGGAGCGAAATGTGAACAGTATTATTGAAAGCATTGCTATCAGCGGCTGTCACTTGATAAGATACTGAGCTTTATTAATTACAAACAGTACCAAAATCTGATAAGTCAATTAGTTACCTGATCAATTATAACGTATTTTCTGTTTTAATATACATACAACAATTTCACCTTGCTCTTTGAACGTATTCACAAAGGGAAGGCCGTTTCGTTGTTCATATCAATTCAACATGAAGTACGTTACTTGAAGCCACCTACTTTACAGTATAGTAGTAATTATCCCATCCTAAATAATATATAGATACAAAGATTCAATTTTTTTTTTAATAATATTTAATACGAATATTGCCTGCCTAAGGTGATCTGATCGCTAACTAATATGATAAAGTTTAAACACATTTTTCCGAACTTTTGCACTCTATCTTAAAATGGTACCCTCACTGTTTACTATGCAGAACTGGATTAATATCCAGTGGTCGAATTTATGCGATATGTCCCGATTTTGAGCGATTGTGGACATGTCCTGAGCTTAATCGAAACGTATAACGTATATATAATTTTGAATGAATCGGTAATTATTATGCGGTAGTCTTTCCAATTACAATTTATTCAATTATAAATTAATACATTAAAACATGTATGTATTAAATAAGATAGTAAAAATAAAATAAAATAAATAATTATAAAAACCTAGACACAAATATATACCTCCATATAAAATAAGGTTTTTAATAAGTAAAACATTTTAGTTGATGAAGCTAAGTTGGCTTCATGCAATATTTAGAGATCTCACGGTATAATCAAGTTAAGTACGCGTAGAAAATACCAAATTATTTATGCGCAAAGCTTTTAATCCTAAACCCTTCTACATTGTACTTAGGGTTAACAGCTTCATACTCTCAATTTTTTAAGTTCTTTATTCACCAATAAAAGACGATTGAATATATATGACTACACTTTGAAATGACAGAAATGGACGAAGGGGCTATGCAGAACATTGTAAGACGCTACATCCGTCCTTGAGTCCAAGTTAACCTCCCTCGCTCCTTTGCTGAATAATAAACATAAATAAAAATTTTAAAATATAATTACATTTTAAATAAATAAAAATTGCAATTCCTTATTGTATAGACCAGCATGTGCTCAAGTGATTACTTCAGCACATATATTACGTACTGACAAATGCCCTCGCTTCGCTTCGGAAAAACTACCTTACTCTTAAAGATAGCATCTGCATTTTTCTGGATTTTTATCGTTCTGTTAATTAGAAATACAAACATTAATTTATAACTTTTTTATTTATGGACGGATTGCAATGAAACCAAAATTAAGTATTAAGTGATGCTTCCTGCAATACATTATTTAAAACTTGAACCAAATAGGTAAAGCAATGTTTGAGATTAGCGGGAACCAAAGCACAGACAAACAGACAAAAACTCTAACAACTATTGTTTTGAGTTCTATTGCGTTAATGAGGGCCCGTAATGATATTTTTTCTCATATATCGTTCATGTACAGAATCGATCAGTTAAAATTTTATTATATGTAAAGTTAATAAGATCAGATCATATTATTTACCTTACAAAAATTTGCTGAACGAAGATTACTTCATAGATATTTCATTCAACCGTCCTCAAATCAAAACAAGTTCTTTGAAACAACTTGCTTCACAACAGAACTAGCAACTATGGCGATGGTCACACTAGTCACGAATCGAACAATATGTACCTAACATTGACACTAAAGCACCATCAACACACAAACGGTGAAGAAGAAAACAGGGAATTCTACCAAAAGGAGAAGGTGCTGAAGAAAGCCTAAATTAATTTAATGATTTAATAAGTTCGGTGGTCCTTATGATATTGACGCTACATTAGAGAGTGGGCTTTTTATACACGGGCTCACTACTATGCACAGCTGCGATCCATACCGCCATATCCGCCACCAAACTAACGTTATCGGTCAAAAAACTCCTCGCTTGACAACTACCTCCTCTACATGCCTTCTCTACATGAGTCATTGTATTATGTCTATCGAATCTTTGATATAGCATGCCTGAGAATCGTGAGAATTAAACCACGTGGTACCAAGCCCAACCACCTTCAAAAGGATATCATGAAGAGAAAGAGCTGGACTATAGGCACGTCCAATATTCAACAGGGCAAGTTGGCTTGAATTCAAGTACGGAAAAAAAACCCTTATATGTTGACAACCCTAGTAGTATCACAAGATTGTGTCGCTTCTACATGATTACATATGATGAACGCGTGATGAATTATGGCACAGGTACCAGCAGGTAGGAAACCATTTGGTGAAACGACGTCGTATTTCTGTACACCACTTCTACCTACTGCATTATTTGCCCACAATTTTCCACTTCAATCGTTGCATACGTTATAATTTTGATAGGCAATTAAAATTCAGAGCCACTTATAAGGAAACACTGATCTCATTATCAACTACGAAAGATTAGTTATAGAAAAAATAATAGTAAATCTATAGTATTATGCCGTCTAGTACTGTGCTGATAGTACCGTGCATTATATTAGCAATTAGCTTTTGTTTCTTCGTTGTTGTTTTTTTGAATTTCTAATCTTACCTTTTAATGCGAATATTTTTGCCATAAATTCCAATTAATAATTTCATTCTACACATCTAGCCTTTCTAGAAGTAATTTTACTTGTGTTGTTTGTATTTTACTCATAGCAGACGAATATAATTTATGCCTTAATGGTCACTAAAGTCAACAGACAATATAACAACGGAAATTAAAATAAAAAGAAATTAAACAACAAATTAACTTATCAGCAACCTGCGACATAAAACTTATTTCAGAAATTATTTAATTACTATCTGACACAATTGTTAACCAATTTAAAACTGTCAGAGATTCAACCTGTAGTGTGGCAGAGCCTTAAAAAATATTCATAAACGTATTTTACTCCGTTTAACCATAAACACAGGCAGTTGTAGTTGTTTTTACTCACTAACGCGGAAATCATCGAATACACTCGCTACACGTTATTCGCCGGCGACGTGACGCGGCCTAATAGGTTGTGGAAAGTATTTCCTTAATACCCATACCGTAGTTTGACATGAAGTAGGTAGGTAATATGTAATTAACCAATTATACACTGTACATATTACTTAATATATTTGCGGTACGTACATAATATACCTTAACTTGTACGCCAGTTTATCTAATGTACCTCGTTTTAAAAGTTATTTTAACGTGTATTTATTTAACCTACTTACATAATATTTGTTACATAATATAATGCGTATGCATGTAACAGGTTGAACAAATATAAGCTGTTATTCACACTATGATTTTATTATAATATATTTATGTATGTAACCCGCACTTGTTTCGCTTTGGAAAATACCGTGGGATCAAATCCATGTCCAGGGATGAATATTATTTAAGATTATAGACCCATAAGTTCCGAATATGCCAAGAAATATCTTAATCGATTCAGTAGTTTTATTATTATAAGTATCTGCTTAAGATAAACAAACACGACTGCAAAAAAATATGGTAAAACAAATGAATTAAAAAAAAGTTTGAATTCCCAAAAAATATTCGTTGTACATTTTTAGCCCCGATACAGTTTTATTACTGTAAATTTTTACTGTAAATTTTTATTTTATTATTACTATGTTATTATTACCGTAAATTTTTCGATAAATTTTGGGTAATATTAGGTAACTATCTCAAAAATACTTTCATACTTTTATTAAAGAGGGTGGCATTCCAATGATACTGGTAAAAAGTGTGAGATACAAGTTGCACCAACTTCTTTGAATCCAAGCTAAGGTCCCTGACCGTGTTGGCCTAATGGCCAGTCTTATCGCGACGATTCTTGTGCTAGAAATTTTTACCTTTTTACTTTTATGAGCGTAATTTTTTGCTCTACTACCATTTGGTAAAGGTGTTTTAACATTTAGAAGAAAAAACAGCGAACGAAACTTCTGACTACTTCTTTCATCTTTCATTCATCTTTTAAAACAATATAGCAATTACAAAGTAAGTTTTAACCTGCGCGGAATCAGTTGCGGCAATACTAATTCTAGGCGTCCTTGTTTTTTTTATGCATTTATTTTATGCATATTTGGCAGTATATGAGACTGGGTTATTTTTTTTACTTCATACGAGCCTTTTTTATTGTCCCAATGTTTCGATCAGGTCTCCTTCTACAAGGAAAGGAGTGTATAGAACAATTGACCATGCTAGCCAAATGCGAATTAGTAGAATTAACATACCTTAAACCACGATAACACTATGGTAAACTCTTAAGTATTCAAGTTCTTCCACCACAGTACCACCGCTTTATTTCATATAAGTACCTAAGACAAACCGATGGTCGTTTAGTTTTTATGTAGATAGATAGAAAAACCATTTATGTAAAGGTTCAAACAGAACAGTTCAATAGTTTACACATAATTATAAGTTCTCCGCTATCCAATTTACATGATAAAACTCAATAAGACTCCAGAATCTGAACGCGACAACATAGCGCACACGCAACATAATAGACAACTTAAATTATGTTGTAACATAATGTAGTGGGTGGTGAGGTGTGTTTGCATTTGCAGAGATTATGCAATCAACTAATTAAACATCTCGGCTCGCTACACGCGAACTAACTGTGCGTGCGCATGAGTTAAAAAGGACATCCGCTTAATCTGTCATTAACAAACTTTGTATTTGACTTGACAAAAGATAAATAGACATCCAACAACCAATACAACATAAACTTATAAGAGATATTTAATACGCCATTAAAAATTTCAATCGATGCAAAAACATCGTTTATCTTTGTCTATGTGGAGACTGACCAACTAGGTGAAGAATTAAAACTAAAGAATTCATTACCTCATAAAAAGAGGTGAAAAAAGAAAACTAAAGAGTTCATTACTACATAAAAAGAGGTGAACAATTAAAACTAAAGATAATTGGGTATCTCATAAGAAGATAAAATATCAGATCACTTTCAGAGTCCACGTCGACGTCCAGGTTACATTGATCCACCGTATTGATGATTCCATTCCTCATTGCGATATAAATAAATAAATAAACCTTTACACACTCACACCCTCGCACTAGGATTCCCTGTGTTGCGGGTGGCATGGACATACACAATTATCACATCACAAACACCCGTGACCCGAGAATAAACATTTATCTGTCACATAAATATCTGCCCCGGCCGGGAATCAAACCCGGGACCCCACGTTCGGCAGGCAGGGTCACTACCAACTGGGCTACGGGGTCGTCAAATCATAATCAATATAATCCTGACATGGATTTTTTACGAAATTTCAATAAACAATATAACCTCTACTAATGGTTAAAAACCATAATCTGAACTATTAACCAACTGTTACTGATAGTAGTAAGGTGATAGATCAGTTACTGTTATTTCGACAAGCTAACTCTTTTCATTGTTATAAAGAAATAAATGTACCGAAGTCTTCATCTCAGTTGTCTACAATGTCGAATTTCCTACTCTGTATGATGATGTGTTGATGACGTATTTGGATGGTGCCATTGATATTGATGCCGATTCAAGATGTAACATACTTTTAACTTGATATATGCTTCCCAGAGAAGGTATATGTTATTATTGATAGAGAAAACTCTACAAATGATACCGATGTGAGGAACCCAAGGAAAGCTACAACAATAATTCTGTTCGCAATAATAACAAAATATGTAGTATTAAAGTCCACTGGCTCGGTATTAAGCAATTAAACAAACGCGAGTTATGTCGCAGTGCGGACAGATATGTGCGCACGCGCATTCAACTAAACGCAAATTAACAAGGAGCGTGCGAGGTCGCGCCTGCATTTTGAAATCGGGCATTAAGATTATATATGGGATAATTTCAACACTATTATTACGTGAAACAAACGTGGTTTCATAATTTTAAAAAGAATTAGATGGAAACGTATATCGTGTGTGATGATAATAGGAACATGAAAACACAAAATAATATTTAATTGAGCGTATAAAAAACAATATTTGAATTATGTCACGTGAACTCTCCGTAAAATTATATGTTGATAAAATTTTTTATCCTTCACGTTCACGTTTCACAATTGACCCTGGAAAGACAATATTAGCTCACCAGACAACTATAAAACTGAGTTTAAACGGGAACCTTTAATAGTAGGAACAAGGCACTATTTACTCGTCCGTTCTTTATGAGGGTGCAACATATGGAGACGGCATTCTTAGATATAGAAAAAGCTCATTAAGCCCCAAAATCACTAAAACAAATCTTGGAATGTAAGGGCATTCCAAAATTTGGAGATTTTGTGAAATTTTGTCTTTGTTGTGGACCAAAAGACTAGCTCCAATTAATTTTACAGTTACTGAGATACTTTACATACTTTATCTGGAACACGTATAGAGGAGCTGGCTTTGACTTCACCGCAATCAAGGGTTTTCACCGCCCGCAGGCGACCGACACTCATAAACAAGCCGCTGCGTGTGATAGAGAGTACGTTCATCGTTTAAGTATCGCATATTCTTAAATCTCAGCGTATCTTTATCATTTATCGCGAAACTGGCTCCGTTCTGCTACCTGAATATGAACGTATCGTGACGAGATGTTCGTCTTCCGGGACAGATGTGCATAACATTTTAGGTTATGAAGATTTTACAGCATGCGTGTGATTGTTTCCAAAAAAAAATGTTTCCTGCAAGATTACACAGGTTACGCAAAGGAGTCACGATTATTGCTTGATTATAAAATGTTTATTTTAAGATTCTCGGTGTGATTAGTCGTTGAAATATCTGTATTTTTTTTTTTGGATTATAGGTACATTTATTTGAACTTAGCTTGATACATGAGACGGAATGGTATATGCCAATAAAATTGCCTAAACTATACTCTCCCCAGCATACTTGATAGTAATCCGCTATTTTATTAATTCATTCATGTTAGTTTGAAACTTGGCCGCGATTGTCCGGAGGGCGCCATCGGCCACGAATAAGCTGCGCCAGCGCACTCGCGTGGCACACATTCGCTACCTTTATTAGCAATTCTGATATGCGAAAGCGATATTGTGGTCACATAAGTGGAACTTAGCTTAGCGCACCGTTTCATTTTATCACACAGATATTATTACCGATATGGCCCTAATAGAATGTTGGAATTACGAAGCGATAAACTGTTATTGGCCACATAAAATCAGTTGACGTAATAAGCCGTGAGTTTCATATATTTGTCTGACAAATCGGCCATTTTGTGCGGAATATGGCCGCGGAACTCATTAGCATGTGCGATTCGATATCTATTGAGAAATTCCATGTGTGTAAAGTTCGACGTAAGTAATGTTAGTGGGCTATCAATTCTCACTGTCTCAGCGCTTTCAATGCAAAGCAGGAATTAAATTTAGCTGCACATTTCGTGAACAGTATCGAGTTAAAGCTTAACGCCTCGATTAAATGTGACGATATATTACGTCAATTACTATGCATATTACGACTTTGCTTGTGTTACACGCAATGTATGAACAAATATTATGTTCTTCATGACATTTCAGATACAATTCACGACTATCAAAGATTTTATTACCAGTCATAATATGCTAATAATAATACACATAATACTAAAAATATTAAATGTTGTTTTAAATATAGCATAATTATATGTTTGTTTCTTAATTATAAAATGTTTATTATTTGTTTTCTCTTTAAATGTCAAGTAAAAATACCATTAGGTACAATGGCAGCTAAAAAGATCATAAATACACAGCGCATCAAACTGTAGATAATAATAATCACAATGTTTAAAATGAAAAAGTTACCTTTAGACTATTTTGTATTGGGAGAAAGTCTTCAAAAAAACATGGGATGTTAATGCACGCTCTCTCTCCGGGCTCCGAGAGATCCCTCGCATTGCCTTGCTTGCAAGACGCGACATATTTTTGGACTCGTAAGAAACCATATTTATCTTGTAATTAAAATCAAGTTTTGCTTTATCATCATGGTTTAGTAGAAGTAGATTAATACAGCCTTCCACGAACCAACTATACGTTACATCTACTCGTAAGTGCAGCGGTACAAGGGGTGGTGAACTAATAACATCACTCTCTCGTGCGAATTCTCAAATTCGCATCCTGTACGCAACTCTAAATTTTCAAATGATGTGCATACTTCTTAATTATGACTTACTACAGTGAAGGAAAACAACGTGAAGAAACTTTTATACCCTAGGGTTCCCCAAAATATTCTCGAAAATGATGAAGTCGGCCAAACTAGACATCGCTAGCGTGGCGGTGGCCTTACCCCTCTCATCATGAAAACAGACCCGGTCCCAGCAATGACACAATTATGAGTATTAATAATGATGAATCTGGCGGTTGCCATAAGTTTTCGTTAAACTTTTGATTACTATCAATTGCTTTTTCGTGAATGTAACTGATTTTTTTTTACGTATATTACTTTTACATAATCTATTACAGCATATAAATAAACAATTACCAAAAGTTGACTACCACGGATGTGTTTGCGTCACGGATTTAATTTAGATCGAAAAGCGAAATAATTAGACGAACTGCAGCCAACGGCCATCATGCTTCGATCAAATAACAAGATAAGGACGTATTAATATGCCTGCATCCTTGAGACTAGGCACACAAGTATATTATAACTTCTTCCAATTAGCAGCCCACTGCAGGGCATGATCTCTTTTCGTATTTGAGCAAATCTGTGCCGTGATCCACCACGTTGTTTTAGTGCGAATAAATGCAGCGATCCTTCATCTGATAACAATCAACTGCAAAGAACGGGTCTCTCCCGGTGGACAAATCCTGCGTAATCACGCAAACTGCAAGTAGGAAACAAGTGGTGAAGTCACCGTCCCTGATGAGTAGCTTTAGGCAACTTACGACTAAATTTCGGAAATTGTTAGCGTGGGAACTCCCCGGAAATGGCTTACCAGTATCACAGATAGATTCAAGAAATATTGACTAAGTACACACAGAAGTAGTATACAGTAGTATTATTTAATTCAGTTGATCGCTAACGATTGAGACAAGACATGAAATAGAAAGTTTATAGATTTACTATGTTGCCAAAGTAAATTGTCCATCGATCAACCGAACCACGTATCGTATCGTCGATAAACTTATCCAATAGGGTATTATATGGAAGTGATAATTTGTTTATAACTATCAGAAGATTCGATGCGTCTGTCCTAACATTTAGAAGACTCGGATGTTCACTAAACAGTCTGTAGAAAAAGGGACTTTGTCCTTGAGTAATAGCCAAACTCCCCAGCCCATCGTGCATCCCGCTGACTTACATATAGTGCTAATTTTCCTTATCTCTCGTGTTGAAGGTCGTTTGCATTCGTACCAATCGCTTTGATTCCGACTGTACTCGCATCTGCTGATAAGGTTCATCACGTGCCAGGGTAAATATTCTCCTTCTAAAATTAACAGTGGAATATTTTTATAAATTTTATTGCAAATGGACAGCCAATTATCAAGTGACTTTACCGTTTTCTTTAACCGTTAACCTATCGGTGACAACATGGTAAACGTCAATGACCAGCCGTCTCCATTTGCAAGTGTGTCGGCTTTAGACATGATAAGCAAACTAGTTCCTCGTCTTATACGTCCCTTATAGATGTTAATATTTCAAAATATCTAAGTGTTACACATGTAATGTTAGATTATTTGCGCCTGTCGGCATTTGCTGAACGTAGAAACCTAACATGGTAGCGCTCGAACGCTGATCGATCGAGAAGTCAGCCCTCGGTGAAGGCTCCAATATTACTTTATGGTTTGTCTGGCGAGATATGTCGGCTCGCAAATACTAGATCATAGGAGAAATCTTGTTGATGACATGTACAGACCTGGAATGTAGTCGGTATTGCATTACAAACTGACATTTTAATATTTTACTTCATTTCTTATTACAGGTTTTGCAAATTTAAATACAATTTATTTAATTATTCGCCTAAAATTAAATTGGATTCGAATAATAGAGTATATTTAAAGCACTTTTTATTAAATCAAATAAATTATCAAAATGTTTAAGTGTAAGATAATATAAGCGTCTTAACGCATATAAATACTCACTTAAAACGATGCCCCCACATTAGAAACTAAAAACTCTTTTAATTTTTTTTTTCATTTTCAATTTACTACTCTATAAAAAATATAATTAACAATGTTAGGATCTTAATGATTTTTTACGAAACGTACTTTTTAATGGAATCTTCCATGGTTTTTTTTACAATAATATAATCTATTAAAATCTCTTTAAACCTCATTCTACAGATTAAACACTGTAGATAAAGAGATTACGAAAAATATCAATTTAAATCCGTAGTGCAGAGAATATTTATATTCTATATGGGAAAATAAAACGTAAATGAATAACGATGGAGAGAAGATCTTTGTACAGTTAGCCTACACAGATATACCTACCTACTAATGTACATATCTACTTGTATTTGTATACTGGATATACTGTATATAGATGCGATGAATCTACTTAAGTTGTGATATTAAAGGTAGTCTTAAATAGTTTATGTAAAGTAGATTAATATTGTTATTCGGTTGTTAGAGAACTAGTAAAATAATAATTAATCCACAGTTAATTCCGAACACATTTTTGTATCTAGCCACGCAGATATAGAACTCTACCATCAAACACGAGCATTGTGACAACGAATCTAGTTGCTACAAAACACTGCATCAGAAGATACTTAATGACATAGCCTCTTCCGTTGCGTCAGGAACGGCGAAGGCTCCCCTGTATTAAAAATGTACAAATCTCGACCTTCCGATCGTAGCAAATTCTTACCTAATTATCGGATTAACACAACTAATAATCCTTTTACCGATTAACTCTCACAATAAATAAGGTAGAATGTTCCTTAAATCGGACTTGACTTAGGATCAGAACGCTTAGATTGCAGTTCGTTTCCATAACCAATAAAAAAACAGACGATACGCATACATACAAAAATATATAATATGACTATAGAGACAACCTTTCAGCGTACTCGGGTAATAATAACCACACAATTTTCCACAATTTTCCCGAGCGTTGCAATGAGACTCATTTTTGTCGCGAATACTTTTTATTACCCACCTGCATCTTGTTAGCAATCTTCCTCCTTTGCTCATTACCGTAATGACAGACGGCGATCAAACAACGCAGCGGAATGAGACGACCGTCAAGGATTTACAAAAACCTATAGTAATGATCTAGAACTTTGCTTTTGTTCACCAGTCGAATGGTAATTGTATATTATTATTACTATTACGTTACCATAATATATTTATTAGTTAAATATTTATACGTTAAAGCCGTAAAATGGTCCAGTTATTCAAAGTTGAAGTGGTTAAAAGCCCTGGATTAAACCTCCTTGCCTTGCGCTGGAGAGCATCGGTTGGTTCATTAGAAAAGCCCAATATAATTTCAACATTCAATGGCATATTCCAATCCAATTCTTTAAAAAAACATTAAATCGAAGTTAATTTCAGTTCTCTTTCTTCTCAGACATCCCTTTATGTCGTGTATCCATTGAAAATCAAAATAAATATGAAATTATCTACATACTCGTTACAAAAACATTAACACTTAATATCAAACGATACAAAAGGTCGGTATAAACCACATCGCCCACACTCAAGCAATTCACGTCACGATTTATCAAATTAAATGTAGCAAGGTTTTCGGTTTATATTTCGGAAAGGTGTATATTTTCTCCTTAAAAGACAATAATTCACGCATTCAAATTGCATGCCGCCATTTTTTATATCGCGTGTGTTTCGCGCCTTTTTCGGGTGCGGTGCTTCCCTAATAAAATTAGGAATTAAAGAACCTAAATGAATAGACATGGCAACATTTTTTTCATATTTAATAAAAAATATTGTAACTTACACTATAGCGATTAAACAACAATATAATGATAAGTGTTGCTATGGAGTTTTCAATTTATATGATAATGTTATATAAAATATGTATATCAGCATAGTAAAAAAATGGTCTTCGTATGACATCTGTCCAATGTTGAAAATATATCAGTTTAAAGCAATGATAAAAAATGAATTTTCCAGAGCTAAGAACAGATACAAAAGCAGCTCCACGCGTATTGAAAAAAACCGCCTATTTAATACCCTGACATTCTATTACTACATAATATTTACGATAGCGATACTCAAAGCAAGAATTTTAGTCGGATAGGATTTTTCTGTAGTTATTGTTTATGATTTTTAAGGCTTCTAGTATCCCATAGTATTCTAATATAAGGTTTCCCTTCCATTCCAGAAACATTTCACTATGAGCTATGAGTTAGCTATGAGTTAATTGCTGAGTTTTTATTATTGGGCTTATAGATTGTTATGATTTTTTTATTTTAATAGCCGACAAACGAGCAGTCGAGCCACCTGATTGTAAGTGGTCACCGTCGCCCATGAACATCAGAAACACATGATATTTTTCAATAAGTGTTTGTCAGTTCAATAATTAACAGATTAATTTTTACTTTTAAATTGTAATTGATTATCGATAAAAATAAGTGATAATACAAGATTGACAAACCATGGACCAGAAGATTAACACGAAACTCGCAAAGATAATTACAACACTGGCCAAAAGCCGCAAAGACGACGCAGGCACTATCTGCACAGGCTTACACAAAGCACCTCTGTGGAGCGACAATGAAATATTATGGCATCATTTACGTTCCAGCTCTAGTATTCAACAGCTCTACGCGAACGCAACCATAAATTCACGGATTCGTTTCTTGTCTTTGCTCGCTTCGCCCAATGTTGATTTAACACGGTTTTAGTCTTATTGATTCTTTACGAACATTGTCTACGTGCACGCAACTCTCGTGTAAGTCCTTAATTAATATTGAGCTTTTATTTGCCGCCATTATTATGTATCAAGTTTCATTATAGTTTTTGTTTACATTTAGTTCTTATCTTGATCTAATTAGACGTATATTTTGTAAGTGCTCTGTGGATTGTCGGTGCTTTGATTAACTGAACTTTACCTACCCGGAAGAGTCCTAGGCATTATGGTAAGGCTTTTTGCTTTTCAGCCAACTACCGCCCTCCAAGGAGAAACAAGTATGAAATATTTTTATGAGTCTTCTTAGCAAATTACATTACACGTAAGCTAAGCTGCGATCACTACTTACAAATTAGAAGATTTGTTGCACGTTGGCCAATTAACTTAACAAGTTATATGACGTTATCAACCAGTATATTGTCTTATCCACAGAGTAATAAAACCCCACGGCAAGAGAAATGTAACTTTTACTATTTATTGCAAGGCCACAAAAAAGGAAGTACAAATCTTACTAGCACTAAGCTACAAAAATAAAGTTACTAGTAATTGCCAATCAAGAGTCCATTATATTTTCTAAATTTCATTACCCTACAAACAAGCCGTAATTTTATTGAAAAAAAAAAATCATACAAAACTCCGCGAAATATCCTCGACAGCGTTGCGCGTTGAAAATTGCACGCCGCGTACGATTTGTAAGGGTGCGTTTGTACTGCGACAGTGGCGTTCACAACGATTGAGTGGTCAAGCACTAAGTATGCTAGATCTAGTTGTAGGTTTAATTTTAGCGACATTTGTTCCTTATTGCATCGACTTTAAGCCCACGGTTTTTTTAATCAGGAAGTAGTCGACTGGCTTGTAGTTCACCTGGTATGAAGCAGTTCCTCAACTGTCAAAAAAAATATGGGAATGTGTGAATTCGATCACAAATATTATTTTGAATTGTAATATATACCAACTTAGTAAAAACTATTCACTGTTAACTTAAAAATGCGAAGGTGTTGGACGGCAATACCGATGTGGACAAGGTATTCCAACGGTCCGTACAAACTAACGACGAAACAAAACTTTGCGATCGTACCAGATGAATGTTTACAATGAAAAGACAATTAGTCACCGTTCGTTGAGTCGTTCGAAGGTGGAATTAGATCATGCAATCCATGCGTACACTCTCCAAAAATATGTTCTATGAAATATCGAGAAGCAGCCTAATCTGCACCGAACTCATTTCTTTGAAGGTTGGTTGGTATCAACCAAAAACTACCATTAATAAGCCGGTTGTATTAATGCTGCGCTGCTTCATGCAACTTTTTCCATATGTGTAACGACAAAATCCTAATGACGTTAGCGTACTTGTTCTGTATTACTGTGGTGGCTTTTACCCGGCCTTTTTTTTATCTAATAATCACCTTTTCACGATGCAGACAAACAAATCATTGAGCATCTGTAACGATTAATTCTTCAAGGGAAGAGTGAATAGACTTTTATATGTTAGTGCGTTCAACATCTTAGACTTCATCACGACTTACCATCAGGTGGGATACTTATCTAGCATTAACTAATTTTATACAAAGACAAGACAGTATTGTATATTTGCACTACTGCAGATATGCACTACTGCAGTACATACTACCGTGGTACACACTACTGCGCTATACACTTACCATCAGACCGAGGCCCATCTACTCGTCTGAACGCTTGCCATGAAGACGCCTCTTTACCAGAAGTTCTAGTTACTGGACGAACAACTAATTGATGTCATTAGTTCGCGCCGCGTTGCTTGTTAGCTGTGTAATGGGAATAAGAGTGATATACAACGGAAGATTGATTGAACGGATTCTGAATAACTAGGGTAGCTTCAAGAAAAATACGATTAGCAGCGAACTACGCGCAACATAGCACTAACTCTATAGTTAACCTTCAAAAATATCTAGTTGGATGTATTGATCCAATAATGAATTGAATTAATACTACCGAATAAACTGTTCAACCATTTATATTCGCTTGGTTTATGAAGCATAACTTTACGAATTTATATTATTTTATTTTAAATATTAAGTGAGCCTTATAATTTTCATTAATGATTTAGATTGATGTAATACTCTCCAGAAATGTATATGCACTAGTTCGCTAATAATTGTTTTAATCTTTGTTGTCAAAATCTAAAATGAATTACAACTTATTCTTACATTTTATTATAACTTATTCTTATGCATATACCAAATTACGCGCATTGATTTGGTAGCTGTGCCTAGCTCCTGCTGCAAATTTTCAGTGCGGTCCCTTTCCACTACTACTTATTTTAACTATATAACCCTAAATTCCTACCTATGCGACATTAGTATATGTTTGTTAATTAATGGATTTTTCTTGAAGTAACAATTTTTTTTACTCAATAATGCTTAGTCTGGGCATTTTTTGAATATGATATAAATTAATGACAAATAAAATTAATCTCCCTACTAAATAAAATAACTAATTAACTGCAAATATTAATATTAGGTGACTTACAATACAAAACAAATTTTTTATTTTGTTCAACAGCAAACAATGAAAACTCAAGATAATACTAGATACATCTCGACATTTTAGCCACGTCGAACTATCAAATTAAAAAGAACATTTTTGCAACAAATGTCCAAAGGGGCACGTCAAGCAAAACGTGGGGTAGCCCACAACGCTGACAACTTCAACAGTTGAGGCAATTATCGTAAACAAAACGCGATCGTTGTCAACAAAGCGGCCGACACATGCAACGTTCGGATCCCGATGCCGCCCGTATTTTAAACATAACGATGCATCTAGATTTACGCAGAAATGGTAGAATGCATTGCGCTGCCATTCACATATCCAACTTACTAATTAAGTCAGCAACTGAGAAGAAAGCTGTAACTTTGACAATGTAACTCCATACGTAACAGCAAGTACGAGCATCCGTAATTCATTGATCCTTCGTGACGTATTTGGCATGCCCGCTCGCTTCCAGACTCGTGAGATTACGGGAGACGGGGGAGGTCAAGACAACCTGGCTGTGGTAAAAAGCGATGCCGCGCGCATAGATCTATGCCTATTTAAATGCGTCCAAATCGAGTAGACGCATGCGCAGTGGCGCCACCATATAGAGTGAACAATAGTGCACAAATGACAATCGCGCGATTCCGCCCTGATCTCGTTATGGCGCCATGCATGTGGCTCTGAATAGACTTATAGGTTTTGGTAAAAAGTTATAGGACCATTTATTCTGAACATAACATGGCTCCTTAAGTGGCATGGCTGTAACTGTAAACGATTTGAAAAGGTATTCAATGAGAGATACGCTATTTGTTGATACATTTCCGTGGTTAAACTTTACGAGTATGTATGTACTGTTTTATTTAAGTTGCAAATTACCCTATGTCCACGGTTTATTGCCTACTTAAACCGATAGGATTTATAGCAACCGTTAACAAATTGCTCGTCCTTGGCTGGTCATGAAGATAGCTCAGCAAACCTTCAACTAAAACATGAATTTTAGATTTTTTTTATATATTTTTTAGGAATACACACTCCTGTATTTTAACTTCAGAACATGTACAATACTAAATGTCATATATCGTGGGCTTGCTTGGTTGAATCGGTGTACCAACAAAATAAATATAATATGACCTCAATAAATGCAGTCGTTCAAAAGCGACATTACTTAGGTACAAATATAAACTCAATCTATCATTATCACCATTATTACAACCCATAATCGGCCCCTGCTGAGCTCGGATCACCTCTCTCTGTACGAAGGTTAAGACGCTACACTGACCAAATGCGGATTGCTGATCACACACCTTTGAGAATATATTTCCTCACGATGTTTTCCATCAATGAAGCAAATGATCACTAAGTAATACGCACATAATTTGGATAATTAAAGGTCCATGCCGGATTTGAACACTGGTGTTCTATACGAGACATTGGTATATACATTTACTTTGGCAAACGTGGCTTTCAAAAATAATAACTGCATCTTAAACAAATGTTCCTAGTTATCAGGAATGTTGTGAATGTCTCATGTTTGTTTACCCAAACCTTTCTTGTGAATTGCAGTAATTTTTGATATACCGCTTTCAGACGGAAAAATAATGCTTTATTATGTAGCGAAGATGTAAATACAACAGGGTTCAATACAAAGGAATTTATATTGAAAAAATATATCACAACAGCACTGTCGATGTACCTCATTAAGATACGGGTAATAAAACATTACTTCGGTAATGAAAGCCGTTGTAGATACCTCTATGTTTTATACCAAAGCAAACCGAACTGAAACACGTACAATGAAAGATTAATATTAACTCCTTTGTACTGTTTTATGGTAGTACAATAAACGCTTTGTCTATAATTGTACTGTTTCTACTCGGACGTAATAGCGAATCGTCCACCCTGCGAATACTACTATAAAAAAATTGTAAGATTTAAAAGAGATCCTTTGCTATAGCTCTAGATAAAAAAATGTCTTACGTTAATTGAGTTACCTAACAAATATTTTTTTAGTAAACCCATTACATACATGTTAACAATTTTTATGTCCTGCTGAATATAGATCTCTCGACATGAGCGCCATTCTAGCTGGTCCTGATGCATCCAATCTTATAATATTAGATGATCACATTATTAGACCATTAGAACATTAGCCCGTTTTCCTAAATGGCTTCTCGAACTAAAAGTATCAAGCAATCATGAAGGTTTTAAAGAATTTTGGGGGCAGCATGATTAAAAATGAGGCATCTTCTACTTCCTCAGAAGCAGACTACCCATAGCCATATTTAAAGTTGATGCCATTTTGATATGCAGTTGCTCCTTAATATATTTAACCGTATTCTATTTGTTTTTGTCGATAGATCCTAGTTAAAATGACGTCGAAGTCTTCATCCTCATAAACTTTTAAAATTACTAGTATAGATTTATAATTCAAATTCTCTTTATTCATATTCACTCTGAAAATGTCAAACATTCAATAAACAGTTATTGCCAAGTACCTTTGTAAACTAAATATTCATTGAGCGAACAATAACTTATAATATATTCTTTTATTCATATTACCTTTCATATTCTTTCCTTCATTCGTTCGTCCATTCTTTCTTTCTTTCTAATCATTAATTCATTCAGTTACTCATTCATCGGTTGACAATCTGTAAAACATTGCAATAAAAATCTTTTTCATTTCAAACATACCAGTGGACTGTAACGGCTCTATAAAAATAGCATAAAGCATACACATCAACACGTCCAAAAAAGAATTATAAGTTATACAAATAATTATTTATTTAATGAAGTTAAGATTTGCTTAGCACTTGAAGTAAATCTCTCATTCTATAGTAAAGCGTTCCATTCAACGTGCATTCAGAGCATCCAACAGATAGTGTATCTCATTACGCCGTGACATCCGCGTCATTAAATATGTAAATGGCGTCCGCCAGTGACATGTTCTGATGGTAACTCGCTACCTAGGTATTTCATCCGTGCAAAGATAGTTTCAATGTCTGTTACGTTGTATTATAAGTGGCAGTGTTTACAATAATGCCAGTACCAATGTTTCTTTGACTGAGTTAAAAAACTCCTGTTCATGATTACAATGCCCATTACTGGACCCAATCCTTTCATCATTCATTTTGTAGTTAATCTATATTTATGCATTTTTTAATTATAGCTTACTTTTAAATACACTTTTTTATCTACTTCTGTGTTTTTTTTTCTACTTTTGTCATAAATTAAACTTTATTATGAGGGATCTTTTCAGCCCTTGACTCAAAGTTTTTATTTGCCTTTTTTTTTAATAAAATAAAAACTTAACTGCCTGTAGTATCGTGAGAGTTATCGTAAGTTACCACATGGATCTCTTCAATTTATTTTTATATATACTAATATTAACAACAGGCTGACAAAAGCATCTGATCTAAATTTTCATTTGTCAATAACAAACAAACGAAGAGACTAGCCACCTAGTGGTTGCTATCATCCATGTGTATGACATCCCTTGTTCTTTAATCATTATTAACGGGTTATCCGACAGAAATTAAGCGGAGTATCCGCTTATTAACTGGATCACTAATACTAAAACGGTAACACTTACTTAATACAGTTTAAGTTTAAGTGGAGATTATACAATTTTAAATGAGCAATTAATTAATCTTCTTAATGCAAAATATCAACGAGATTAAACTGTATGGAAAAAGTCCAGTGACGCCTTTGAATCGTTTATTGTTTCATTCGAGTACACCGCGAATAGAGGTGATCGAAAGTATCATTCAGTTCACCCCAAATTTCATTGTCATATTAATTTATTGTTGTATGTGATTGTTTTTAGCCGGGCTTGGATTACAAGAAAGTCGAGTATGTGTTTTTTATTCGAGACTGGACGCCTCAAATATTAGTTGGTAGAATACGGATACTAATATTATATTTATACTCGTATTATAATTAACTGTATGTATACAACTGAATTCTGTTGCGTGGTGTGGAACAATACGGCGCCGTAATGTGGGTACGTTCAAATCGTTTTGTGCCGTATTGGGGCGGTTTAGAATACTACCCCCAATCCCATGCTGGCAGAACAGGGTGTCGTAAGGGGCGACAGAAGCCAGCCTGCTCGGTGGCAGGGCTTCGCGTATGGATTATATTATCAGTATTATTATTAAGTCATTAATATTATTACTGGTATTATTATCATTTCGTGAAACCTGCCTGGCTAGCTACCACCCTCCTGCTTGAGTCAGCCGCCAAACGACTCGTCGTGTTCCGGCTGGGAGCTTGAGAGCCAGTACCTTCTTTCTAACCTTCTTCTCATTTCCTGGCCGACAACGCATCAGTGATACCTTTGGTCTTGATGTTCATGGGTGACGGTGACCACTTACCATCAGGTGGCTCGTCTGCTCGTTTATGGTTATTAACATAAAGAAAAAATATGTTGGTTTAACATTTGAATCACCTGAAAAGGCGAAATGACAGCGAAATATATATTGGTTTAACATCCGAATCACCTGAAAAGGCGAAATAACAGCGAAATATATGTTGGTTTAACATCGGAATCAGCTGAAAA
>PDGT01000036.1:0-28092 GCA_003671415.1 Megathymus violae
CCGATTTCAGTCTTCTTCTCACAGTTTTTGTGCTTACTGTAACCCCTCAAACTTCTTGGTGCTCCGTTCTTACCTCAGAAGAAGTTAAAGTCCTGTTCCTGAGCACCCGGTTAACAAGGAAACGGTCATCTCTCGCCACAGTTTTCCGTTTACGACCCTGTCCTGCGAGTCTCGTATATCGTCCGGTCTGCCGATACCTCTTGACAACTCGGTGTACCACTTTGGATTTGGATACTTGTAACGTTTGGGCCACATATTTGTAGGTGTGCCCAGTTTCAATTAAAGTAACAGCCCTGGCAACTTGAGTGGCGTTTAGGTCTGGCATTTTCAGTTTATTAGCAGTAACAATTTACACTTTACACCATAAATAAGGAAGCAAAGGCAAAAATTTAAACAAAACCAAAATTTTCATTCAAATTCAAAAGTTGGCAAATTTTTTCGCAGTACGAAAGAACGTAATATTACGCAATAATGACAGAAAAACAAATGAAATTCGAAAAAAAAACATTTCAAAACTTTTTTTTATTTTCATAGTATATTAATGTATGTGGCCAGTACGCACGATAATTATAACACGAGATATTAAACCTTTTTTTTGCGTTCCTCTAATTTTGTCCACGAGTGTATATTACTTCATCTCAAATATATACAGTGTTTTGGTATATAATTACAACGCTTGTGTATAACGCGTGCGCACACTTCTTTTAGCTGAGCAACTATAACAATGCTGCTGCAACTTGAGCGGGCTCAGAGATCTTTACTTAAAGCAAGCTCCCTGCTTCCTTACATCTACCCAACTCATGAACTTTACAAATTTTGTAATGTCTTAACGGTCAGGCAACTGTTTAATATGTCCACAGTTATAAAGAAACACGGAAACATGGAATATGATGTTAATAAAATAACGGAACCAAAGGGAAAACTAGAATATTTTCACCACACAAAGATTCGATCACAAATTCTCAAATAAGTTTTATATGTTTCTAGGATCATACTTGTATAACATTATCAAACCTTCGACTAAATACAGATGCAAATCTGTTATACAAAAGTGGCTCCAATTACTAAATTATCAGAATACGGAAACTTACTAACAGCATTATTTTAGACAAACTTACGGACACACACAGGCACACGCACGCACGCACACTATGACGAACGCACACTCTCATTCATCCCCAACATTTCAGTCTTCGTTTAGTATTTATACTTATATAGTTCATGTAATTTATAATGTTTTAAGCCATGTTTGTAACCTCTCTGTGTATAAACGCAACGAATTGTAAAATTTAAACTAATATGCATTTGTTATAGCGATTCAGCTGATCTTGGGTGAGGACCTAGAGATCTGTCGTACAGCTCATCCTAGTACAAACTTCAGACTCTCGCATAAACACTTCAACTTTTAACTATTCATATATACAAGTGTATATACTTTGTGATGATGTCCGTCTTTGTAGAGAGATAATAAAGATTTATAATTATTATAGGCTATATTTTATGTGAGATTATTTGGAGCGCGGACCTAACAAATTGCTTGAACTACTTACATGGGAAAAATCCCCACATAAAGTTAACAGCGTGTGCCTCCGTCCTTATGTCGTGAACATTTCACCTGTCCGGACAACGCGGCTTGCGTCTTCATTCGTCATGGGCACTGGAAAGGACTGGAATAGCTTGCCCGCGTCTGTGTTTCCTACTACGTATGATGTGGAAGTCTTCAAGAGGAGAGTGAATAGTAATTTATAAGTTAATGTGTTCAATTCTATGTAAAAAAAAGTATATGTGAAACATCAGCAGCTTTTAGCGCAGCACAAGATGTGGTACCCTGTATTAAGCTCGAAACCATGCGTAAATGTTACCAAATAGAATTTCGACATAAATTTTTCCACATTTT
Source organism: Megathymus violae (assembly GCA_003671415.1). NCBI lineage: Eukaryota > Metazoa > Arthropoda > Insecta > Lepidoptera > Hesperiidae > Megathymus > Megathymus violae. The sequence goes on from PDGT01000036.1 coordinate 1,898, forward strand.
TGTATTGTAATATATAAAATCTGAATTACACAAAGATCATCAATTTTTAACCGACTTCAAAAAAGAAGGCGGTTCTAATGTTCATGTATATGTACTTAAATCAGTTTCATATGTCCAACCAAAAATCCATTTTTAAGTATGTACCGATTTTAATGAGTCTTTGTTTAGTGTACAGGGGATGGCTTTAAAATAGTCTCCTTTAAATATGGGCAAGATCGAATTCCGAAGATAAAGAGTGGTACTTGTCAACGGATAGTAATACTTCAGCCGAGTTAAAAGATATATACTAAAGTAACATTAACATTGCAAAACTAGTCTATCATTGACTATCTCAAGGTCTGATGATATATTTTGAAAACAAAAAATGCAACTTCTCAACCGATTAATAGATAATAATCTATTCGTGTTTTGAGCTAATACCGATTACACTGCAAAGCCATCATTAAAGTGTTTGCATTTAGGAGTCATTATCCGATATTGCTGACCTGATGACAAAAGCATCATTAACCCTTAAAATGGGAAAAAAATGAAACTGGCCTCAAAATGGAAAACTACAATTTTGTACTAAAAGCGAAAATAAATTTAAATAAAATATTATTAAATGCACGGCATACTGAAATGCTTAAAGTTGATAAGTTTGCTTATGAGGTAGTATTGGAACGTTATTAGACGTGCTAAATCAAAAAAGGTGTAAAAATATTTCTCCTTCATGGTTTCCTTCCCAATGTCTCATTGATCTACCCTGTTGTGCCCAGAACCATAGATTACGATGACTTCTTAGTACTTTGTCATCAGCCTTTTAAACTATAAAAAGTCGATACTAAAATTCTTGGTATTTAGAAAAATAATACAACAGGATGTCCGCAACTAATCACGAGTCCTAAGCTTGTAAATCGTAATTTAGACCAGAGTTTGTGAGAGTCAAGTCTTAACTTAGTCTTATTAAAAGTAATTACTTAATTAGCACACAGCACATGAAAGCATAGGGTTTTTAATGGTAAATATTTTAACATAAATCTTGATAGATTAAGCTCTCTAAATCAGAAGCATCGCAGACTTTTAGCAAGGATGGAGGTGTATGGAGACCGCGGCAAGCTAGATTAAACTTGTTTTTAAGTTTATCGGGGCTTTAATATTGTTCGCAACGACTTAAACAGGGTACAAACTTACTAGGCAGAAGTTACGCTGTAAACAATGAATAAATTCTTATGTGGTGTAAGAAATATACAGTTTAATTATTACCTTATAAACATTGATTTCGATAATGGCAACTCGAATAAGCAAACTAAGTATTTAATAGATATTCAGTATAACCAACTAGCTACTTTAGCACTGTGATCCAAATAAAGAATCTTGAAAATAGTTTAGGAGACATTTACCGTAATAGTAGCCTTATTAAGGTTTAAAGGCTGTTCATAGCCAATTTGATTTCAGTAATGTTAGAAATTCCGTTAAAAGATAGATAAATGAAAACAACAACAAGTTTCAGTATCAGATAGCCAATTTTAAACACTTAATTCATAATTACAATTTACATACATTAACAAAATTCGAATATATATACTAAGACCAATCGCATAAGGCTTCCATAGCCCGGCAAGTTGTGTCGGTAGTTAGAACGGTGATCACTAGTCATCAACATCATCAGTACACCCGCAGACTTGAATGCTATTTTGTAATTTCAAGGATTTGGAAAGTTATCGTACTGCTTATATAAGCCCATAAATAGTTATGTTACGTAACATAAAATTACGTAACAAGCCCTGACTTTTTGTCACTGTAGGTACTAATATGTTGACTCGACAATCAATATATTCAGTTTTCTTTTACGTGTTTACATTTCCACGCATCGGATCTCCGGAGTGTAAGCATGAACCGTAATTTACTAAGACGAATAATGTTTGATTTAATCCGGCACATTGAACGGCTCCGGGCAGAGCCCGTCGATTTACTTTTATTGCTATTTCGTTTTATTTCGCCGGCCCCGATGTTGTCTGATGTGGTCCTGTTTTCGGGGTCGTTAACGGCAAATGTGCTAATCTTTTTTACGCCGTGGCGTAACAATAAGCGAGTTTGATGGTCTCAGGCAACGTACGTCATTACTCTTGCTAATGGCACCGATTAAGGTTTTAAATTTTTACGCCCGTGTAGGTACTGTATATATGAAATGGAAACATTATGGAATCCATCCGCTGAAAATATTCACCTAGGGGAAATAACTTCATTTTCCCAGAGTACTCTCACTACATTACATTCCACTTGCCGTAGAGCCGATGCGATGTAATAGCATGACATTCATTTTAAAATCCCGTAACTCAGTTGTTATCACAATGTAATGGCACATAAAGTGCAGTTAACTATGCATTATACTAGTTAACGAAAACTAGAAAAATTTATACTTCATAGTCGTCGCCCCCCATAATTGTGTTGTTGTTGTTGTTTGTCAGAATAAGAGGATGTAACCGCATAATTGACCGTGTTGTCTAAACGCGGGCTAGAAACCGTTATACAACTTTGCACATACGTTATACAACATTATGAATAAATATTATGTAAGCAGGTTTTCTGACGATGTTTTACTGTAACAAATCGGTGATTAGTTTTGAATACTCGGGCGATTTGAAATAAACTAAACCTTAAACATTAACTACAACCACAAAGGCTGGGATCGGCAATAGGTACGTCTAAATCTATTTAACAATACGTCTAATTAGTAAATTACCTTTATAAGAAAACATCCAACTATTGAAACGACTATAAAGCAGAACGTGTAATGAATGAATCGATCTCTCCTCATATATGAAGAGATCTGTGAAGAATGCATGCTCCACCGTGCAGCTCCAGAACAAATCGTTGAACAAACAGTCCAAAATATAAATTAGCGTAGTATGTTTCCACTAAAATGTGGTTGACGTTCTCCGTATAAACATACATCAAAAACCAATGTGGTAGCATATACTACAGGGACTCAACTGTTCACTATTTAAAACAAAATTTCAACTTATCTGACCGTCACAGTCAAACCAGGCCACTGTATCTTCAAACACCATCTATGGCTGACGGGGTCGCTTTTGACAAGTTCTCTCTTTGCATTTGAAACGCAGCGGCGAATAGTGACAAAATGTACATGGAGTGCAGGCGAGGTGATATTCTCATATCTGTCCCTTTTGTAACATACGAAATCACGCGAGCGTGCCAAGAGTTGTTGAAAAGGTTCAAAATTATCGTACTCTTTCAGAGATTATTAAAACCTCAACTATATGGTATCGCTTGTGACTGTGAAATATGGTTTCCATCATTATTTTTAAAATAATAATATATAGGTATATAATTTACCGTGTAAAGATTAAATAGTACTTGATGATTCGTTTTTTACTAAAAGTGCTTTTCGTGTACCAGGTTCGCTGGCTGGTTAAGGCTGATTTAGTGCAAAAGATAAATGTTTCATCGTCAATCTTATGTGTTTACAAAGTGTTGTGTATATTTACGCAGCGTGAAACCTTAGTGAACTTTACCATGTTTTACTTAATTTACACAACTAACAAACGTGATCGTCGACTGGTAAACTTTATCTATGTAGTTCTAGACTTTAGTGTTACCTTCCACTGTTACTTAACTTCGCCTCGAGGGGCAATTAAATAATAGTTCAACAAACATTAATTCATAGTCGTAGAGCAATAAAGTAGAGAGAAGCTATTAATATTCGTTCTTCAAACTTAAATCAATTTCAAAGTGCCAAATTTACTTACGAATATGTTGGTGTTATATACGGGTATGAAAGTAAAATTTTCAATGAATTGCAGTTTTAAATAAAACTCAAATTTTGAAACATCACGGAATATATAATACAAATTTTAATATTAATAATCTTAGTACACACATAACTTTGGATATAAAACACTACATTTGTCAATACATTATCTAACTTTAAATCAAACTAGTTTGAGCATTATGCACTAAGGTATTTGATATAAGAGTTAACTTTTAAACAAAATTTTTCAAAACACTCATATTTATGTAACTAAGAATTAAGTAGAGAAGTAATTAATCAAAATAGCTTAGCACACTTTAACTAATACATGTGTACAGATGAATTGGATCTTCATATGACAATACATAGTGCTAGAAATGTCTGTTTTCTGAAACCCTGCTCCTTAACTTTCAGAAATACACACAGCCTCACTTCAAATCCTGAACCCCTTTGATTAAGATTTTTTATTTTAATTCAATGCTACTTCATTGTCAACCTTTATTTCGCAGTATAATACGTTTATTTATCACTTAAATAATCCAATTAAAACATCCTAAAAAGCAATCGATTATCACATAAAATACCTAAATCAAATTCAAATAATTATCAACTAACCAATCCAATTGGAGACAATAGCCAGATTGGTGTCTCTATAACTGTAAAATGTTACACGTTTAAGCACATGTAACAGAAATCCATATTTATTTGGCGTGTCAGTGTCTGCCAGTAAACCAGTTGGTTGCAGTCGATGCGGCGTGCACTGCGGTCTACTGTCCTGACATGTTCCAAACAGTACAATGGACAACCCTGTATAAACTCACGCGCTAATTTTACCTTAACCACGGAATTTCTATTGGCATTTCGATATTGACTTTAGCTTCACGGAAATAGAACGATGTATAAAACATTAACAAACAATAAAAATAACTTATTGCCATTGTGCTTATTGACTGGTGTATAGTTCTGGGGTTGAGGCATCGCTGAAGCTGCAATAAAAATTGTATTATAAAACAGAATATCAGAATATCAGCAACTTTAAACATTAAGGTTAATTAGTGTTATGTAAGGGTGCATAAGCTCTTATTGATTAATAACTCGTACTTAAGAAACTTTGGGGACGGTCGATAATTGGATGAGTGACCACTAATAATAACATAATTTCTTCAAAGCTTTCATGCTGCAAAATAAATGCACATAAAGTCATAAGTCTCGGTTATCATCGTTAGATAGCGGTCGCTGAGCAGTGTCGAAGGCTACCGAACGTTATAAAAACTTCTAACACTTGCCATTTACCCCTCCACCAGTCCTTACCAGAGCGGTGTGGTTTAACAATATACTGTTTTTCCAAAGTAATAAACAAGTACACCAAAATATATTCCCAAGTGTTCGAATGAAAATTATATGATCCATAAAAAATACATATGTGATCTGCCACACATTAAAGTTTTTATTTTTAAACATCAAACAAAAACATGTTGATGTATGTAACGGAATTTCCATTATAAACAGAACGAAATAAAACACTGTAAAACAGAACAGTCTCTACAATAAAAACAAATGACAAATTCGAGGATATTTCGACGCTGTGGACAATGCTTCACTCGCGGAGTTCCAATTTTCGGTAAATTGTTTTCAATCAATTTAATGTTCATTACTAAAATAAACAAAGATAATAATGTGAAGCGTCTATGCAGTAGCCTTTAACATTTTAATTTATATTTGCTTTAATGGTTCTAACATAATAATATTTAGAATTATTTAGCATTGGTACATACAATCAATTTGCCTACAAAAATGTATCAGAACATTGTAGGTACTTTAATTAATTTTTAGTCTTCTTTACATATCTACTAATACTTAACCTTCTATTTAAACAATTCCATGAAAAGTAAAGCAATAATCAAAAGTCAGCTTACGATCGATCTAAACAATATATTTAAATGTAAACATTCCACTTAAATTTAAATATTCGACTGAAATTTCAACTACAGTATTTCATGGGTCGTAAGACCTAAAATAACAATCTGGCGCTTTTCATTATTGTTTCATGATTTATGTTTCGGTAGTTTACACTCTCTATGCGCCTGTGTTCCTTACTAATCATGTTACTCTGCGAGAGTAGCAATGAATAGAAGTCACTGGCTTTAACACGACATAAAAAACTAGAATGATTAAATAGAAAAATTATGTTTTGCTTACTCTCCTTTATCTGCTACATCTTATATTAGTGATGTACCGAGATATCAAATACTTTTAGCTCAATTTTAGTATACATAATATAGAATGTAGATTAACAATAGATTCTTCAATCTTTCTTGATTTAGCTAAGCGGCGCGGTAACTCCTCTTAATACGGGCGCATAAACTAACAAACAAGTTTTATCAGGAAGAACTTCGCGCACACCTTCATCCTTCACGTCCTGATCTCCACAACAATAAAGTAACGTTAACTCCTCGGATTACACTTTTCTAGTATCAAGTTTTTAAAACTTTAGTTGATGGCTTATTTACTACATTTTTTACAATATTTTTTAAAGGCATAGCCGAGTAGTTGGGAAATAAGTTTCCTACTTCGATAGTTTGAAGTGCGATGGCTATTGCATTTGTTTGATTCGCCACTCACATTATTTTTCACATAAAATTATATCGAAATGTTATGATTTTCTACATAAACTTTATTAAGTGTTTATGAATTTCCTTTGACTGTTTACCTTATAAGTTATATAAATGTAAGAAAAAATAATAAAAGAAAATCGTTAATCTGTAGAAAATCAAGAAGTCCTTGTTTACATTCGAGCCGAGAATTCAAAGTTTCTGTAGTAAAGTGAGCGGCTAATTAGAGAGAATAAAGAAATACAAGACTTACTGGGTTAACTACATAGTTCTTAGTGGGACTAAGAATAACTTAAAAATATTTCTTTGTGAGATTCTCTTCTAAATATACTTGGAACACAATGAAAACAAAATTGCTAGCGCTATCGCAGTTATTGTTGTTACGAGGAAAAATTATATTATCTCTTGATCAACTCGCCATGAATTCATAGAGGCAAGTACTTACTATTTAATGTTAAAGATTTATTATCAATTTATTTTATTATTAACATAACAAGATGTAAATGATTGATTAAATTAGTTTTTATAAGTAGGTATTTTATAGGTAGGTAGTAAAACTTACAAAACTGAACGAGAGTTGATTTTACCAACGTAACTAGCAATAGCTACCACTCTACTTACAGAAGCAACCCTAACATGTTTAAACGCGTTTCGGTGGTACTATTGGATCCTTGGAACAAAACGGATTTCCCGCTTCTTCCTCCACCGGCATCATGTTGGTTTACATCTTTGACATACGAATATTCATGAACAGCAGTGACCAATTATATCACATATTCTTTATCATCGTTTGTGCGGCTATTAACATATGTATAACTCCAGTAAAAAGTAATAAATTAATAAATTTAGAAGCATCATAAAGATATACGCATTACAATAATCAACTAATAACCAACATTCGTTGCCATAATAGCAATAATCATTTAAGTGCTTAAATTCTACTTCATAATGCAACTGCGGTCATTATCCTGTTCGTTTGGTTGCTTGCCAGGTTAATCCTATTGGGGCTAAATTATGTTATTAAAATTACATTGCGTTTAAATATAAAACACATTCATAATTATGTGGTTTTGATAAGCATATCCTTGATTTTAAATCTTTATCGACCTGCTGCAGGGTACTGGTCACTCTTCGTAGTTAAAGAGACCTGGAACATTTTCGAACATACTGCTAAGGGATTTAGTTCAATTCAAAATATGGTTTTACAAATAAAAGTACTGATTAGTGCGTTCTAACGTTGTCATTACCGAAACTGATTCTCCTATAGCCGTCGCTAGTCAAATTCAACCATCTTCGAGTACATAATTGAGATCATTTAGTTATACAGTTTTTTTCATCATATTTTATTTTATCAGTAGTAATGAAATTTATTTCCTTACGAAAAACACATGTTCAAGTAACATCAAGTGAATCACACTTTAATAGCCCGTACGCAGTTCTGTATTTTTTATTTTCAATCTTAAATTTTTTCAATGTTACGTGTTACAGATAATTTTCAGTAGCTTCAGCGAATGAAATATTGGGAAGAAAACTGTATACATATTTAAAAAAAAAAAACGTTCCTGAAAGTATGTAAAGTCTATAAATGAGGACTTGATAACCGCGGTGGAATATTGGGACTTACCCGACACGAGTACGGCTCATTCGTTTGTTCATTAAGACAATGAATTTCAACTTGCGAATAAGGAACTTACAAAAACTAGTAATGGTGCAGAATTTGATCCTAAGACTCCCGAACAAAAGACACACATTCGGCACCGTAATATGTGCATATTGAAATCGTCATCATCAGACACAGACGTTTATGTACCTAAGTGAACTGATTTTCAAATCTCACGTAGGAAAATCAAATTTAGTACTGTGAACCCTGTTCTTTCTTTAGCTGTGTGGCTTATACTATACTCGTATAGAGCAATAGAATGTCGATTTGTGGGATGTAGATACATAGAATATAACGAGTTATGAAGTTATGAACATATGTACGTACTAACGCACGCATGTGCATCACAACACATAATTATCACACAGCTTGGCCAGGGTCTCCCCTCCAATATATGAGTGTTAACAAGGCTAAGAAAATATATGTGTAGTTTGTCTTACTTAGCTTTGAGAACATTACGAAGAACACAGATGAATTATAGTTATCCAAAATGCTTTTACTCACCAAAACAAGTGATATTTCATTTAAGTTATTTAAGAATTTGATATTGAAAAATGCATTTATTTATTTTAATATAAACACATAAAGAAAACTTGCAGAGATATTTCTTTCCCAGCAGAAAGGAAAACATTTCTAGAATCAAACATTACTTTGTCACCATTGCACAATTCACGAATGATTATTAATTAAATCGTAATCAATTATGTAAAATACGTAGCCTTCTTGAATCATATGTACATTAAGTGTGCACAGCTCAGTGCAGTACCATTTCCCATTCACGACTATCTATATTGTTCAGCTATCGAACTTCACAAACGAAGCAATCGTCTGAATCCTTTTTTCATTAAAGCACTTATATATTTGACGCACGTATACATACATATAGATTTGTAGTTATAATATTCTGTTGTGGCATTATCTTTACATTGAAGTTATATCACACTTAATATATATTTTTTGTCAAGGCAAAGGTTCAAATGTGTGATCTAATTAGCTGACGCTGTCTTTAAAAGCTTTTAACAAATAATATAGTTATGCATCAAACCTATAAATATTTGCAAAAGTATATTAAGTAACAAGATCTCATGAACCACTATGTTTAAATTACCAGCTGTTAAGTTACTTAACTGTTGAAAAAATTAGATGAAGTTAGGTTGGTATTAGGTAGTGAAATATGTGATTAGAGTTGCATTGTTAAAATGTAAGTTAACAAGCACGTTTATCGCTTTCTTCTTACCCAGAAAATATAATGGACCACAGTGGCCACTTACTTTTAGGTGGCTCATGTGCATGTTTCTTATCTTTTGTCATTAAAAAGTTACAGTATGGCGATTCATTTGCAACTAATAATGAAAAATAAATTTTGTTTCTGTACATAACACTCTTAACTATAAACGGATTTACAAATATTTTAGAAACATTACATTTCACATCTCTTCATTTTTGTAGATTATACATAGCCTTTGAGGAGTAATCATTACATTGTCTTCAAACCTCCGTTATTTACGATTTACAAACGAAATAATTCTGTTATAATAATGCTTCTTGGGGTCTTAGAAATTGTACCAGCAACTTTAACAAAACAGCTAAAGGAAGAAATTAAATTAATAAAACCAAAGGCAAAAAGCACTACGAGTATATAGACGGCATTTAGTTAGAACAAGTAATATGAATATGATTTATTTCGATTGAAGTTATTGCGAATAATAAAGTTTATATTACAAAGAAACAAAAACATTTTCATCTTGTCACATTTAAACTTTATAGTGAATTAAACATACTCACTTTATATAACATTATCACAACAAAATCGTATGCAAACTATACACCAGACAGCATCGAAGACATTAAAATATAAATTTGAATACATTAAGGGGAATCTCATACGGATACTGTGGGCTCCAGTAACCCCTATTAGCCGGCACTCTACAGTGCAATAGGATAGTCTGTTGTGGACTGTAGGGCCATCGAACTTTACGAGCCATTCAACCGAACGAAACCTCTTTAGAATGCAGTATTTATATACCACGTTCGGATATACTAGTGTATATGTCATGTATATTAAATACCATTAAAATTAGTATTTCCTTTTGGAAAATGTCAAATTTTGTTACAAAGAATATTGATACATCGAATCGAATAAGTCTAATTTATTGAGAAATCTCATCGAATATTTTGAACTCAAGATAATCAGTTTATTTGTATAACAAGACAATAAAATTAATACAAGCTTTATCAACAATTAATCAAAATTAGCTTCGGTGACATTTTGTCCCAGGGCGATATATTAATTAGGTCAAAACAGCGAGATTGTAACCGGAGCAGGCCATCTTCCGCGGTACACTGTAACGCAATATCACGAGTTAATGAAACTTCCTCCGGGAGCAGGCTAGTACCTAACCGTAAAACAGTTAAATCAGGTTTCCATCATGACCCATCTTATTACGTTCATAACTTACCCCTTTCATATATTCGCCGATAACTGCCTTTCAGCAAAACAATGAAGTAGTTTCGCATATAAAAATCATTTATCTCGATAGATTTAGTAAACACATTGGCAAAATATACATAACGCTATTCATTTTTTTAATAGTTGCACTTAGAGTTATTTTTTCTTCATTTATTTAGTTATTTATTAGTGCTTCTGATAAACCTTTTGAACTTTGAATTACTTGACCAATACAGATCATATTTACACATTCTATGAACTTATCAACAAATCGGATGTTTATTAACCTATGCAATTCATGAATCGACTAACACCGCCGAAATGGCAGAACAGTATATTTCGCAGAAAATGTATTACAAAAATTAGCAACTATAAAACAAGTATCTAATAGTGACTTGATAATAACATTAACATATAGTAACGAGGAAGGAATGTAATCCCACACTACATTTCTATCGACTGCCTGTTCAAAGATATACCGAGGAGAGCCCTCCATCACGTGGCGTTCAGTATTGTACAAACTATCGTAGTCGGTAAATCACTTTCACACAGTAACGGTAGATGAGTGGATTGGTCGATAAGCAAAATAAAGAGCCAATGAATTGCCTTTTATGATGTCATCCTTGGTTTACCTAGATATAGATATAGCTTTGAATCTAAAATCTGTAAGAATCATAGAGTTAATAAACTGGTAATAGAGGAACACAGTGTGCGAGTGAGATTTCGAGCTTTACGGAAAATCCTACTTGCGAGAAAGAGATACAAGAAAATGTACCGTAGGACTGTTTTCAAACTATTTACTCTCCATTACTCTCCTGTCAAAAAATTGCTATTTGTTATTTTATTAGTTTCACTTCAATCTATCTATATTTTACCAGATTAAAAATAGTAAACATAATGGTGTCGGGTTCAGTATTGAATTGTAGAGTTACTTGTAACAACAACCCAAACAAAGAAGCAACACACAGGTAAGTACTGATAGATCAATACTACTTTCACGATGCTTATTTCCATAGAAGTTGATCTTAAAATTATATAAATTCAGATTGATAATATGCAGTAAATACTCCATTTTATGAATAATAACTTATTTGGATAATTTTTAAATAGGTATAAATAAATATTTTTTATTTTACTTACATTTGTTCATATTTTACCTTTTTAGTTTCGGTTACAGCTTGTAAGCACATTGGACAGAAAGTAGACAGACTGATATAAAGGTGCATCTTTCGCTTTAGAATAGTATTAGTTTCTTAAATGGATAAAATTTGGCGAATTTTATATTGTTATTATTATAATATGACAATAAACGGCGAATGTGATTTCATATTTATTGACAAATGTTTCTTCTTCAAGGTTTCCTGTAAATGCAGTTCAAAAAGAAAAGATAGGTAGGGTTTCTCACAAAATTTACAGTAGACATTTTAAGGGCAACTATTTTGTTCTACGAAATCACTGACATGTTAATGAAGAATCTATACCTCCAAAATTTGTTGGTTATTTCCTTTCTGAGGGCAATAAGTTATATCGATTTACATCAAAGAATTAATTAAAACCAATAATCATTATTATTATTATTTTCTTTAGTACCGTTTAATCACGTTTTGTTTTATCCTCTCAAATAAGGTTAAGCTTAGAAGAAGCGAAGTAAAGAGAAGTTACCAGGATTAGCATGGTGTTATTAATTTAACATGTAATAATTAATTAAGAGAACGAATTGAATATAGCAAAGAAACCTGTGATGGAATAGTCGACATTCATGTCAATAATACATGGACGTGAATTTGACATCACTAAAAGTCACGCACATCAGTGTATTTTTCACACACATGCACATTTATGTATGTTTTAGTGACGCGATTTTGAGATGAGTGTTCCTCTATTACGTAACTCTATTGTAAGAATACGGTTTAACAAAATACACAAATAAGAAAATATAATTAACGAGTGATGTTTATTACTATCTAGCAGGTTTTGAATTAAATTTTCATTTATATTAAATTGAGAATATTTTTAGTAAAAGACAAAAAAGCTAGTCACAAAGGCCCAACTATGCGATAGAATGCAACTATTTGTTAATTTTGGAACAACATTGATACTTTTTGACATACACTGTATTATAAGAAAATGCAAAATGTTAAAATAAAAGCTTCAAATAAGAAAATAACACCTTCAGAAAAGTGTATATTTTCCTTACTATTGGAATGTTAACCAGTTATTTCAACTAATATTAATTTGTTAATGGATATTAAAATTGTTGAAAACTATTAAGTTGACTTAGCAGTAATAAAATGAGTGAATAAATAATCGGGCCTGCCTTTGTTAAAACGGTAATGGCTAACATACGTTAAATAGTCCGCGTCGTAAATCAAATTCAGTTTACGACAGGTTGAGTGCAACGCTCGATAAGCAGAAGCTAATATTGTTTTCACCAACGCATCATGTGGGTAGTTCTCTAAACTTTGATTGGTCTCTGCTAGTATACAAATTGATATTAAACAAGTATTGTATCGTTGTATATCATTTTAATAATGTGTATACCCAATATAAAATAATAAAGGAAAATTTATACAAATTTTTAAATAAATTATTTTAAATAAGCATCGACCAACGAAGAAAGTTCTCAATAATATTGATTAAACAGCTGCATAGCAGAAGCATTACCATCAGATTATATTTAAATCTTATACATAATTCTTACTTCATCATCACTGGAGAAGCGTGGTACATTACACTGGTGGACTCCTTAGGCACCTACCCATACTAAGGAGCTCGTTAACTTCAACGTGTTATGCCTTACAGAGGAATAATTACAAGTATGGATTCAGATTATAACTGAGACATTTATTATATAGAAAATAAGTCATATCTTGAAAATAGTACGAAAATGTTTTGTGACAAGTTTTTATTCACAAAAATTATTATTATAAAACTAACTTAAAAATGCCACTGTAAAAAATATGTTTTTATATTAGTAAATTGATTCGTCTCTCGATTAATGATTAGAAAAAATATTATTTCTAATTAGATGAAACGTTCTTTTTAGACGATAAAAAGTTTCACGTGTCGTGAATAATAGTTATCTTAATTTAAATACCCTCATCATCAGATCTTAACCACACATTATAATGTAAACCATCTTGGTAGTACACACTTTCCAACAAAAAAGGTTGTGGAAGTCTATTCACATACCTTGAATAATTCGGTACACACATATCGAAAAAAAAATTGGTTAAAGATATATACGGAAAAGTATGCTAGACCTGTTTACTTATAGTCCGATAGAAATTGAGACAACGGATCATTGTTGAATGACAATTTTCTAATAACCGTATACCGTTTCCATTTTTGGATAGGGTTCTTGCCGTGGAAAGAAAACGCGTAAGAATTGGCGACAATTTATTTTGCGTAAATGTAGATTATCAGATAACAAGTCTGTCAACAAACAACAGCCAGTGTGGGAGGAGCTATCAGCGCCGTCGTAAATCAGTTTCAGTTTGCGCTAGCTGCTGAGTGGAGCGCTCGATAAGCGGAACATATACGGCTATGAGACGGATTACGTCCGATTCATCAGCCATACACCATACTGACTTTTGCCATTTATATTTTACTTCCAGATCTCTCTACATACTAAATTCTATATAAATAAATCGTTACAAAAAATAAACCATGGATATTTGTATCGCCAAAATATATAAATCACTCAGATTAATGAGGACAGATAAAATTGTTTTTTTACCATCTGTACGAATAAATAATCTTAGTTCGAATGACTGACAGGTTCTTCTCAAACCTTTCGTTATACTCACAACTATACTTAGATGTATAACAAGAAACCTGCCCTGGCTTCGCTCCAAAAAATCTACGCCTTACATTTATAAATAGCACTCGTATTGTACTGGAATGAGTTCTTGTTAGTTCTATGAATTAGAAAAATAATACAATAAAAATAAATACAATAACTGCAGCGTTTTTACTGCCCTCTTAATAGAATGTTCATATTAACTTTTATTTCCTATATCGCAGAAAAAGATGAATTTACCGGGCTGAATAGTTTTTGCGGATATAAAAATTATGAGCATAATAATGATGACATAAGTCACTATTACGCCAAGTATCACCCAAGTCGATTAAATTGTTTTAGTGTGATACGTGGTCAGAAATACACAGACAGATAAAAAAAATCTCTCTCTCTCTCAGTCATTCTATTGAAACCTGAGTGTTCGTATTTAAAATTAATTGTGAAACCATTATCATGACATCCCCTTAAGTCTCTAAACAAGAAAAGTTTTAAACAGACTACCAAGCTTTATACCAAGTCATGTGCGCGTTGACAAACTTTACAAGTCTTTGAAGTCAATGCAGTGAAAACTCATACCTCAGATATTGTCAAAGCCCTACCGATGTTATATTTTGCCATTATTCGAGTCATAAAGTATTAAGGTATGTTTAGGTGACTTGGTCAGCGTGGCGGACTATAGTCTCAACCCATCTCATTGTGACTCGAGCCCGGCCGTGGGACAATTATTATGGGTTGTAATGATGAATATTACCATCTGCGTTTATTAAGATAATCTTTCATCCTAACTACAAAGTTCAAAAGAAAGTTCTGAAGAAGTCCAGAAAATCGTTGTGAAGGTAACAAAAACAGCCAGCTATACATTGACGAAGATTGTCTTATAAACAATGGAGTCTGCTAATGACTCCCGCTCACTGCAATATGTCCAAATATATCCTTCATCAATCTATGGTTATGACTCGCAAAATGTTGCTGTTAATTTCAATTATAATCTAGACATTAGATCGATAGTTTGTGGATACCTACTTTACGGCACTCATAGTGTATTATTACAATATTACTGTACACCGTAACGTTTTTGGAACTAAGTTCCTTACGGCAGGCTTGGAGGAGATAGGGATATTGCTGCGCGACCGAACTAAAAAAAATGTGATAGTAAAACCGTAAGAAAAAGTCCGTGGAATAAAACCGTTAAAAGAGACGTGCGCAGGCGCGACAGTCATATACACAAGCGAGTAGTGTGTAATACCTTTCTCTTTCTCAAGCCAATAGTTTCAGCAATAGAATTTAATGACGAGACTGATTAATAAGAATTACTTATAATAATAATATTTTGTTATTTTAGTTGATAATTTGAATTACGATTTTTTTTTATTTTACGTAATTTATTATTTCGTAAAATACTGAATTTCCTAAATACTTTCCTGTACTTAAATAAAAACTAATCAGCAAAATTTAAGAGAAAAATCAAGAAAACATACATAAAATTGAGCACCATTTTTTTTTTGCAAATTGTGCCGATTCTACATTAGCCGAAGGAACTTCGTTCCTACCTGGTGTCCCACGACACCACATCTCTTTTTTTTTCATATATGTCCTCGGTAACGGTATTAAAATGCCATTCGGCATGAAATCCTATATATGAAAATCGTAATATCCCGCTGATCGTCTCATATCTAAACTAGTCAATCGTAAATCGATTCGTGCAAATAAATTGATATTCGATTCCGTCACTGATTGGAAGATGTTTTACAACCGCTATACTAGGCCATAAGAAAAATAGTATTAGAGAATAAAGGAATAATAGCATTGTATAAAGTCGTGTACGATGTTAAGGGTTGACAATTTTTTGATTCATCAGGAGTTGTAATAATTTTGGAGACGTATTAAAATACAGAGTTTTAACGTCCATCAATCAATACATATATTTTTTTATGTATCCACCACTGTTTTCTGTGCGATGACATAGTACACTTCGGAAAGTTCTTACTTCCTATTAATCATTTATCGCAGGTACTTCCAAAACAATACATTTTCTGATTGTTATTACACCTACAAGCCACATCCTATGTTAGTGCGTACATCTAGTAATAATTATAAAATCGATACTTGTAAGTCGCAGATCAATTCGATATTCATGTACCCACAAAATGTAGAATGGTTCAACTAAAACGTTAGTCGCACAAAATATGGAATAAATGTTGTGTGGAGTTCTGAATCTGGTATTTATACAAATCTTGGCCGTATTGGGGCGGCCTAGAATACTCCCCCAATCCCATGATGGCAAAACAAGGTGTCATAAGAGGCGACAGAAACCAGCCTGCTTGCTGGTAGGGCTTCTCGTAAGGATTATATTATCAGTATTATTATTCGGTCATTAATATTATTACTGGTATTATTATCTTTCCGTGAAGTCTACCTGGCTACCTACCACCCTCCTGCTTGAATCAGACTCCAAACGACTCGTCCTGTTCCGGCTGGGGGCTTGAGAGCCACTACTTTCCTTCTTACCTTCTTCTCATTTCCTGACCGACAACGCATCAGTGATACCTTTGGTCTCGCTGATGTCCATGGGCGAAGGTGACCACTTACCATCAGGTGGCTCTTCTGCTCGTTTGTCGGCTATTAACATAAAAAACAAAAAAAAATCGATTACCATCGCCGGAAGTGGAAATTGATAAAAAAAAATTAAGAAATCTCACTTTCATCACGTTCGTTTTCTAATCCCTTTGTTGGCAACTTTGTGAGAGCAATAAATTTTCACCTTGAAAGTGAAATCTTATGACACGGTCGTAAAATATGAAACATATTAATTTTGTACATGATTTTACTAGTTATGATTTTACCAATCCGAAGGTCGTCATTAAGGAATGACCACACATCGAAACGGCAACAAAGTATGTCATATTAATATGATATTGGTTTTGCTTTTTAGATATATAACTTGAGGTACTACAGTATACAATTACAATGGTAGTGAAAAATATTGTAAACAAGCTGTACCCTGCGCGCGTTGCTACGCCACCAACTAAAATAAATTTGAAGGAAAGACATTACACAAATATTCAATTCATTTTGAGTTCACGACAATATATGAAATTCATTGGAATGACAGTGGCGCCATCTGTCGAAAATTGGTCGTACCCACTCAGAAACCTTCGTGGGCTCATGCACAGCAACTTTGCTAAAGATCATCACATGATCAAATGCATAGTTTACGATTCTATAAAGGACATACAGACTAACAATCATTTTTATATATATAGAAGATTATAAAATGACTAAAATATTCATTTATATATACAAAACTATGAAAAATATACAAATCTTATATACTATATTTATTACCCACGCAAAAGATTTATTTCCGACCCCTTTACTGGGTCTTTTAACATTTCTCATTGGTGCTTTTGTTTTTCTTTTTTTATTTCAAAATCATTTAATCATATATGTATTCTGTAAATAAACTTATGAACGTAATTTTTTGCTTCTACCACCGTTTCGAAAAGGTGCTTTAACAACGAGGAGAAGAAACGGCGAAAGAAACTCCTCAGCACATCTTTTAAACAACGCATGGTAATTACAAAAGTTTAAACCTGTGCGGAACTGGTTTCGATGCTATTATTTCCAAGCATCCTTGTCATTAATGTATTCATCTATACTATAATATCCTTTGCCTATAAGTTGTATTTTAATGCGTCGCTTAAACGTGCCAATGGGTAACTCATAAAAGTTCCAATGGTAAATCGAGATGTAAGGTTCCTTTACCGGACTCGGACCATAACGAATCAGTTATTTGTCGTCTTGATCAAATAGTTCAGCTTCTTGTGTGTTTTTAACCTTTGAAAAGGTTACGATGTTGACACGAAGATATGAAAATATTTTGAATAGATTGGATGGTTCTTACTCAATTGTTTCTTTACATCTTGATGTCGCTACAGAAGATTATTAAGTAATGATCACACATCGAATCGGCAACATAGTATGTCATACTAATATGATTTCCAGGGTTTTGTTTTTAGATATATATAACTATGTGCAGTTCAGCACATACAAGTTTTAATCTTAATAATTAGAAATATATAAATATGCACACGCATAACTACCACCCCCATAGTCCCTATGCTAGCCAGAGATGTCACACTCCTAATTATAAATCACGGAATATTATAAGGTAGCGCCTTATCTGAATTTCACCAATAAAAAAAAGTTGGAAAAAAGATAAATAAATAGTAATAAATACTTACTGCACCTAATTTAAATTAAATGTTAATAAAAAGATCTATTCATTAGACATGACGTAAAATGGCTCAACCTTATTCGTGGTTTAGGTAACATTCATGCTCTGTTTATCTATACATATAATAAAATTGTAACTGATCGATTTCTGTACATGAACGATATATGAGAAAAAATAACGCAATAGAGCACAAAACAATAATTGTTAGAATTTTTGTCTGTTTGTCGGTTTATCTGTGCGTTTGTTCCCGTTAATCTCAGGAACGGCTCAACCGATTTCTTTCTGATTTTTACTAATATATTGCAGTGAGTATCACTAAATACTTACAGTTTATTTCATTGCAATTCGTCCTTAAGCAAAAAAAAGTTATAAATTTATTTAAAATAATGCGGGTACTATTACTATTTAGCGTAAGGCGTAGTTTTCGTGAAGCGAAGCGAGGACGGTTTGCTAGTTTATAATAAAATTCCATTACAATGGACAGAAATAACATGTTTATGTATCATATAATTAATTAATTATATATATATATATAATCATCAAGTTTCTAATAATCTTTCCGCATAAGAATGCTTATGACGTGAGTTTTTATATATATATGTATATATATATATATGATGATTACGTTAAGGATAAGACTGCTTGGATATGAGTTTCATAAAAAAATTAATAACTCCTTGAGATTTTCTTGCCGCTTCTTGTTCCGGAACCACTCGCGGTAGGGATTTTTTGATGCGATGGCGTAGTTTGACGTTCGAAAATTGTTTATAAAAACCAATTTGGAAAAAATAATATTTAATTTCATTTTATTTGGCCTTCAACAAATTAAGTAATTCAAAATTAATTTTTTTTCCTTCGTATAGTTACATATATTTAAGATGTTATGCCGTTTTATACTACTATGTATGTATATGACATGGTAATTAAAAAACGGCACAAAAGTAATTCACTGACTTGTTCATGAAACAAACATCTGCAATTTTTTTTTATATGAATTTATCCTAATTTTATAAGATTCGACTTGACAGCGCAGGCTCGTAATGTAAAAGCAAAGCATCTGTGCTACATGAGTAACATAAAGTAACATAAAGTTTTCTAAAAGAAAATTCCTATGTTGAACATGTTATATGTCTTTCTGTGCAATTTAATATTTTTCTTTCCCATGTTTAACATTTTATATTATTGTCTTTGTATTTTGATAAAGCCATGCCGTTTACAAATTTCAAACTTATAAATATTATGATCTGCAAACTAATTAGAATATTGATTTTATAATCCTTTGAACAGTTTTAACTGCATGTGTAATTATAATAAAAAAAAATTTCGTAATAAAGCAGAAAATGTCGAAAACCATCTTCTCACCACACATTACAATAACCGTGTTAAATTGACAATGAACTCTCCGAGCAACTGTAATGAAAGCATTGAAGCGCTGAGGCTTGCTGCAGCTGTCGTCTGCATACAATTGAACTGATTTATCAACGTTGTATATTGTTGTTTCATTCTCCACGTTATATTGAGACTCAGTTGCAATGAATCTTCTGAAGAATAATTATTAAAGCTTAATAAGAATGCAGAAGCATTTCAACAAACATATGATGAATATTTATGATTGAAGGTGCATACACTCGATAATGCAGCTCTCCATAGATAATTTTAAACTATATGTAGAAATATACTTAGACATGCAAAAAGTTCATATGAACCTCAAGCCATAAAAGGCAGTTATAAACTGTGCATTGTATACAAACTTGCTGAATCAGCGAGTTTAATTCAAATAGACATGATGAAGCATTGAAGTGCTGATGCCCGCCGTCATCCCGTCGTGCGCATAAACGCTTCTGATTTATCTGTGCTGCGTGTATCTCACACTTTTGTTTTACGAATATAGCTCAATGCTACATCGAAACTCGTTGACTATTTTATCTGTAGGTACCTAGAATTTCGCTGTTACTAGGCCTTTAATTTCATTATACGTTCGTAAATTATAATCATACATAAAATAAAAAACACATTTGTAGGGGAATCTCCAATACATGCTGGTTCTAGGAGAGATTGCAAGTAACGTAGAATTCCTTTTCACTAAAACTCGCTCAGCAATCCACCAATGCAAATAAATCTATCTGGAATCTCGTGTGAACGTTCTGATATGTGTCGTGAAGCTCACGCAAGCCCGGCCTCACCCCTCACTCATCCTAAGCTTCTGGTATGACATCCAAAGTAAAGCTCAACCGCATGTGACAAGCCTCAGATACTGCTTCCCATAATGTACATTAATATACATAATATTTATAAAAGCGGCGTATGGAAAAGGAATTCTTGAATTGAGAATGAATAGCAAAAATAATACAAACAGTAATGATGAAAGCACTGAAAGGGAAGCTCGCTGACGCCTCGTATATTATCTGAGCTGCGAGAACTTATCGCTTTATGTTTGCCAAATTATTTTATTAATTCTACTAATTTTTTAGGCTTTACGTTCATGAACATAATATTTTTAGTCTCAAGCAAATGAACATATTAATGTGAATAGTGTTCATTCTCGTTAAACGGCTCGAATTTGTTATATTTTCAGACTAAAGGCTCTAATACAGCTCTAAATAGAATGAACTTGATTCCAAGCAAACTGACCTGCTTTCTCGCACCAACGTTTTACCGCCCAATTTAAACTGACGATACACGTACACAGGGACAGATTTCTAGAACAACCTGACCATTAGCTACTACCGTTCTTCCAGAATGAACCGTGAAATATGCTATTTCTTCATTTCCTGCTTCCTTGACCCCAGCCGGAATACCCCATAGCCCAGTTGGTAGTGACCTTGCCTGCCGAGCGAAGAGTCCCGGGTTCGATTACCGGCCAGGTCAAACATTTATTTGACAAATAAATGTTTATTTGACATGTTTATTATTATGTATATTAAATGTTATTTGACAAATAAATGTTTGTTCTCGGGTCATAAGTGTTTGCAATATCATATTTGTATTATGTCCATGCCACCCACAATACAGGGAATCCTAGTGCGGGGGTGTGAGTGTGTAATCATTTATTTATTTATTATTTATTTATTTTGGGCTAACTACGCGTTGGTGACTTCTATACCAATGGACCACTTACTATCAGATGCTATTGACATAAATATTTCATATATAAATATACACGTGTAATAATATTTACATATATACCCCCAATCTACCACAAACATTTTTCAAAAAAAATAGTAGTGTAAACACGGTAGTGCTGAAGCTTCGCGTAGTATATATGCAATGATTTATCTCCGCTGCGTGTCCCACACCGATGTTTTACAACTCAACGTAACATTAGACTTATCCACGAGCACTCTCGTCCCTGAATAACTATAATGTTTTAAGTCATGAAAGGTAAAATACATCCATCTTAATAATCGAAAGGTAAATACGAGTACACTAATAGATTATTGAGTATTTTTTTTATATTTTCGTAACATCATTCGTTCGTTACATCACAGCATGATGAAAATGTTATAAAATTATTTTACAATTCAAAGTTTCATAATGAGACCGAATGGCAGGTAGATAAAATGATAAGCCATATTTTAATTTTCCAAGAGTAAAGCAATAATCAACGTTAGATGCAACAGTTGTTTAAGAGATTTAATAATTATAAAGATATTAAAGGACACAATAGAGGATATTTTTCCTTAGTTTACGCTAGAACTAAAAAAGGAAGCCAAAAATTATTTCGTTGGGGTATTAATAGTTTTACACAACTGTAACAGATAAATAAAGTTGAGCTAGCAGACTGTAGAGTTAACAAGCTTTAAATAAATAATCCTGTGAAGGTACCAAAACTAAAATAGAATTGATATTTCTGCAAAAACACATGAATAATATAATCCAAATCTAAACCGCAACAAAGTTTGACTCCGCATTATGTTCGCGACAGATATCTATGGCACATCGGTTGCATTTACGACGTCCCGAAGACATTACAAAAGCCATTCCCTTATCTAATGTTCCCCGTGAATTTATTTAACTTTTCCACGCCTTCACATCTTCGAAATCGTTCGATAAAGTTGTCAACAAGAAAAGGTCACCGATTCCGGCGAGAATTGGTACAATTGTATTTTCGAAATTAAATTCTTTGTATTTTCTTTCATAAAGCTTTAACCAAAGTTGATAAGACTTTTGCTAAATATGCTAGTATATTTGCAAGGCAAATGTCAATTAATTTAGTTTAAGTAGATTCATACATATGTATTTGTCGACTTCAGAGACGAGATGGATTTTTGAAGAACCAACACAGCTTAACATTTTTATTAAATAAACACAGTTAGCTCTATATATTTATCCACTTATGCGGGCCCTTTTTATTCCTTTGAGGTTAAAATTTTCAACATTTATTATCTATATAAAATTTAACCTACTGACAAAATTTGGAGATTTTAAATTTAAACGTGTCGGCTGGATGTTGATAAATCACTCAATCATTAACATCAACGTTTAGCTATTGGTATTATCGATTATAACTGTCCTTGATTAAACAGTTAATTAAACATTGATAAGATATACATACATATATTAACAACTAAATATTACAGCAGCTATATATATACTCATGGGACTAATCCGGGACTGTAACTTTTCTTAGATGAGTCACGGTTCCATGTCTTTGCGAGCCGCTGTACTAGGCTAGACTGCAAGGAAATAAAGCACTCATTGTGCCTCAGATTGTGCCTCATTGGCCAGGCAAAGGTAAAACGTTGTTTTATTAAAATATAATCATAAACTACGTTATTTTAGCTTTTTTATCTTACTTTATACTAAATTATACTTAGATTTTTTTAAAACCATTTAACACTAAATCTAACAATTGTGCGTTTGGTTGTAATAAATGTTATATTAAAATACTGAAAAGTTAAATCGTATAAAAGCTTCAGCAGCGTTTTCCGAGTTTATACCTATTGCAGATATTCAACGTTTAGAAAAATCTAGTCCATTAACGGAGACAAAACGGACGAATGAACAGTTAAAGAAGGAATAAAATTCAGTTGAGCTATAAATTACCAGACGCTGGGGGCGAGGCTCGAAATCTGCATTAACGGAGACGCACTTCTTCCGGCGATTAAATGAAATTTCACGGCCGCTGCCTTCAGCCATACGCCGGACAAAGCAAATCAAATGTTTGAATTGCACATTTTCTCCACCAAGTATTTCAAGATTTTGAACAAACTTTGGAACATTTTCTCCATTATTATCATCGTTAATTTGTTCTTTGAACGAGTATGACGTGTACTATTAAATTTTATTAATTCTATACGACAAATAAAGTGATCGCATTTATCTTTATAATAAAGACAATTGAGTTTTAAACAAAGTTAGTATGTTTGTCGCTACAACCCCAAAGGGGTGGAAGAATAGTTGAAACTTTGTAACTTATTTTTAAGTTTCTTAGAATTTTTGTAAAGTGAAAATAAGTTTATTGGCTTTCAGTTCTTTGGTTAACAATAATTCAGAATTTTGCAACCTCCAGGCGATGTCAATTTCTAAAAATCTACGCAATGGATGAGAACAACAAAATTATGGCATTTACAAATCACGCGTGTTAGAACACATTTTAGTTTAGTCCAGCCGACTTTTAGCGCGCCGTGTCAATGTACACTATTTCAAAAAGCCGAAAATAATCAGTAGAATTTCGTAAAGATATCTGTGTAAGTTATAGGAATACCACTATAACAAACTGAAGATGTGTATCTGTGATTTAGCAGGATTTATTAAACGTACACGGATCAAACCTCAATTACCTCCATAGTATACCTTACTGAGAAATGGTGATACAGTTGCAAGTCCTCTGCACAAAGATAGAAATGAGATGAGATAACATTAGTAACGGAGTTAATGAAGACAGAAAACAAGAAAGGGGATAAGAAGCCACCCTGAGGAACGCCCCCGACTGCATCACAACAATAGGATAAATTTCATCAAGGCGGATACGCTGCGAGTGGCACTGAAAATAATAACTAAACCACGCAATGGTGGATAAAATTATTAAGGGACTTGAGAATCCGAAGGAAAACATCGACTGAAATCTACTGAGTTGAACGCACTGCTAAAGTCTAATAGAGCTGACAACGTGAGGGATTTATTATCCATGGCCATACTTCTTCAATTTTCAATTATTTTAAATAGTATAGTGTCTTTTTTTTATGACTTGGCCATGCAAACGAGCAGACGGGTCACCTGATGGTAAGTATTCACCGCCGCCCATAGACACTAGCAACAGCAGGGGCGTCACCAATGCGTTGCCGGCCTCGAAGGAAATTATAGACCCGCTTCTATATTATTTCCTGGACTAAACCCTGCCTATGCCGCTATAACTTTGAACAAATTAAATAGTGCAAAAATTGACACCACCATTGACAATTTGACACCAATATTCACACTTATGTTGCTAATTGCCCATGTGTGTGCATTATCATGAGATTGAGAGAAGATTTCTTTACTGAACTAGAGTAAACATCACGACGATCTTTGACACTGTATTTCAACCAATCTTAATGAAGAAACTGAATTCTTTGAAATACGTGATTTGAATATTTAATTCATAACTATCAAGATAGAAACAAAGAATCGTAGACAATGATATTAACAGCGACTACAATACACAAACATACGGTTTTCGATAACATGGATTATTATTATACCGGAAACGGATATGAAGCAATAACGTACTTATCTAAACTCCGCTTCCGCAAGATAATCACTATATGAAGAATCAAATATAATGATTCACAAACAAAACAGTAAAAATACACACAAAAATTGGTTTATTATTAATGTTATAGTGTGGCACGTTACTTGCTCGGTCAACGCTCAGTACAGGCATAAATCTCAAAATTAGTCCAGTTTGTTTGTAGACTTTCTGTTTGTATGCTTCAATGACTTAACGATGGAAATAAAATTTTATTCCCAAACAGATTGCGATTCGTTACCATTCAAAATAAACATTTGAACATAATAAGTTCAATAAAACTATTTTTTTCCAAGCATCCTATTTTTTCATTTATTTGAAATAACGTTGTTCGGAGACATTACAATATTGTATAAAATATTACGTATTTTCCATTATTTTCTATGAGATGAAGTGAAAGATACTTCAACTTTGCTAAAATCAAAAAGAAACGATAAACATCATCAAGGAAATCCATTGGAAACAAAATAATAAGATATTAAGACCCTGCGCTATAAAATGAAAAAATAAATATAGATTTGGCTTCAATAGATCATGTAGGTACCTGATGAAACAAAAATTAAAAAAACTGAGCCAGGACATTCAAAACACTTTCCCTTTAGCTACAGTGAAATCCAACTCAGAAATATACAAGTCATGACAGCTTTTAATCATGTATAGTTCACAAAAAAGTAAAAGTTTTTTTATCACTAAAATATCTCCACAACTGAGAGTTATTTTATGAATATTTAAACGTGGAATTAATTTACGATTTTACAATGACAAGGATTAACTTCACGATGCGCAGCGTAATTAAAAATAAGCACTAATTTAATTACAAATGCTTAGAATAACTTTGAATCATAATATAAAATGCTTTAGATTGAAACTTACTGGAAAATAAATATACCTTAATGAATATGAAGCTCCAAATAATTGGAATTAAATTAAATTTAAATTTGTTATATGTACGAT
>PDGT01000036.1:35700-104648 GCA_003671415.1 Megathymus violae
GCCGGAATATGACGAATCGTTTGGTGGCTGAATCTAGCAGGAGGGTGGTAGCTAACCAGGTAGGCTTCAAGGAAAAATAATAATAGCAATAATAATATTAATGACTTAATAATAATCCTGATAATATAATCCTTACACGAAGCCCTACCGCCAAGCAGGCTGGCTTCTGACGCCTCTTACGGACACTGTTCTCCCAGCATGGGATTGGGGGAGTACTCTAGGTCGCCCCAATACGGCAATTATTTGTCTAATATAACACCGTAATTCATTTTATTGCGTCAAACTTAATAAAGCTTATTATTGCAATCACAGATATAAGTATAAATTAACAAGAAATATGTTTTTTCATCGAATCAACATGGTGGGAACTGCTCTACACTTGCGTTTCTCTTTTCGAGAATACTACTTACTATTATGATTTACTGTCATTTTATTAATTATATACCCTAATTTGAGTAACTATTTGGTTCATATAATTACAAGATACAACTTACCTATTACTAGCTGTACCCTGCGCGCGTTGCTACGCCACCGACTAAAATGAATTTGAAGGAAAGACATTACACAAATATTCAATTCATTTTGAGTCATATTATTGATTTTGTGCATTTCATGCTCATTCATTCATTTCATTTTGCTCATTGACGACCCCATAGCCCAGTTGGTAGTGACCCTGCCTGCCGAGCGAGAAGTCCCGGGTTCTATTCCCGGCCGGGGCAGACATTTATGTGACAGATAAATGTTTGTTCTCGGGTCATGGGTGTTTGTGATGTCATATATGTGTATGTCCATGCCACCCGTAACACAGGGAATCCAAGTGCGGGGGTGTGAATGTGTAAACGTTTAAAAAAAATGTCGAAAAAATTGTAACATTCATTCGCTGTTTTTGTTTCAATTCAAATCAGCATAACTGTCACGGCAATATACGAAATTCATTGGAATGATAGTGGCGCCATCTGTCGAAAATTGGTCGTACCAACTCAGAAACCTTCGTGGGCTCACGCACAACAACTTTGCTAAAGATCATCACATGATCAAATGCATAGTTCACGATTCTATAAAGGACATACAGACAAACATTCATTTTTATATATATAGATATATAATCTATTCAATTCTATTCTTATAAAAAAATAATCCAGGTATTTTTGATAATGCGTCAAAAGTCTGTCTCTAGTAAGTAAGCTTTGAAATATTCCACGTTCTCACATGGCGGCGCCGTTTAGCCTTAAATAAGTGCTGCAGTTAATAGGTCCTCTTTTTAAGGATTATTCCCAACATATTTTTTCACGGCACTTACCAACTTAGCTTTTATCGTCTTTTTACGAAGAATTATAACTGGATCTTTTAACGAACATCAGGTCAGGAATATTATGTCATGTTATGGGACTTAACTAGTTCATATTTCAAGATTACGTTAATTAATTGAAACTTAAGTAACAGTAACGATTTTAAAATATAAGCGGCTACAAAAATTCTTAATTTGAATTGAATATTATCTTCGACAGAGACTAAATTAATGTAACTCCACATCAAAGATAACACAATACATTTACATAATAAGCTTATTAAACTTCCGTAACAACACTCTTGAAATAATTGGTCTAATACATACAAAGTAAAGGAAAATATTTTATTAACCTGTTTCATATTTAAAACATCAAACTATATTATAGGGAATTTGTGTCACATAAATACTCGTAGAAATGGCTATTCAACTATTAAAGGACACTTTTTACTTACAAGAAATTCCTAAGAGCATTACACTTCTGGGTTAGCTCAGCATAAACCTTTTGTAATAGTAGAATTACATTAACGTCTTCCATAACCATAGCGCGGGAACACAATTACGGCGTGAAAAAGTAAAACGACCGCAGAACCACATTTAGTTCGCATTCGGAACGCACTCGCCCGTTTCACTACTACTAGAAGTTGGTCAACTAATCCAAGTTTTCCTTTACGAGCTAATGAGACGAGTTTGATTCGAATTCCCCTGGCTCGCAGGAATGGCCACTCGCTTTGAATGGTATTTTCTAAGTTCTTGCTATTTACATAATATATAACTGGGCTTTGAAACGTCAAAAAGAAATAACGTTATTTTAATAATGAACCATTACTTATTTGGTGAACTTTGTACTACCAAACTGAACCATGTCATTACACAGTTTGGAAAAAGTAGCCTAGTTAAGTTCAAAATATATATCTATCATAATTAGGCTTCTACAATTTGCGTAACCAAATTAGGAACATTCATGTTAATGAATATCAATTCGAAAAAAAATATAATTATTATGACCCAATCGCAAATTAATGTAGAAATATAAAAAATTTACTCACAAATCAACATAGATATACATAAATTTTTATATTTTATTCTTTTATTCATAGATAAAACAGTTTCTCTACTTATTGGACTGCGCGTAGACAAACAGAGCGTCTGACCTCCGTAATGGAAATTACATACCCCGAGGTCGGAAATCAAATTGACAGAAGAGGTTAAACAAACGATGCGGCCAGGGAGTACGGACTGTAGTCCGTCGAATATTAATCGGTGGGTAAATGCGCTTTTATTTGTTTTTCCCCTCCACCAGGCCGTCGCAGGTTAGGTCAGCTGATAACGCTAACACTCGGAAGTGAACTGACTAATGACAGGCATGCAAGGGGTTCTTTAATCAGTGTTGCCTTTGATTTTGTACGCTTCTTGTGTCGTGTCGCTTTTGTGTATATTCATTCCCGTTTTTAGCAAAAACTGCTTAAATATTATGAAACTTAAGAGCGTTTTCACATAGTAAAAGAATGTATGACAACATCAATTGGTTAATACCAAAGATACTAGGTTAATACGGATAGGATGCCGATAGATATAATAATGCGCAATTGAAGTTGTATATCGCTCTTTATGTATAGAAAGTACACTGCTTTTTCCATATGATACTTTTTAGTGACTCACTTACGAAAACTGTTTTTTTTAACTATAAATTGTTGTTCGTAGTTCACAGTTATTTATTGTTATGCAATTCATGTTATAAATTGTATGTATCAATAATACACCTTTTCCTATGTACATGTGATATTTTACTTCATGTTAATTTATTCCTTTAACAATTTCCGCACAAAATCTATATTAAATTGGTAAAAGGCAGATGCATTACGTAATTGTTCGTTTCCGATTTCCCATAACTTGTTCGGATTTTAGAAGCAGTGCAACCCCACGTACCATGAACGAAAAAAATACGCTTCCGGGTTTTATTTTTTTATTTCAGTACGTTCCATGGGAAAATAAAAAGGATTATAGACACACTCGTTTTCGATTGAGTACAATTGAGTCAAATCGTAAAGCACTACTAAGGTAAGGTTACTGCTAAAATACTATGGAGTTTAAATAATTAACATATACATTTATATTTTTTTTATTATTATCTACATACTTCATACGTAGAAAAATAATGTACATTTTGTCTATATCAGGTCAATAACTGTCCATGACCGATGATTGTCCCACTGCTGGACTTAGGTCCCGCTCACATTGAGGAGTTGAGGTCATATTCTGCCACGCCAAAAGAGATAAAAAAAGAAGTCTCCTCCAGGGTCAGCGTTGTAAAGGTGACTCCTCCGGTATTGCTTACGTCCATAGGCAATGATGACCACTTACCATCAGGTGGCCCATCTGCCTTTTCGTTTGCCCTACATGCTTTGCTGGCTAAGTACAGATTGGAAGACTTCACATACGTTTGAGAAAATTATGAAGAACCCTCAGGTATGCAGGTTTCCATACAATATCTTTCTTCACCAAAGCAAATGGTAATTTATTTATAATATGGATATCATTGGAAACATTAGATATCTATGCAGGATTTTAAGTCGACTATACCGGACGAAAGACTGAGGCTACCACCACATTATTAATGTTTTTTTTACCTATTATTATTACTATCGGTAAAATCGTGTCTGGTTTTACCTACCTGGTTAACTACAACTTCTTGTTTAGAACTTACTAGTTCAGTTTCAGACAATAATTAGTGGGTCCCCCGCTGGCCGGCCTGGCGTCGATTATGCCGTTAGTATTACGTATGCCCGTGGACGGCAATGACCACTTACTTTTACTTTTAGATACCAGGCACAAGTTTGATTCCCGGCAGATAAATGTTTCTTAACTTGATAAATGCTCATTATTACATGCAACACGGGAAATCCCAAATCGACTGTTAGATTTTTCATGTAATTATTATTAATATTTAGTGAGAAGATTATTTGAACATAGAGATTTAAAAGACAGTTTAACACGTATGGATGAAAAAATAAATTATTTTAATTATGCAAACAAAATAAATAATTAAATGCATGAAACATTTGGTCACAGAGTGATACTTTAAACAAATCACATCACATTATTATATCTTCAAGCTAGTGAGAATGTCAATACAACCTCGGAAAGTTATCAAGAAGTTCAAGATGAAGAATGAAGCTTGTGGGGAACTTGTTTAGTATGCTGAGCCAGAACTACTTCCCGATGGTGAAGATACTTCGTTAATAAAGTTGTCACAAATAACTCGTCTGCAGTATTGCATCAACTGAAAATAATCATAATAGTGATATTTTAAAAAGAATAACTAAAATAATTTTATAACAATGTTTAATTTTTAGATTTGTTTATCAAAATGTTCATTACCCATCAAACACAAACGGTAGCTCTCAAATCAAAAGTAATCACTGAAACTTGGACCACATACATAAATATGAATGCATCAATAAAAAAAATAAACATTGCGACTGACATAAATTTTTATCAGTTATCTACGTATTATACAAACGTGCGTAATTATGCACGCAATAAAATTAGAATGCCGTGTGTATTATATTCAATTCTACATACGTAACACAGTTTACTTTTGTCGTTCGGATCTACTTACAGGTGGCTGGACAGTATGCCACCTCACACATAAACGATTGATGTAAAACACATAAACTTAATCGCTTGTAAACTTAATCAAAATGTATAACTAAGTAAATACGTAAATCATATCTGATACAAACGCATCATAAAATAGACATAAATTAGAATATTTTGATAACTTAAAACGTACCGTATCATGACGTCTTTTCACTTCTTTATTAATTTTCTTCATCTCTTGTTTCACATATGTATCGTCTTGAAATCTTTTATTCACTGTAAAAGAATCGCCACTCAAAACCAACGGAAGTATATATGGATAACCTGCAAACAATTTTAATGACTCTGTATTATAATTAGCAATAATTAAAAAATTACTTTTAATCATTTTAATTTTAATAGACAAGACCGGCCACCTAATAGGAAATGATCACTGCATCCTACTAATAAACACTAAGTTCGTTAGCGACGCGTTGCATATCCAAAAGGATGCGGGGTATTTTCAAGTAAAACACGTTAATAACGTATCATGTTTGATTCTAGAACGACGCGTCGTAGTTAGCCTAGCATAGACCTTATCACCACCACGCGAGCTCTATTTGGACTGCTAATCCAGGTGGTGCGTCTGTTCCTTATCCGTTGTTAAGCAGGATTTTGCTCAAGCAGAAAAACTTAGTTTGGGCTCAATTCACTGTAAAATATATCTTAATATTAATATGTTAATATGCGTTTAATCAACGATATTTCTGAAACAAATAACCAATCGCTAAATTTAGAGGTTGTGTTGTGATTGATGTTATCTTAAATCTAGAATGATGACGTGATTTTTTCTACTTAACGCCACATAAAAAGATGACCAGTAGACAGAATCCGCATCCGCGAGCCAAACCTATCTAGAAAGCAATGAATTCGACAAATGGACAATTTAGATGGCACATCGAACTTGCATCTTTAAAGATAACATTGAAATAATGCAAATAATAAGTGTCGTGAGAACAAACATTGAAGTAACCTGAGGATTGGTTAGAAATAGGAAATTACTTGTAATTTTATGTCCTGCCTCTCAACTGTGTTGTAGTGTATCTATAAAAACAATTATATCAAAATAAATCCAGAATTTATATATAGCTAGCGAACCGCCCGGTACGAATACGGGTTCAGCGAGAAGGGATTTGTTTAACTGAATCTTTGGTCGAACAGGGTTGTTAAACTGAATATCACATTTTTATTGAGATTCTTATACAACAACTACCATTTTTAACGATATCCCAAAAAAAAAAATACTTCATACAAACCTTTTATTGACACAACAAATAAATATCAGCTAAATCGTTCAAACCGTCCTGAACAGATGATCTTTCATAGATTGATATTATATAGGTCCCTATACCTTACCTTATACTATAGATTACAGGATTGAACTATCAGGTAAGCAGGTTTCCTCATAATGTTTGCCTTCATCGAAGCAAATAATAGTTCATTTGTATTTGAAAACACGTAATTTGAAAAATTAGAGATGTGTCAAGTATTCAAACTCAAGTATCTCGTTCAAGAGACCTACATTCAAATCACTAGGCTACCACGGTAAACTCACATTTAATATTAGGTGTGAATGTAAAAATCTCCATAAGATGTTATCCACCTAAAAATCACTTTGTTTTAAGAAATCGAATAGAATCCTAACCTTTCAAAGTATCCATAGAACCATCACTAATTACGCCCATGTTACTGTAGATTTTCATTCCATCTTTACCGGAACGCGCTAACCAAATGTCTCGCAAAGTTTTCGCGATTTCAGACGCTTTGTAAATACACCCATAGGGATTCTTCAATGCAGATGTTGCCACCTTTTAAATAAATACCAAGGTGTATATACCAATATATAGGTGTATAAGGAGATAGCATGTATACGTATTATAAATGGACAATGCAATACCATCTATAAGGATTCAAATCGATGAAGCTTTATTTTATTTTAATAGCCGACAAACGAGCAGACGAGCCATCTGATAGTAAGTGGTCACCGTCGCCCATGGACACCAGCAAGAAGAAATAAAGTAAGAAAGCACTGGCTCTCAAGCCCCCGCCGGAACACAACGAGTCGTTTGACGGCTGACTCAAGCAAGAGGGTAGTAGGTAGCCAGGCAGGCTTCATGGAAAGATAATAATACCAGTAATAATATTAATGACTTAATAATAATACTGATAATATAATCCTTACGCGAAGCCCTACCACCAAGCAGGCTGGCTTCTGTCACATCTTACAACACTGTTCTGCCAACATGGGATTGAGAGGAGTATTCTATACCGCCGCAATATGGCCAAACCTGAAGTATTTTTCATCTACATTAATATTATAAAGAGAAAGTGCGAATTTGTATATATGAAGTAACCACGGGAACCACGGCACCTATTTGAAGATTGTTGTACCATTCGAAAGGGTAATTATATATAATATATTTTCTATTAAGTTAGATATTTCTTCCATCAAAACGAAGTTGGAGCTGGCCGCTACTTAATCTATAAAATGCTTTTTCGAATGAATATTACTTACTTTACTAATAAATTCCTTCTTCATCCATGAGGAGTTGAACTGTGTGTGATCTAAATTAAGTGAATCTAATAAATCTTTGCTTATCATTCCCCAGTCACATTGCAAACCGTCATTTCCAGCGTCATGAATAATTAGCGGTTTCTCCACTTCAACATGAAATACATTATCATTCGCAGCCCAAACAAGCGCATCATTAATATTATTACATTCAACCTAAATACAAATTCCATTTTAATAAACCACTCGATAAAACAAATTAAAATAATTCGAGTCCTTGTTAAAAATAAAGGAATCATACAAACGCTTGTTACTTTTCCAGACAGAATTTAGTGTGCCATGAAAAACATAAAGTTTATTTGCAGGTTTTACTTGTTAGTAAGTACAGCAATAAAGTCGTCGCGACAATAGATACGTGTTATGGAGGCTCCTTGAATACCTTGCATTAAAGTTGTTGGCTACTAATTATTTAGATAATTATAAGAAACTGTCACTAACATCTTTATAGAAGTTTAAAATACTCACATTTAAATAGTCTCCAAGAATTGATTTTGCAATTGATGTAAGAGAGGTAGGGCAAAAAAATATGTCCGTGGGCATGTTTGTTGACAGTGATTTTAAAATATCCATTGCTAGTAAACCATCAGTTATAACAATAGGTTTGATGTTCTTTTTTGTTTTATTGCCGGCTTGCTTTATAATCTTGTAATTACCATCTAATCTATTAACAACATATTCATTCGGCACCACAAGATTGTTAGCTATTTTAATAATGAGGTATAAATCTTCGGAGTGATTCTCAAGTTCGTTCGGAGAGCCCTCAAATATGTTGGGGTTAGGAAAGTTTGTCATAAAACAAAAGACATCGCCATCTGAAATACTTATTCCAAGAAATTTAATGTACAAAGGTTTTGAATAGAGATAACTAAGCGAAGTGTAATATAGTTTTTTTATATTATATTTTGTTAGTAATGAAATATTCATTATATAAAGTAATCTATACTAATATTATAAAGAGCAACTGCAAATTCTATATGCGGAAAGCAATCTCCAGAACGACAGCACATATGACAAAAATTCTTTTACAATTTGAACGGTACATTGTTCCGAATGGACATAGACTAATATTATATAAACATAATTAATTTTTCAACACGAACGAAGTCAGGAGTGGGCTGCTATTTAATTATATACATACAAGTAATTTCCACGAATCTATATTCCTTTGTTCATTCTCGTTATCTTTCGCTTACTCAACAGTCTTACCCTCGCGAGGCCTCGTTAGCTATCATCATCTTCCACGGTAATCGACAATATAGAATATGTCATCAAGAAATAATTATAATGTAATGAAGCTGCGTAATGGTTATTATAGTTAAATTTTAACGTGTTACTTTGTTATTTTTTGTTGCAAACCGACAGTAGATAGGTCAAAAAATATTTTATGAACCTACATCGAGAAATTCAAAATTCTTAGAAAAATTAAATATCGAGTTAATTAAAATTCGCTATCGAATAAGTATGCAGCTTATGTTATTTGTGTTCTAAAGTATAACTTTTTCGTATTCAATAAACTTTTGAAGATTCGAGTACCTATACGACTGGATCATACCTGTCTTGATAGATAAAGCGATCTTTAACAGAGGTGGGCCTTTAGATTCAAATTCAAAATCCAAATCATTTAATCATGTAAGTATTCTGTAAATACACTTATGAACGTCATTTTTGGTTGTACCACCGTTTCTAAAAGGCGCTTTAACAATGAGGAGAAGAAACGGTGAAAGAAACTCCTCAGCACAACTTTTAAACAACACATAGTATTACAAAACTTTAAACCTGTGCGGAACTGGTTTCGACAGTATTATTTCCAGGCATCCTTGTCATTATTGTACTCATCTATACTATAATATCCTTTCCCCATAAGTTGTGTTTTAATACGTCGCTTAAAAGTTCCAATTAGATAGATTATTTAATTTTGCAGTAAAACTGGTAACTATTAATTCATACATATTCAATGATAAATGGCCATAATCCTTATGATTGAATTATTCAAAAACAATTTGTAGTTTTATATACATCAATCGGTGACAAGTTAATTACAGATACCTTCCCGTATATTACTCAACTTTACGTCTTCTGTCATTAATTTTGAAATTGAAAGTAGACGCTTGAGTCTCTGTAATTTTTATGCAAATATTGCTAAATTACCTCGGTAAATCTGAAGTAATCTCAATGGAATTAATGCACGAAAATGCACATGATTCTATTTCCAACTTTAGTTTTTCCGCAGGTGTGACTTCATTAGCGTACACTAAAAGACGTAAATCGACCATTTGCTGTTCACCGAATATTGCACCAGATAATATTTTTACAATAACCAACTGTGCAGCTGGGCCAAGGGGATTAACAACAACTACTTTTAAAGGCTCTAAAATTGGTTCACATTGGAAATTCATCTTTGATATAACTCTTAAGTGTTTAAAATGACGGTTCCATTGACATTAGATAAAAAATATGACTATCGATAGCAAAAAACGTGAAATCATGACGTTTTCAGTCACATAAAATTCATAGCTTCAAGTAAGTAAACTTAGAGACCGATGCTATTTCGGCTTAATATCCCATAAAATTATTATGATGAAACCGAATATTTATTCATTTCGATATATTGATGTATTTAGTCTATATTAGGCATTTATGGAACTCCGCAATTGAAACGAACGGATATACGAAATAAAATATATCCGAAACCGTAACCGAATCCGATAAAAAGTTTCAAATTATTTCGGATAGAGGCAAACTCTGAATGAAACACGTTATGCCAGATTTTCGCCGGCCAAGCTGATACACTAACATCGTCGCTGTCGTTTTTGATATGTATATCATATATATTATTTCCGATTCCTAAATCATCTAATACCCGTAACCGAAACAACAATAGTAAATCCGAAATAATTTCATATCCGTAACCGTAACCGAAACCGGTAAAATATTATTCATATATCCGTATCCGTATCCAGTGCCGATATGTCATATCCACAACATCCTTTGTTTATAGGTAAGGATGTACTAGTATTTTGTGGTATTATTTACTATTGCGCAATTGCAAATCTGTTTATAACTTTTAACGTGTTATTACTATTAGCTAAAATCAGTTTTTTAATGAATATAAAACAAAAAGCTAGAACAAGAATACAACACTAGTTAACAGAATTAAAACTATATAATGTTAATATAGAACAAAGCTTTAGTTTGCAAATGATGAATTTTGGCCTATGAAATGAACGGTGTGAAAATGCTACAGTACGCTGTGGAGATTTAGACAAGAGTCAAGTTACCAAAGTCAGGTACTGTCATTGTCAAAATTTGACTATGTTTGTCAATAATACCTATTTCGCTGTCAGAATTAAATGTGCTAGTTTGACATTTGGCTTATGGAGTGTGTGACACGTCAAATGCCAGCTAAATAATAATCGTTGCAAAATGTTTTATGTTTAATTTTTTACATTAATTATGGCATCTAAAGACAAAGTATCTGAAGTGTCCCCAACAACATCAACATCCTCTATTAGGTCACAGATAGCTGATAGATCCCCATCAATCTCTTCAACAAAAGATGACAAATGGCCGGAACTTTTACTGTCCAGGCCCGACAAATCCTACTTTTACAGCACCAAAAGTAAGTACTTAATAATATGTAAGATATACTGAACACGTTACATATTTCATATCATTTAACTATTATAGGGCTATTATATTATATTATATTTAATAAACAAATAGTTAACCTCCCTTTTAATGTGTTTGTTTACGAATTGTTTATTAATCTTGTATGAGAATGAGTGACTTTAATATTTGTTGCAAATGTGCTACATAAATTTTATCATATACGCCAGGAGTACAATATAATATTAATGTGGTTTTATTTATTGGGTCTACTTAGAGGATATTGTATAGTTAATTTGTTTCTGACTACATGTATGACATTAGGTAGCCTACACGGCCAGTTGCAGTAAATGCTTAATTGCATTCAAAACAAACTAGTGATTTAAAAAAGTCAAGGAATGTTTATGTTTCCTGAATACAATGCTGGTAACTAAGACATCTACTAATATATAATATAATATCAGTAGGATATATCAGTAATTTTTAAATTAATCAAACCAAAATATCAAACCTTTCATAACCAAAGTTCTCTTAATAAGAAATCCAAAAATTTTACAATTTTTCAAAACATATATGATAAATAATATAATAGAGAAGAAATTAAGTTGCTTAAAATTGTAAGATGTCCTTCTGGAAACATAGCAACAAATTTATGGCAAATTACTCAGCTGTTAGCAGGTTAAGTTAATTTTAACTTACATAAGATATTTTGTTTATTTTGTTGTGTAATCAATAAATAGTTTAAATACATTAATTAATAAATATATTTAAAAAAAAAATTAAACCAGCTATTAGTGTGAGAGTTTGAGTAGAGTTTGAGTATCATCAAACTCTATTTATAGTGCCACCCCCTAACCAATAAATAAGGCAATGCTAGCATGCATGTTTTTGTACGTTGTTAGGCTCTATATCACCCCTTTTAATCCAAACAATGGTCATGTGGTATAGTACTGTACATTTATACCAGCCTGCTTGATTAACATACTCCTACACTCAATGATCAAATGTTTCAATTGCCATGCTGTGTCACCATTTCTTAGTTGTGAATGAGTTGGCATCACTTCTGACATTCCTGATCTGTATGGGTATAGTCAATTATTAATCTCAGGTTAAGACTTATAATTATACCACTCGATTTGGCAAAAGTTATCCTGCAATAAAACACCTTATTTCCTGGTGTCCAACTGCAAAGCAACCATCCACATAAACACAAACAAAAAATTTCATCAATATCCACCCATTTCAAAGTAGTACATTGACATACACAATTAAGGAAGAATTTTATACCTTAAGATGACAAATCTAAACATACAATAAATAAATACAGTATGAAATGATATTCTTAAATTCTACTTTTATTGCCATACTATTTATAAATCTCAGATGGAAGCAATACAATAAAATACCTAAGTTAACAAACTAAGTTATCTAACAATGGTTGATGGTTTACTATTCAAATATAATTTGTCTATGTTCTTTTTCACAAACATTGTTACATGGTTAATGAACTTTTTACTGAAGAAATATAGAGCAAGTAATTAGTTTTCTACTGTCTAATATTGTCGCTGTAAATTAAATGGACACATATATCTTTTTAATTTAAAAACAAACAATGTAATATTGTATGCCCAAGTCCAGGGATGGGATAAAGCCAATAAATCATAAGAGAATTTCACCTACCTATCTTGAGCAATAAATTTCATTTTGATTTTTAATTATAAATTTTAAAAATTTAAATTTTTTGATTCATCAGAAACGCATTTACTTATATTAAATTTTTTTTGTTAGAAATGTTTTAGGGTGCAAAAAATAATGTTCAATTGAATAGCTACTGTACATCTTGAGCCATTACAAAGTATGTGTAAAGATTTTTTGAAAATAATGTTTAGGATTACACTATATCTATTTTTAACAATTGATCAGAATTATGTAGAAAGCTCGCATTTGTTTTCTAAAATTATAGTGTCTATATGTGTATCATAGAAAGGGACAAGCACATATTTCATTGCAGAAAATAAATGTCAAGGTACATTTAGTGGAGCTAAATATTGTGTGTGTTGGTTTTTTATAGTTAGTTACAAAAAGTACAGACGAAACTTTCGTTCGATGTTGCCTAATTTGCGTTATCGCTTACGATTCACAGTCGTTTCAGTGAGATATGAATCAAAAATTATATATACATACCCACCATACTACTTTATTAATGCGTCCCAAAAAAGTGCCATTTTCTTATAAACAATCGCAAGAAATAAATTTGAGTGCCGTAACGACACAAAGAATAAAGTTGACAAAAGTTTGCTGGTTATTCTACATGTTACACTTTTCCACACCTTCTCCTAGATGGCAGCACTTGGTTCAAGTATTGATTTTCAGCCCCTAATGTAGAGACGCGAATAATCAATATACGTAGTGAAGTTGGTGGAAAAGCCATTTTAACAACATTTACACTGTAGAATTCGTCTTTCTGTAATCGTAATAAACGTGCGGTGCAATCAAGTGATATTTAAAAGCTACTTAGTAATGAAGTAAATTCGATTGGCGCAAGTTTAACGATCCAAAATCTTCGCTCGACCTTTAATTTCGGGATCTGTTGACATGCATATCGGAGAATAATCAAGATTCAAGCGACTGTGGTTGTCATTTCGCTTCATCGTTTTTTTGCTGAATTATTATGCGTTCTCTTGCCACTGTGAACGGGGTGGATCCCTTGCCTGATCTAGGCATTACGTCAAACATCCAGCCTGGCGAGGACAACACCGATGCTGAAATGGCCGGAGCACAGGATACCATTTACCTGTGTAATTTTAGAGTCTCCGTAGACGGAGAATGGCTGTGCTTAAAAGAACTTCACGATATGGAAATGCAGGATTCGTACATCCGCCCATCAGACCAGGGGGCCATTACTTCGCCGGATGATCCAATGCACTCTCTGATGGGTAAAATCATAGAACAATTTTTTTGAGCTTATTAATAAATGAGGTTAATTAGTCATACGTTATATTAGTGTACGTGCACTGCGCAGTCGTGTCATGATAAATGGTTTTTAGGGTGGACACTTTTGCCTAACTAAACCCTCCCCGGCCGGCATACTGCGCATATATTGACATTTAGTCATCAAAACCACGTACTTAATGTAATTTGTCGTTATGTAGTATAATGTAACGTGTATATTTTCTTTCTAGCACGCGACCCAGTTGTCATAGAGCGCAGTAATCTTGTAAACATCTCTAAGCTTATTGTGAAGGAGCTAATTGAACAATCGCTGCGATATGGGCGGATGCTCGACAGCGACCATTTACCTCTTCATCACTTTTTTATTGTTCTCGAGCATGTGATGCGTCATGGACTTAAACCTAAGAAGGTAGGTGTTTTGAACGTTGTGCTTCAGACGTTATTAATGATGTTAATAGCAAATTCGTAATGATATAAAGTAATAAATGATGACTGCTGATATTAAATAGTTGTTGATGATATGAGAAACATTTATAAGCTACCTAAGATAGAACTATACATTCCGAAGTCAAAGATAGAACGCGTCACTAGTATCCCACAAGCCATATTGACAGATGAAATTATTCTATGAATGAACAAATGAAATAGATACCTTACACGTATAATAAATAAACATTATATTATTTATATAGTACATACATTTTATTAGTTTATAAAAAATAATATGACCAAATGAACTACTATTACAATTACACAAATTATTTTTTTTTTAAATACGTACAATTTACACAACCATCAAAATTATCAAATAATAATTTGATAATAATAATAATGATGAATTATTAAAAAAACTACAACTATTATACTACTACAACTACAACTACAATATTAAATGATAAGAGTTGAAGCAAGCATAATAAGCAATTGGGCCACAACTGATTATTTATTTAATTTAGTTTACATAACTAAAATTTA
This sequence comes from Megathymus violae, assembly GCA_003671415.1. Lineage (NCBI taxonomy): Eukaryota > Metazoa > Arthropoda > Insecta > Lepidoptera > Hesperiidae > Megathymus > Megathymus violae. The sequence goes on from PDGT01000036.1 coordinate 50,736, forward strand.
TGTTTAACTTAAATTTATGACCTGGATGTCAAAACAATAGCACTCCCATTTAATAGGCATACTTATTCAGGGTCTCCTCGGCCCCAAGAAAGAGTTATGGGATATTCTCCAAATGGTGGAGAAATATTCGCCCGAAGCGGCGGATATTACAGCGAGCGTCAGAGACCTACCCACCGTGAAGTAAGTCACGATAGATTTAATTTTGTACCTGTGTTCTGTTTAATAAACTTAGCACCTTGTCCAACTGACGCAGTGGGGCAGGAGTTCGAATCCGGCGCTCACCTCCAATTATTCCAATTATGTGCGTATTACAAATTATTACTTGTTTCGGTGAAGGAAAACAATCGTGAGAAAACGTGTTGTGAGAGTTCTCACAAATGTTTTCAATTGTGTCTGTCACATCAAGTGTGCCTATCTGCATTTGCGCTGCGTTGTGAACTTAGGCTCTAACTCCAGATAATGTGCCATAAAAGTCGAACCCACCACTAGAACAGTTATAGGTTGTAATGTTACGTGTTAAACTTAAGTTACAAGATTCGATCAATTTAAACTGATGGCTCAAACTTTGTAACTACCTTATCATAAGTTAGAACTGCGTGACTGGCAACGATTTCATGGACATATTTATTGTGCATATGATACAGAATAGAACTATTAGTGTCAGGCACGCTAACCAAACTTTTATCGGTATTAATCATAAATTTCTTGTCACCAAACTTGGAATGTTTAATGTGTTCGAGTACGTATACTCGTATTTTTATAGAAAGCTAGTAGGCAGAGAATATTGTTTACAACGTAGAAATCAAATCCATTCTTAGAAATTTCAAATGAAAGAAAAGAACAGAAGCGTGTCAACTGTATAGTCGTTTCCCATGTCCCTTCTCGTTTGAGGTTCTTACTACCCATTACCATTAGCAGACCCTTTTTAATACGTTCTACAATGAACTTAAATATGTTACGTTATACCAGATAATTTATCTAAATTCCAATGATAATATGTTTATTTAATAATTAAGTAATAAACAAAAAAAATATGTCAATAGCCTACAAACGAGTAGACAGGCCACCTAATAGTGAATGGGCGAACTGCCTTCCGTAATCGTTTGTACCACCAAACACATCACTCCGATACGAGAGAAATAGGCCATTATCAAATTAATTATATTCCTTGCGTTACCAACACTAACTAATAACTGCAGATTGCTTGTAATATTGTTGATCGTTATCAATATAATATAAATAATTACGTTAAAAGTGAGCATAAGGCAACTTTCCAATGCTACAATTTGAAAAAGAGAATGGAATATGATTTTCTCTACTCAGAACGGCAATGGGACGCGCCCGCGCGTGGCTTCGCTTAGCGCTGATGCAGAAGAGACTCGCTGATTACCTCAGAATCCTGTTGGAGCGCCGCGAGGAAACTCTCGAAGAGTATTTCGAGCCTCACGCGCTGATGCTGAACGAAGAAGCGGTCATCATCACGGGCTTACTCGTTGGCCTCAATGTCGTCGATTGTAACTTATGCGTGAAGGTGTGTTGCTCAACCTCGATTACGGACAATATTCGTTTCGGTTTCTGATTGTAATGTAACTTATTAGTGCTTTACTCAAGGTTTAATCTAGTTTAATCACCATTTACATTAAATTACACCTATCAATAAATAGTCCCAGACATATAATTATATTAACAGTGAACGTACTGGTCTTCTTGTTTATAATTACAATATCGAATCAGAATTTAACGTCTTGTTTAAGTTATATTGACATTTAAGTCGTTCTGTGGTGGTGGTGTGGTACCTACCATAGGTTTTACAGTGCTCATATCCCAGCCTACCAGGCGTGAAAAGATATTTCAATCAGCGTGCATTTATGCAATTATGTAACGATTCATAGAATAAGCCTAATTTTTATTGTTAGGAAGAAGATCTGGACAGCCAGCAGGGCGTTATCGATTTCTCCCTGTATCTCCGCGGCAGCAACTCCTCTAATGATATAGCCGGCAACGGCAACAACTCGAACGCAGAACCTAAGCAGCGCCACATCAACACCATGCTCGACCAGAAGAACTACATAGAAGAACTGAACAGACATCTCAAGTAAGTTAATATTTTAGCTAAACACGAGCTTAACCGAATACATAAAAGTTGTTTTGTGTCTCACAAAGTATATTTTACAGGTCTCTTAACTTTGTGTTCTCTTTTAACATACTGATACGTACCAAAACATTAAAATTACATTATGACCGTCAATCGAGATGTAAATAGAATTAATTATATATAATTATTGAATTATGCACGGCTAATTAATCCTAATTGTTAAAAGAGATTGGAGATATAAACTTAAGACCGAAAATATTACAGACATTCTGCCGGTAGTTGCAGAGTGACACCTACAACTTGGCTATTCAACAATAAACCGTGACACCAGAGAAGTGTCGTCGTACACAATCTGTTTTAGGTTCAATATTAGGAAAAAATGAATTTTTAATGTAATACAAACAAAATGTGATTTTTCAGTTGTGATTTTTATTCTTTTATTAAAAGTCATTAAATGCAAATTAAGTAATTATTACGTCAAAAAATTCTGGAAAAACTTGGGAAAGATAAATATTTATTCAAAGTATGACTTTAAATATTATACTGCCGCTGACACATGCAAAAAACTGGAATTGAAAGCTAAAAATATCAATTTCGGCGGCCATTTGACGAACCGAATTTTATGGCGCTTATTGTATATAAAATAATAAATAAACGTTCATATACTCACACCTCCACACTAGGTTTCCCTGTATTGCAGGTGACATGTACATACACACATACCATAAACCGGCTATCACAAATATATTTGTCTCGTAAATATCAAACTCGGGACTGCTCACTCAACAGATAGGGTAACTACCAACTGGGCTAAATTCTACTAGGTACTACGTCGACTCACTAATTGTGTCATTGCTATTGTACGATACAACGAAGGTCGCTGGAACTGGTCACAATATTTGAGGCTTTTGTTGTGTTGGTGTAGTTGCGTAAAGACTAATCTCATGTCCACTTTCCTATCCAGATCGATTTATCGACTACCCTGCAACCGATTTTATAAAACATTTTAACATCTTGTTTTTAATAATAAAAAATGGCCGATTCAATTCGATTATTAAACAAGAACTGGATTAGTTTAAAGTTACGTCGTAAAATACTTTTGGCCTTATGAGAGGCGAACGGTGGGTTGTAATGAAAGCTTTTACCGAATTCAATTTAATATAATCGTGGATACTTTACTTAGGTACGACAGAATGAGTGAGAACGAAAATTAATTACAAGAATGCTGCCGCTAAACATTACACCGTTTATTTATTACATTTACTATGTAAAAACGTTGTTGTTGTAAAATAAATTGTAATTATAAAAAATAAATGTTGCTGGAATGTTCCCTAAAATCGGACGTAGCTTAGGCACCTGGGGATCATGATCATATTATATAAACGTACCATCTTAACACAATAGTTTGGGTTTTTATATTATTATTTTTTTTTTTTTTGGGCCATACATTTTTACTACTAACATTATAATATATGGGTTATAAGACATAAAACAAATTGCAAGTAAATTTAAAATTCGACTATGATCCTCTCTGAGATACAACCGTAGTCTCTAAGATTTTTATTTTTATTTAATCTTAATTGACCGTAAAAATAACAATAGGCGGACTTAACGCCAAATAGCGTTCTCCGACTATCAACCTTGAAATGCAAGACATTTAAACATAGAACATTTTAAATAGAACAGAAGACATAACAAATTTCTTGTTTTTCATTTATTTTAATATCTTTATGGAATTGATAATTAAAAATGTTATATATAAATGTTATATATAACTGTTTTTGTATCAATTTATAAGCATATTACAACTCAATCTTTCCATTTAGCAATCAACTTCAGTAATTATATCTTAATCGAATTCAATAAAATTTCTGTGATACAAAAGCAGGTAAAGGTATAGCTTTTAACTTCTTAAGGCTATATGCAAAAATCACCAAAAATCGTGAGTACCTACCTGTTAAAGTATAAATATAGTAGAATTAGATTAGTAAATATATGACAGCTTTGTTACCTGTGTCCCAATTCTGAAAGCACTTTATACGAGGTTAATTGTTATATGAAATTAATTATCACTAGCGATGGTTATATAAATATAAAAAAGAAACATACGTGCCTGTTGTTATCGGATTAGAAAGATAAGACCTTACTGAGAGCGACCATCGGAGAAGACAATGTGATGTGATAATGATTCTCACATATACATAGTTACCCAGAAAATCAACACACTAAACAGTAGCACGTGTGAATTCTATACCATATAAAGAAGTATTTACATACAACGCTCTCCTGACCTTAAAATTGATGGTGATAGTTAGAAACTGCTATTGTTATCAGACTCGCACGAGATAGTTTACAAACAACAGTATATCAACGTGATGATCTAGCGGACTATTTGTTTTGCAGTGTAGTTTTTAAGCTTTACTTGTATTATAATAACATACCATCGCGATTTTTATCCCGTGAGAATGATCCCGTTTATTCTTCATGAGATACGCTCGACAGACAACGCGCGGCGTCGGCGCAGTAAAAAAATACACAAGGAGTAATTGTACACTGACAAATATATCCATATAAGAAAGTGGATTTCTAAAATATACGTCACAGATAATATGAATATCTATTTATAATTGTGCAACGAAAATTAGTAACTTGATTTACTGTTAAATAAAACCTTTTTTATTGTTGTGACAAAAATCTTTAATCGAAAGCCCTGGCTTGTCTGGGGAATATTTTTATTTTGTTGCATTTCTGCACATTAAGCAACCAGCAAATCAGCAACCATTAACCATCAACATAGAGGGGGGGAGGTCACGAAAGAACAGTTTATATAAATTTATCGTATGCTTAACAATTCTGACTAAATAGAGTTTAAATTGATTGATTACTGATTGTGTGAGTGAGAACGGTTTTTTCCCGTAGATAACCACAGTATCCTCTTATAGCCCGACGTGCATATCAATCATCTCGATTCAACGTTTACCGTTTCGGCGTTTACTTGAATGGACTTTGGGTGTTGAATAAAGTTTTATTCGCAAGAGTCAAAAACAATAACTATAATTTGATTAGAAGTAAAAAATACGCTTGTGTAGCAATGTACTTGTAACATGAACTAAAACGCATTCTAGTGAACTACCTATCTCTTATTTTAGTGAACGTGAACTCTTGGTTGTACTGAGAATCACATCAATATATTCGTCCGATTTATTCATTGTTTACCCTCTTAGTCCAGTTGAATAATCACCTCGTCTTCCTAGGGATCCCGGATTCGAATTCTGGCTGAAACGGACATTAATGCGACATTTCGCACCTTTAGAATGAAAATGACTTGACTCAAATTTCCTGAAATTCCAGATTTTACTATAAATTTACTTAAAAAAGCCTACTCTAAAAGCCCATGGTGAAAAAGAGCCCGAATTATGAGTGAGAAAGGGAAAAAGGAAAAACCTCATATATCAGTCTTCTTAAATTTACTCAAGACCATACATTTCTGAAAACTTTCTTCGTCATTTCCCATAAATTGCAATTTTTGAGTTAAGTCCCTTTCATTCTAAGGGTGCTATTTGTTTTCAAGTCTTGGATGTATATAATCTCCGTTTATGATTTGTGTATGTACACTGGCAGTCCTAGTGCGAGGGTGTGTGAACGTTTATTAATTACTACTATTACCCTACTTATTAATCATATATTTATACATATTCATGCATACATACAGAGGTCATGGTAATGTAAAGTATATAATATTATTACTGAAGGACGTTCCATTGTTTATTTTAGTGCAACGGTTGCAAATCTGCAGGCCAAAGTGGAAGGTTTGACAACTACCAACGCACTCATGAAGGAGGACTTGGCTATTGCCAAGAACACCATGATTCAGTTGGTAGAAGAGAATAATCAGCTGAAACATGCCCTCGGTAAGTTCGGAAATTATATTAAATAAAATCCTTTATATTACTCATGCTCAGAAAGTAAGCCGTATTTTATTCGAAATGCTGTTGTAAATCGAAAAGGATGTTTTTTATTTCCTCGCATTAATGACCAAAACAAAACTCAACCCAAAACGACATTAGATAAAGAACTCTGCATAAAAATATATTATTGACAATACCGTTACGTTAATTATAAAATTTATGAATTATTACTGCCACAGAACAGAACTTTACTTTAAAACAATATCCAGCAAATGTAAGAAAAGATAGTAACAAACTTTATAAAAATAATAATCGTTACAAATGATCAAGTCAAACATTAATTCAAACATTCCTTCCGTGCATAATATAACAAATATAGCCAGCCGCCGTTATGCATAGCGCATCTTAGCACGCTGACTTAGTCTAACAGGTAGGAACTTAGGAGAATTTACTACGAGATTATCTTCGCGAAGCAAAATAAAACAGTGCATTAGATAAGACACCTTGCAGTACCGTGAGTCACGGCTTTGAATCGTTTAGTGGGTATTAGTATGCCGGTGCCGTCGCGCGCGTCGCTACTTCATCAAATTATAATAATAAACTTCGATATCGAGGACCGTTATGCGCTGCCGCCCCGATGGGTAATTCGACCTCAAAGACTCAAACGAGAAAACCCTTTTGGGCTAGGAATTGTGAGTCGACTCTAATATAGAATTGTGATATTTTCGTTTAAAGGAAGATTGCCGCGTTCGAACCGTTTATTTACGTATCTGAGCACGTGTGTTTGTTTTTTGTTCAGGTCAGGACATAACCAAAGACAGTAGGATGAAAGTGACCGAGATCCAGTCGGAGGAAGAGGTAATTTAGTGGCGTGTTACTACACTAGTACATTTTTAGACAACACTCAACGCGATAAGTGATGATGAATTAAATTGTAATTAGCTTTCACTAATGTTATTAAAAACGTTGGTCAATTGAATTTTTTTAACGTAGGAATATTTTTTTTTTTATATTTTAATTTTGGTTGATTATTAAGAGGAGTTCATTATTATTAATTGTTATTTTTAAGAACATATAATTGTATTTTACATAATTATTATGAAATAGTTTTTATTTGCAATGTAGTAAGTATATTACGTAGTTTAATTTTTTGTTATAGTTTAGATTTGTTTTCACTAAACAACTAGGTTATTTCATTTTAAATATTTATTATCTTTCATGTCGGGTATTATAAGTGTCTCCTCTGTTTGATACTCCTCCACATTGACTCATATTTATTTCTTATCTTGTCTTATAATATTAAAATTGATAAGAAACGAAACTTACGTCTATTTAACCAAGTAGCATTGAAATTCATTATTCCGTCTATACATGAAAGTCTTTGATTATAGGAAAAGCGAAGCATAAAAAGCACTTCTTCTGACAAAAACAGAACTGAGAAGGAGAGTGAACTGAGCAAAATCTTAGAAGAAGAGAGGAAAAAGAGTTTAGAAACGCAAAAGGAATTGGATTTACAGGTTAGTAGTTTGGTACTTATTTTGGTTTAATCATTTTTTGATATTCATTTAGTTCATTACATTCCATATTATCCATTCATCGTTCATTCATTATTGTTTATTATTGAGTACTGACAAACCCAATTTGCACCGTAACTGTAATAACATTCCAGATTTCGCTGAAAGCTGAAATGGAGGTTGCCATGAAATTGCTCGAAAAAGATATTCACGATAAACAAGACACAATCATATCTTTGAGGAGACAATTGGATGATATAAAGTTGATAAATCTGGAAATGTACAAAAAATTGCAGGTGAGGCATCAATTTGTACGCGTTTTTCTTACAAATAGAAATCGCATAATAAACAAAGGCCGTGATTGATATCGGCTTTGCACATATGTTGATTGATTTCAAATCCTACTTATGAATTTATAAAATCTTATTGCATTAATATTATTTTTGGGCAATCGGTTTATTATCTAATTCATTTTATATTAAATTATATACAATGCATTTTATTCACAATGGGTATTCACGATTGCCGTATTTTATGTCGATACGTCGACATTGATACACGTATCGCAATAAAAATATCGCGGAAATATTGGCATAACGTAAGCTAATCGTGAGTATCTCTTATATCCTTACGTATAATGTGTAATTTTTATAAACGATAACACTGCATTCATTAATTTAACCTTGAACTCGCATATTCCGTAACCGCTTATTGTGCCTCGAAATAATTTGCGTTCGACCTCTATAAATAAATTTTTATTTCGTAACTCATGCCGATACAGTTGATTTACATTTAAAATCAGTAAATGATTTTTTAATAACATTTTTTATAATATCCACCGGTTATTACTCTGCTAACGAAGTTCTTTAACTAAATTGAAATTCCGTAATAAACGTAACTACAGTGAAAAAGTTACTTCGTTACGTACAATTGTTGCATATTTCGAATGACGGAATATAAATTTACGACCGCGTCGAGTTTCAATGACATCGGTACACATCTAAATTAATTACTTGTATTGTGCGTATTGTTATATCGATGTCTCTGTACAAACCTACTCTATACTGGTTTTTGTTGCGTATCGGCAAAGACGCGCCGGTTGAAGGCCGCTAAGTGTGGGCGCTCCGTACCGCCCATGGTCTCTTCATATTCTCATTGTTTAGTAATGAATTGACGCTCGTGCGTTTCCCTTGTGAATTTATTTTTTCTTTGCTTCAACTTAACAACTATGCTTTGAACGCACCAATATTCCAATTGTAGCCTGTCACTTCGAACACCTACAAGTATTTCTATTCTTCCGCAGTTTTTGTATACTTAATGTTATTAACGACTATCGAAGTGTATATCGCTTTTACATTCGTAACAAAAATGTATATTTTAATTAAAATACTAATGCAATGCTGTATTCACAAATGCCGCGCTTGTTGTACGGAAGGAATGCGAGATGGAACTGACGCAGAAGGGCGAAATGGTATCCAGGCTTCAAGGGAAAGCTGAACAAATTGGCAAAATACTGCACAATCTCGAGAAATATAACCACTTTCTAGGACCGGACCATGACCTTGTCAAAGCTCTCAGATCGCCCACTAACGATAGCCTCGCGGAGAACTTAGAGTCGTTCAGAGCGCACAGTACTGGCCAAAAGGGTATTAAGTCGAAAGATGAAGGCCCGCCTAGTAAAAAGCTGAACTTGCAGGAAATACCACCGTTCCGCAAAGTGAACCACGCGGACAAGGCGCCGAAACCTGCCCAGTGAACGGGGTTGAAGTTCTCATAACACGTACAGGGTGCAGGGTGCTGTCGTTAAGTGTCGCAGGATGATTTTTAATAGGAACATTTACAAGAAAAAATATTATGATATCTGATATTATATATACTGATTACAGTTATAAAGACATCAAAATCTGATAACAGATGATTAACGTATAGACGATCGCATTGAAGTATTTTAATTTTTTTTTTTTAATTTTAATCTCAAAATAGATTATAAGAATAACTTACTAAACAGAAACAAGAATCTTTAGACATACTCGCTTCACTGGCAACATTTTGCTATGAATACTTCCAATTTTATTGGTTAATTAACAAATTTTTTGCGATATCGAAAACGATTAATATTTGCATTTAGAAACTTGTTTGCATTAACATTCCTTGTATGTAGTAATGTAGTTTTATTAGTGAGCAATGATAGCTGAATGAATAAAAGGTTTTGACTTAGTTTTAACACGTCATCGTTTGTTCCAGTTCCAAGTTGTATGTAACAAAGTAACTTGTACGTCAGAAAAACTTGGGAAAACAATTTTAACCTACATATTTCTACTTATTCTTGCATCAATTACAAACTCTGCAAGTGTAAATAAATCTGAAGAAAATAATATTTAATAATTTGATACTATAAAGTACATCTGATTGGGAGTCTGAAGCTAGATAGGACCGCTCGTCAATAGCTACTAATAAACACTCCGTATTCACGCTTCTTTGGTCACTGGAACAGCGAAACTTATAACGCGTTACTGAGAAATAAATCGTTTTCTAGCTATTTTTTAACTAGAATTATATTTAAACTGTACGACGTGACACTTTATGATAACATCCTGTATAATCATTTCTATCCATATGCATCAATAGGGTGGTATTTCCTGTTAGAAGAGTTTAGAAATATATATCTAAAAATTAACATATTTATTTAGTCATGCTTATATATTTTGGGGATAATACGATGGTTAGCTGGTCTTTATTAATATACGGTAGTGATTGAACCAACTTATTAGCCTCATAATATTATAAATGGAATGCTTACAATAACCAAATACCTAAAATATGTATATTTATACCATACTGCCATTAACATATTACTAACAAGCTAGGATCTCACATTGTCTCCGCTCAATTGATTTTAAATTAGTATTACTATATTTTTTATTTAGCTAAATTGTACTTAATGGCTTTGTTTTAGGAATGTGAAAGTTCCTTGAAACATAAAACAGAGCTTATAGCCAAATTGGAAGCAAAGACTGAGTCGATGGGCAGCACAATACATCAGCTCGATGAAAAGTAGGTTTAATTTTGTTTATTACACGCAACCGCGAGGATCGAGAGAGTGCCTAGAACTTGGGTTAACTTACATTGAACGGATGATATTATGTAACGCTTTACATAACGAATATTCGAATTCGCACTTAGGTGTGAGCGACGCACCGCTTGCTAAACCAAAGACTAGACAGACAGTCGGACACATTCGACTCTTTCCATTCAGTCGATATTGGCAAACCCTCACAATTGACTCGCTGAATGTTATTTAAAAACTATATTTTGATAGTATTTTGGTACAACTGTTAAATGATTTTGACAAAAATACGGAACGGCAATGCGCTATCGTTGCTTCAGCTTCCTCGTTGCTGTGGACAAGCAAGACTTGTGCAAGTCATAATATTTATTGAATAATGTTAAGTTTGATGTTAGAGTTACGTCTGTTTTTTTGTTCAAGTTTACCTCGACAATGTCGGCCACAAATTTTTTTTTATACATCAAATCAAATCAAATAGACATTGTTTATTAAAAGTTATGTAAGCAATATTGTTATTCCCATAGTTGACATTTTTATATAAATCAATGGATCTTTTAGAATTACTCATCAATGGATCGTTTAAGATGCTAGCATACGAATGTTAATATGTTTGAAATAAATAACAATATTTTTTGTAAAATTTTCTCCTAATTCTCAAGTATTATATTGTGATTAAATCCGTAAAATTATGAAATTTATGGAATTTAACATAATTTGATCTCATCGATGTAATTGAACAGTATTTAAAAGTATATATATCGAAATCATGATGATATTATAACCATGTCTTTTAGATATAGTTCCGAATGTATGAAATCCGAGAATATAATGTTGGTTTCTTTTATAGATTTGTAATTTGGAAACAGCTATGTGTAAGCATTCTTTGTAATAAAGCATTATTCAGCCGCAAACAGTTATTTCATTTAACAGAAACCGTCGATATTCGCTCGCTTTAATTATGTTGTGTTGATTGTGTAGGTTTGCCATTGTCACTCCTTGTGTTTGCATGACCTCGTGCGACCGATGGCCAATGTATGGCAAGGTATCGTAGTGCAAAATACATTACCGACTACCTGTGCACTATGCAATCGATAAGATACACCTGTAATTATTGTCATAAAACTCCCTTTTATATTTTTATTTTCTTTGCTTACCCTATTTTGTAGTTTTTTTTGCACATTTCGTTAACCTCCGGGAGTACCCGGTGGAAGACATTGTTTTTTGTTATAGCTTATATATTGATTTAGCTTTAAGTGCTCGCTAAAATCCTAAATAGATGTTCATAGTTTTCCATATTATTCACATTTAAAACACAAAAAAAAATTAAATCAGAAATCAAATATTGAGGTTTTTCTTATTAGTCAAAATAAAATCTTGAATTACTCTACATAAGTATATCAAGATTGACATTTCCTGTTAAAGAAATAATGTCTGTTATTGGTAATTCATAAAAATCTTTCTTGTTGAACAATAACATGAAACTAAATTTTATTCATGTTAGAAAAACTGTAAAGTCAAACCAGTTATATTATATGTAACTTTTAAAATGTTTGTTTAAATATAACCTAAGTTTATTTTTTGTTCTATTGTTTTGTTTTTATACGAGTTTAACAACATTTAATACAGTACTAAATTAGTTGCATGGAACTTATGGACACCGAGAATAAGGATAATGTGGAAAATCACTACTACTTCTATGCCGCAGTATATTCTTACCTCACACAACTAACTATCACAATTAATATAAAGTTACAAAGATTGTAGATAGGTTCTGAGTGAAACCTACTTTTGTATAATATATTGTAATCGTTACCGAATCGCTTTGTTGACTTTTTTAATCTAAACATAGTATAAATAATAATAACGTTTACACACTCACACCCCCGCAATAGGATTCCCTGTGTTGCGGGTGGCGTGGACATTCACAAATACGACATTACAAATACCCAGGACCCGAGAACAAACATTTATCTGTCACATAAATGTCTGCCCCGGCCGGGAATTGAACCCGGGTACCGTCGCTCGGCAGGCAGGGACACTACCAACTGGGCTATGGAGTCCTCTAATTATGCAATGTCGTTATTTCGGTGTTTCATTTATATATCTATGACGAATTATTCACATCCTTCTTCTGAAAGAAATTTTGTAACGATAGCAAAAACATCATCAAATTTGTTTAGTGTTAAAAACAAACACAGCAATAACAAAAGAGAATAATTCTGTCAAAGTCGCTGCAACAAACGTCACAGGATAAGAGTATAAAAGTAAGTAATATCATATCAACAAAAAAATGTAACAAAAAAAAAACGTTGGTAAACGCCAGGTTCCAGGAAGAGAAAAACATTAAGAAAAGTTTAGAAGAGTCTGCCCGGTCTCTGGGCCAAAAGGCGGCCGCGGCCGAGACCAGAGCCGTGGCCGCTGAGGGGGACTTGAGGATCGAGCGCGAATGGCGAATATCTCTGCAGGTAGCCAAAAATATACTTAGATAAGCCACATTGGTCTCAGTGTTGGTCTTTAGATAATAAGTATTGTCTGCATATACATTTTTTTAATATTTTAAGAAACAATGAATATTTACACATTTTACTAGCCAGTGTCACTTTTAATATTTAGTAGTAACCCCTCGATTCCCATTGGGAAACTTGTTTTTACGTTCGAAAATAGTATCGGACCCGAAATAAACGTTGCTTGATAAAAAATCCTGGTGTCAATAACCTAAACCTTTCATCAGTTGCTAACACCTACATATATGTGCCGTGCCGTGGTTCCAGTGATAACCCTCTAGATACACACTAACTCACAAAATTCGCAATTTAGCTTTATAATATTAATATAGATATTATTATTAGTTACGTGACATCAGCTTTGTCTTTATAGAACTGAATATGTTGTAAGAATAGTTTAATAGCCTGTCTTATCAGGCTGTCAAAATGTTAAACCTATAATACAAAAACACGAAAGAGAATACGACACGCAAAACTGACAGAACCATAAATAATTTTGATTGTTATACCATACTGATTGATTTATGTTATCATACAATAGACAGGCTTAATATAAACATATACACGAATATTTTTTTGTAAAATAAATATATACAATATGTATTTACAAAAATATAAACAATGCTCAATCAGAAAGGCTCGACCTCACTGATTCAGTACAGATTGATGACTTAAGTCATAAATGCACACTTTCATAGAGGCTACGTTTTACGCGTCAAGTCACGAGCGTCGTATCAGTTTGGCGGTGATCGCATCGTAGTGACCATAGTAATAAAAGAGACGGGTGTAACAGTAAAGTTATGTGAGTCAAAACAAAACGAACACCTAAGACTGCAACACTACAACGGAAACAGCAACAAATAATGCACGGTTGATCACAGGAGAACGGTAGATAACTATCCAGCGAACCCCATCACTACACACTAGTATCGTCGGAATTGATTTGGGTTGTACAGAACACAGCCACCCACGAAGGTATGGACAACTGGCATATCTATGTACGTCCGTTATTCTGCAGGGTGCACCACAAACAAGACATCTCGGCTTGGATTTAAGGATTTGTGGATCCCTCATACTCATACAAATGTTGTCACAGTCGTTGATTAAGCAAGGCTTCTGTTTTTCTACCTTCCATGCCGACTACATGTTAGGACATTATCACACTTGTTATACTGTACGATCAGAAGAACCAGCTCAAAATAACACATAATAAGGTGAATGACAATAGTTATTATTTTATTTATTACTATGAACCTATCCTCGTTTCTCTTTAGGAAAGATGATTTTTATGTACACAAATAGGAATCGATCCTTCAGTTTTCTCATACGTTTTATGAATTTCTCGTAATGTCATATACCTAAAACTTTTTCGTGAGAGTCTATCCGTAGTTTTTTAAATTATCACATACATAGAGAAAGACAGAGAATTTGTTTTATATTATGTGGCCTATGGACCATCTGAAATAATGTGCCTTTCGAGTGGTCAAATTTTTTTTCATTCAAATAGGTGTCGTGGTTCCAGAGATAACTTCCTGCATATACACTAACTCGCACGTACACAAAAATCGCAGCCTCTCTTTGTCATATTATAGTATAGACTATTTTTGCAAAATCCTACGTTTCCTATAATAGGTATCCTAATCCTATGATGTTTTTGACATGAAATGAGTCAGAATAGTTTAAACCTGAATATATCTACTAAAAACCTGTTACTGAGAAACTGTATCCATTGTGAATTTTGAAAATAAACTAAGAGATTTGTGTGAAATTGTCGTTCATCGAAGCATTAAGAAATCTCTAAACACAACAAAATTATAATGCTAGATATTTCTTTTTCGCACTAAAAGGAAGTCTTGTGCAGAATTTCATATTTATAGACCCACAGTCTTAGGCTGTCTGTTGTTTGACAATCAGTCGTTGTCACTGTTAAGATTTTTTTTAGGTAGCAATATAAATAAATATAAAACCAACCCAGTAGATTTATCCTTAAAAAAATTCTTAACACTGGATGTCGTCAATATGACACTTTCGAAACCTATAAAACTAATATCTTGATCTTCGATCAACTTAAATGAAAGTAAATTGTATGGAAATATGTACGAATGAAACGAAGTAGATACGCTAACCATGACCCGTTTAATGGAGTACAGTTTATTCCGTTTTAGATGTGACAGCATAAATTTATGTTAAAACGTGATAGTTTTGGTCGCCTACTAGGCTATGCAAATTACACGCAAATGCAAACTTAACATTATTCATACAAGACTTGTACATTTTAGCGGCTTTAAAACATTGATATATTTTACAGGAGTCAATGATGCGGGACCGAGATAAAATATCGATACTTACACAGGAAGTCGAGTCTTTGAAATGTATAGGCCAGGTGAGATAAGTAAATGCATGGATATTTTATTTTGTTTACTTCTAAATACCATTTTGTTATTGCTTAGAAAACTACTATGCCGTAAAAAATACATTTAATGAACTATACATAAATAGTCATAGATAACAGTTCAGTACTTTTATCTTAATTATTAGTCAACTGAGTTATATACAATATATTTTTTTAAATAAAACATTAATTATGGCTGAATTTCATCCACGAGGCGAACACTATTGTAAAAAAATATTTATTTGATTCCTTTTTTCTTGTTAATGTTCTCATAAATTACATACTTATACTAAGTTTGGTTAATAATAATAGTTTTTGAAATTTGTTATTAAAAAATATGAGTGGTATTCCAGAAATACATCGCGCTACAAGAAGAGCAGCACCTCCTCAAAACACAATACATTGAAGCACAGAAGACTTTGGAAGAAGTGGGCGCCACCTTGAGTGAGAACAAACTACAACTGGCTGAGCTACTGGAGAAGGAAGCTCGGACCTCCGTCAACGAAGAACCATCCAACTGGACCAACGATAAGGACGCATCTTCGTGTGCTGCTTGCGGCAAAGAATTCAACATAGCTAGGCGGAAGGTGTGTATAGGTTTTTATTCCCTTGACTTGTCAGTTAGTTGGAAATTTTGTCTTAAACATTTAAGTGACATACACATATACAAAAAAATATATAATCATAAATCATTCATAATTTCATGAATCATAATTTATTAAAGATACAAACTTATGTTTCTCATTTAATTCCTGGTACAAGACTCATTAGATAATTACACAAATTAAACGATTACTATTGTCATCGAAGTGAACCTGCATCGTCAGAAACCTCGGGTTCATCATTATTTCAACCTGTGTCGTCCCACCGCTGGACTCGAGTCTTCTGTAACAATGACCAATAGCCAAGTGCAGATCGGCAGACTTCACATACATACCTTTGAGAACACCTTGGAGAACTCTCAGGTTTGCACGAATCCTCGGGGTACGCCTTGGTACGTTCTTTATACGTTCTTTTATGGTAAAGTTAACACCGACAAATCCATTCGATGACCTAAGTCTATGTAACTACCATATAGCCCATCCCTTGGTAATCATGTTGCCTGCGCAAATGGTCTCGAGTTCTGTTTCCAGGTACGCATTTATTTCACAGTCAAATGTTTATAGTCGAGTGCATTTTCTGATGTATAATTTGTATGTATGTACTACTACGTAATCCTATACTATGTAATCCTAGTGTGAAGTGGTGTGGATGTGTAAGCTGTTATTTATTTGAGTATTATTTACAATACGTGTTTGAAATTACCAACACCGTTGGCAATAGCGCATTCATTGCATTTCGTATTGCAGCATTCAACGTGACAAAAGATAAACGAGATTTATATTTAGTGTAATATTTATTATTTTGTTTCCAATCATTTAAATTAAATAAAATTAGTCAATCATTCTGTCGGTGTGATAAAATCTTTATGTTTTGGTCACAAACAAGAAACTTGATCAAGTGACTGAATTCACATCTTAAATGAAAGGAAACTTATCTAATATCTAGTTAATATACTTCACATAAAGTTGCCGCCTCACCTCCACCACCAACTCGTCACCACCACTACCGCCACCACTTCTACCACCTCCAACTCACCATCAACGTCACCACCTGACCAACTCACCAACTCACCTACACCTTACCAACATCGCTACCACCAACGTACACCACTTACACCAGCACCATTACCAATCCAGAAGCCGTTAACCCCCTTTTTAACTGCAACCAACCACAAACCAAAACATGTCAAAAACTTTTCTCGGTCTATTACACAAAATTAATAATTACTCACTCAACTAAACCCTAACATCATGCTCAAATACCGTCAGGATTAATGTGGGTGGTACAGAACCCAGCTACCATCTAAGGAACTTCGCGGCATAACCGCGCACGTTGTTCGAATAAACCAGGAGCGCCAAAATGTCGTGGACTCAACTATGTATAAAGTCTTTATTTAATATAACAAACGAGGTTGTTTATTTTAACATGTATTTTAGCACCACTGTCGGCGTTGCGGTAACATCTTCTGCGCGGCTTGCAGTGACAAGACGGTCGCGCTCGCCGGCGGCACCAAGCCCGTCAGAGTGTGCGACTCTTGCTTTACCGAAGTACGCCTCGCGTAGCCAGTGTTCCAGCCTCGTACTAAGACTGATATTGCGAACATGTTAACTAAATACAAATTAAAATATAAATTCTGACTGCCATCTTTAGAACATCATATCTTTTTATAAAATGAAGTACATTACTGTTACATTCTCTCGGTGGTCTTAGTATTTCGATAGTACTTGTATTTCTGCTGATACATGACATAGACTTACTTGAGAGTGAATATTGTTGCTACTACTCTCTTACTTTTTAGACGTCAGCCGGAACACGAAGACGACCCAGAGATAACAATTACGATGAAACAATAAATTGCGTTCGATTTTCTACTACGTTCAGTGGAATCTCTCATTGCCCAGCTTCATATTGTTATGTATGATAATATTTTAATGTTTTGATTTGTTACAGTTTCGTTACAAGCTTAAATAAAAGGATATTTTAACCATCCATTTACAAACTTATTAAAAGGCAGTTAATTGCTCTGTAGTGATTTATTTCAGGTACAATGAAAAAAATATTTAATCAGTGAATTTCGCTAAATGTGACTTCGCATGCGATCGCTAATCCGTTAATTTTAAAAGACATTGGGTAATTAGACAACATTGTAATATAATTAAATTATTCAATATATGTTTTATTTATCAAATGTACTATTACGCCCAGTTACGTGCATTATGATTTTTTTGAATTGTAGATTTTTTTGAATTTTTTTGAATTGTATAACCGACAATTTGTGTAATTCAAATTTTTATTATGTGAGCTATTTTATTTAATAATATGTAAATAACAAAATTATATTGTAATTTATTGTTATTGTTGAATAAATTTAACTAATTAATATTTTTGTTTTGTCTCCGAGTTTCATTTTATTTATATTTATATAATTAGTTTTTAATTTTATGTAATCAATATTTTCTTGTTTCTTTTAATTTCGAAATACCCGAGTTTAATACAAAATGAGATTTTATACATAAAACAAATCGTAGTTGTGTCTACTGTAATACTCGGTGCAGTTCATAACTTTCTTCTAACATTTCTCAGTTATTTAACTTGAAATTTTTAAACATTCGCCGACAATGTTTTCACCGCCTTACGTAGTATCAATGAGGTTAGTTTTTTTATTAATCAAACCCCTTAATATATTCTTTCAAGGACCTTGAATAAAAAATTATATATATATATAGGGAATCATGTATTTAATAGCACTCATCACGCTCGAATAGTAATCGGTCCCGGCCAAAAGGGAACTCCAGTTCGGGGTCTCAATGCGCATGCTTACCTCGAGTTCTAGCTACAACCTTCTAGTACCAAAATGCGGACATTCGTGCAGGTTCGTTCGTGATCGATTGTCTGTTTGGTGTCTTGGAAGCATATGCATCTGGGGTCATCGCATCGCCTAAAGCGATGGAGGTACTGAAATAACCCACCTTGAGTTTCATTCGAATCTTCAATAGATACACAGTTAAGAAAAATTATATGATTAAGTATAGTAGACATTATGATTGTGGATAATTTTTCCAGAGCATTAATTGAATTGCATTTAATTGAATTACATTAACCTGTTATAATACCAATACATTAATTCGAAACAAAAATAATCTGACTGTACTGTATACCAATCAAGGTAATTGCATAAATAATTAATGTTACAACTTACAGGATGACATACAATATCATTTTTGTGATCAATATATTTTATTACAATGCCATCTATAACAAATAAATACTGAAAAAAAAAAACAATTGTTTTTATAGAAAATGCTTTCAACTTATTTTGCGTTTTAATAAATACTAAAAATTTACATGGATTTAAGGCGGGATTTAATTGCATGCGAATTTCGTTCTTTATAATGCAGGCTCCGCCATTTAGACCTTTGCAATCGTAGGATGTAGTGGGGTCCAATTAACAAAACTCCTTTATTTTTGAATTAGCTTAGTAGTTTGAAAATTATAATTGATTGTTTCTATTATTTATTATACTATTAAAATTATTAAGAATGTAGTCTGTTTATTATTTATACTTAAATAATTTCAAAGTATTAATGATCACTTAAGACGGTGCTCGAACCATAACAAAATTGTGTTGACATTTGTTATAATAATTTTAATAATTGACAGTGTTTATGTAATGTGTAAATATAATATATTCCTTATGTAGTATTCAAATAAATATACAATTTATTGGAAACAAATGTTTTATTTAAATTTAAATAAATAATCCATTGCTTAAATATGATTCATACTTAGGTTAATAAATAGTTTTTCTTAACATCAAGGTTTATAAAAACAAAAATTTTAAGACATAATGTATTCTAATATTTGTGACATTGCCTCAGGGTTGTCCTCAGGGACCTGAAAAATGGAAGTATTATAGCCTTATCACATTTACATCAAGACCACACTTATTATTTAAAAATCAAATAAATGGTATCGAGGTTGTATAAACGCTTTTCAAGACAAAATCTGCACTTCTGAAGTATTAATTGAATCAAATTCCAGAATAGCTTAAGAGTTCTCTTATTTCATAAAGCTATCTAAACAACGTCTCATGTCAATATTAATGCACTAAATACTTGCTAAAGAAATAAATTACTGAAATAATTATAACTTACCCAGTGTCCTGCGCCAAAAACAGACCAATAACTAAATTGTCTTGCAGTCTTGTAAAACCCGTTCATGTACCCTCTGATAGCGATTCTTTCAGCATTCCTAAATTCTTCTGCACCAGGCCATTTCAACATGTGTACCCAATTGGTGGCACCTGTTAAAATTAATACTAATAATTTATAATTAAATATTCACAGCCCGACAACTTTTCTATATCAATCGTAATTGAAGAACCGCACTAAGCAACGTTGAATGTGAAGTTAAATTGATGTCGTGCAATAGGAAAACTGCCTGACCACTACCGTGCTTCAGTGAATATAACGAGTCGCCGATACAGTAGACATCTTTATATGGCACACTTTAAACCATATCAGAGGTTTTCAGGCATAAGAACTTTAGACACTCCAAATAGCCCCTATCCGCAATCGGCAGTGAAGTAACGTGGTAGTTATACTTTCCGAGAGATACGACCTGTATACTAATTGACACATAATGATGGGCTGACTTGAAACATTCGCCAATTTTAAATGGAGAATATTCAAAAATACAACATCCTCACTATTTTCCTTCTTCTTGATAGCGTTAATTTTGGATATGAAAATAATAATAAGAAAAGACATTTGTTTTTAGCGTCAATCTAATTGAATAAAAATAAAATTATGACATAAAATCGTTCATAAAAGTATGTTAAATAAACTATTTACCTGCAAGCGGAGTAACAATATCCAAATTCCCATTGTATACTGCAACTTTTAGATTTGTATTGTTCAGTATCATTTCTACTGAAATATTAAATAAAAGGTGTAAGGGAGAGGAGCACGAAAGAATCTGTTAAGATTACATTTCAATTGATAGTGAATTTATAAATCCCTTCTCGTTGTTTTCTTTATTAAAACGTAGGTGTCAACACTCTCGCATTAGATAAGTCGTAATGGCAAAATGATTGAAGCATATTTTTTAAATAAACTTGCTATCTGATGGTATGATGTCAAAGATAAGGATCTAAAGACCTTGCCTCCCCCGTTAAACAGCAACGCAAAAATGCCGTACCACTTGTAAGAAACATAGTCTTGAACTTAAGGATGAATGAACCCCTTTAAAAAATAATATGCTTTTCTTTTAAATATACTTACTAAAACCCAGATCAAAACTAGGATGTGTGTTGATTATTCTTTGATAGGGATTTGAAAATATAATAAGACAGACACCTTTGTACATTTTTTAAGATTAATATTACTCTGTGCCAAGTATGTGTGTACATAAATAAATAAATGTGCTATGACTGCACGCATTTACAAATGCATTAAGTTGAATATCGTTTAAAATAATAATCTCTTCTAAATAATTATCATCTCTCATATCTTATAAATAAATATAATAAAATTATTATAACTTCAACTAAAGTTTCACCCAGAATTCCTTCTTTGGCGAATGGCATGCACTCAAATAATACACATAGATGTATTATAAAAACCTGGTACACGAGTACAAAAATTATCTAACGAGTAAAAACTCAGGCTCGTCCGGCAGGGTCTTTACAGTGTGCGCCTAAAGCTTCTTCTAAATGTACTTAGTTGTTTTTTTTATTTATCACTTATTAAATGTAATTTATTTAGATATAAACTGCATAAATACTTACAAAACCCGGTAGATGGTATAAGAAAACTAGTATTCAAACTTTGGAACACGCTTTCAGACATATATTTCCAATCCATTGTCTGGTTGACAACTTCTAAAGTTGGTTTGACATACTCATTTAATTTAATTTGCAATCTATCCAGAGCTGGATAAGGACTAGCTTGGTTAATGTTGTTAAAGTTTATTGCCATTCCGGTTTCCACGTTTATTAATTTAAATATGTAATCATCTAATTTCTCAGCATTTACGTATTCTTTTTTGTCAATATAATAACACAACTTCTTTACCAAACTCTTTGTCTTTTCGTATGTCTTTAAGTCTATAAGCCCCTAAAAGTGATCACGTTCATATTGTTCGTAGTATCTCACTGCTCACATGTAACTAATTATTATTGTCAGCAAAAAAATATAAGGTGCATAAGACAATTCCGAGAATCCGATCTATTGATGATAATTGCAACTTATGGAAACGCGACGCTTTCGTACAGACAGAGAGTACCGTGATTGTTTGAATAAATTATTTTCTTAATTTATTTATTAATTTATATATTAATTTATATTAATTTATATATATTATAATATCTTATTTATTAATTTGCTAATAAATTTCTAAACGTGAAAATTTAAATAACACTGAAATCATAATATATCCCTCTTCGGAATTATCCTATGTAAGTACTTACTACATATTAATACAAACATATTAAGTCATCAAAACTTTAGAAACAAACTATCACGAAAAAATATACTGAAATATGAATCAATATAAGCCCAATAAAAAAAAATTGTTCACAACATATTACCATATAGTAAAGGAAATGGGACTGCGCCAATGAACTTTGTTTCGGATCTACCCATCCACTTCCTATTCCAATTCCTTTTAAATTAACCTTAACACGCTTCTTTTGTATAGCCTGTAAAATATAAATAATTAAAACTGCCTAAGTGACATCAATTAAAACCCTCAAATGAAGTAGCACCTATTTAAGATATGAAAGCCGAATATTTTACTAATGCGGCGCTATTGTTAATGCTTTCCGGTTATATTCCGCATTCGCGTTCAATCGCTTTAACAAGACGAGGGTTGGTTGCATGCGGGTGTAGAAAATTGCCTAGCTTTAACATAATATAATTTTAGATAACCTGATTTATAAAAATTTAATTTAGTCTAAAGATACTGTTTAAATGTACGGCTGACACATATTTTAATTGAATCGCGCAATTGTTTAGTAGGTCTGTAGTGTCATCAAAACATTTAGCGTCGTCAGGACAAGAGTAGGTATATTATGCAGGTCAAAAATGAAATAAAATGCAGTAAAAGTCTGACCCACCGTATGCAAATAATAACCCAGTCTGGGACATAACTTGCCTCCATAACTTTGGCCAAATAGGTACGTAGGCGTTTTGCGAAACTGCTTATGTCTTCTGAAGAAGGCCTTTATTACTCTTAGCAAATCCTTGGCTGGGAAATAACACTAATCATAAGTTACACAATTCTTAAAATTATACGAAAGCCTTAAAGCTATTGTAATCGTTACAATGATACAATGTGACTTTATAACAATTTGTGTGTCGGACCTACATTGTACTAAGACATATGAAATTGTATAAACATATCTGTTTATACAAAGTTGACTTGTCAGTCAACTACATATATTAGATAATTCAAAAGCAATGCGATAACTGAAAGTATCTATAAAGTAAAACTTAATTTGAAACACGACGGCAAAGCAATACAATTAATACGTAGTACCTAAACAGTAGGTGGCAAGCCTTACCTGCATCTTTATCTGATTTTACCAGCAGTGAGTTGTCTCTAGCATAACTGAAACCTGTGCCCACAGGATGATCTATCAATAGCACATTTCTGCCTTTCACCTAAAACATACATATCAGAAGTATTGCATATTCAAACGGTAGATACTTATTAAGTAATAATATGACAACGATATTAGTATAAGATTATAATTTGTCGCGCAGTAATCTGGTAGTCTCTATACATACATTAGAACTCTTGAATCAACCTAAGACATTTGTCATTTAACCACATAATCTAAGTTTATATTACATTCTCCGGCACTTATAGATAAAACTCCAATTATAGATAATGCAAAACAAAAAACTTACCTACCCATGTATGATTCCGAGGTTGCAAGTCCATATTCAGAGGACCTATTTCGGCAAAATTGGCTACTCCGCTAGCCGCCAAACCTGGACCGCCCTGTATCCAAATTATTAACGGCTTACGGTCAGCTCCATGAGGAGTCCCATCAGCGTAGTAAAGCCAGTAAAAGAGAAAAACACCTGGTCGCACTTCTACGTAATTTTGAACGCTTTTCCACTGACGAATTTTTAGTGCTTTCAAATAAGGATTTTTATCTAAAATATAATGAAACTGGCTGTAAAATACTTATCAATACCAATGAAATATCGAGAGACCTAATTTCACCTAAAAATTATATTTGTAATCTTTATGTAAATCTTTACTGTCTAATTTCACTTTCATGTCTTCAAACCCCTAACGTAATGACCAAAATTTTATTTATGTATATAAAATAAATATTAATGTATGAAATTCGCTTACCATTACATTTTATTTCACTCGGCGAGATGCATAATAATAAAAAAATAAATAATATGTACATTTCAAAAATAAAATTTTACAATAATAAACTTGTGCTTATTACACAAATTATTTTGTATATTAACGTATTTAAGTGTACGTATTAGAAACGTCTACATTTACGAATAGGAAACTTAACACTCCATACGGTTATATCATCTACACCTCCTGTGTTAAAAACAAATGAGTTAATTAACCAATTTAACAAAATTAAACAGGATCACCATCCTTGTCCTGTGCTCAGGTCAAATGCTATTATCACGCGCTTTTCATTAAGGAAAAACATGAATTACAGAGGAAATACATCTGAACATTCATTATTAAGATTAAAATTGAATTGACACACTTGATTAAACTTTTACACGTTCACTTTTACTTTTCACTTTTACTTACACGTTTTACGTTTACGTTTTACTTTTCACGTGTTTTATCTCTGCGTTCATGTAAAGGACTAGAAGGTTGGAACTTCACTGTGTAAAGGTTGTCGTTTGATATTTCAATAGTACCAAGGTTAAGCTTTCAAAGTTTGATATGATATGTAACTCATACCGTATCAGGTTATGCTTAAGGAACTTTGTCTAATGATGAAACAATTTTTAATAAAACAAAATGATTTATTTATAAAACAAACTAATAAACGAGCCAATTATGCTACCATCCTCATTAAGTTTTTTAGGCCTCGGTCTTTTACTGGTACTTGATGACACGTGCGTTCGTTGAGGAGGGAAACGAGCACTATTTATGTAATGTGGCACCTTCTGTGAGGTCGATGCTGGTTCTGGCTCCGGTCTTTTCATCGTTTCTGTTGGTTCAGCTAGTGAATATCTTGTGGGTGAGATTTGATGGGCTCCTATTACTAACCCGCTAGGTGCACCCACAAGTCCTGGGCGATATGTAATCTGAGATTCCTCAATTCCATCGTGAACGGGTTTCACGTGAACTAAAACATTAAAAATTGTTAAATTTAATACCTTATCAGTTTTAGAACTGCTAGTATGAGTAACAATAAGTTTTTATAAAAATATCCATAATAAACTATGTACAAACCTGAAGGATCTGTGGCCATCGGTGGCTTGTAGACATTACCACTGAAAACACCTCCGGATGCATAAGGTGGTCTCGTAGGCGGATAGCTGGGTCTTACTGGGCGAAAACTAACCGGAGGTTTTTTCGTTGTTTGATACTGTTGTCCGTGGAATGGAAACAAAAATCCCAACGGGCCGCCTCCAGTAAAATAACGATTGTTTCTATTTCCCTGTCTCCTTTGAGATTGCGATGTAACTGCGTAAAAAGAAGTCTTGTCAAACAGCTGCCTCGATAAAGTATCTAATATTAATTACTTGTGACATCGCATATGACTTCCTTGAAATGTTAATACCAACATTTGTATCGTAATATACAAATATGCATGCGCAATTTAATCGAAAAATGGGCCGAACGAAATTAACACACCCAAACCAGTTTGGCTCCCTATTCCTATAATGTATCTAATGCCTTTCTCTTAAAATTTTGCTCCGCTCCATAATACTGTGCGCAACCCGCAACCACAGGCAAATATATTGTTAAATATCTTAAATTCGTATTTACGATGTTTGGCTATAATGGCGCAGCTTTGAGGAGTGTGGGAATGTTTATTATCTTCTAGAAAAATATACATTGATTGTAACATATTAATTACACGAAATCTCTGTGCGCAAAATTATAATAAGTATTAACTTTATAATAATAAGTTTTTTACAAAATTCTAATATATTATGTAAGTCACAAAGTTCTGGAAGTAGATACACTCTTCAATAAAACCGATTACTTACTAAATCGATTATTCGTATTATATCTCCCAATCTCTAAACTATCATTATAAAAATGTATATGTCATAGGATCTTTAATGAAATAATAAAAATTTGAATATTTCTATGTTTTATCAGCGGTATCGTACAATCGTGTTCCTGTATTCTTGTGTTCTAATTTTCCAATAAACTACGACGTTGTTACTACCTACATTAACACTTAAAAATTGTAAATAGTCATTATACGTAAGTACACTTAAAGGTTAACACGCATACTCATAACAAAGTAGCATGCTCTTTCCATGGCAAGACCAATCATTAATTCGATTTGAGTTCCCGTATTATAAACATAACATAAGTATTATAAGAAATAAATACCGTATCAATTCTAGACCATGTAAGTCAAGTCAATTACAAATAGCGCTAACTCATGGTCAATGTCAATCGAACACCGGAAAGTGACCGTAGAATATTGAACAATGAAAACATCAATCATGAGATTACTTTGGGTTTGACACAGTTATTCCCTTATTAAGTTCAACACAAAAGTCGAAACAAATAAACTAAGTAATTTGCAATTTAAACGAATATCCAGGTAATAATCCACTGGATCGGCAAAGCAGAAGTAATACCAGGAATGCCGCTTCGAAACGCATGTAAACATAATATTTCTGCAACTTGGTTTCTGACCTATGTGCATTTAATATATTCAAAAGTTTTTTTTTTATATAGACGAGACAATGGCGAAAATTATGTTTGTAAACATTAAGACGTGATTAATTATATCCCTAAGTAGGAGTTTTAAACATTCTTTAGACAACATATTAATAAAAGTAAGAACTTTCAAAAATACTCACTGGAGCTAAGATCGTTTTCATCGTAATCTGCGATGTCACCACAATCATCTGACACATCATATTGTGGCTTTTCTACCAGATCAGCGCCGGGAACACCGGTCGGAGCGAGAAAATTATATAATGATCCAAACGTCCGCGGTCGGCTCTGGTCCCATCGAGGAGTACGCTTGTGGGGAGCAATTTTATTAGTAGGACAAGGAGCTGGATTCACCGTCACTGCATCTAACCGAACGACGGACACAAACACCTGCAGATAAATTTTAAAATCACTCAATATTCTATAACACTTTATAATATAATAAAATGATTTTCACTTCAACATACTAGTATTAATTTTATCGAGTAATATCGCCATAATGTTTCCATTTTCGCAGTTTTTTTCGCGGAGCGTAGAAAATACGAATGAAATAATTATTCTAAGCCAGTTACTTGGCTTTGTGCTTTAAGGTTCAATGTATATCTGAACGTGATTTTGTAAAATCGCTCTTACTAAGGCTCGAGGTCTCCCACACTGACGCGAAATGAATGCGAAAATCCTTGGGCAATGACCGCCCTGACGACGTAATTTGTAAAAGGAATCAAAAATAAAGCAATTAAAATTTTGTTACTACCTAATTAAAGTGGTAATTATAAAAGTCTACCTAATTTTAGACATATATATTACATAACTAAAAGCAGTTCTACATATACTCGTATAACACTCATTCTATATAACATTATATATAAATTCTACATGTAAGTCACGCGGAAACTGTTTTACATTGTCATTTTCTTAATATAATAAACGATGTAACTACTGTGCGTTAATGAAATACAGGATATTTTAAGTAATAAGGTGTTTTGAGTGCAAGCCAATCTCTTCGACTCTATTAAGTTCGTGTATTAACACGCCGTTAGTCAACAAAGGATTCAATGTCCACCATCCAGTATAGTCTCGCATAGTGATAATATGGTGAATTAGATTAATAGACAAAAGATGAGGTTTAAGGACTTCTGAGGGTAAACATGAATTATCTGTATGAAATCTAAAGTATTGTTAGCATTCATCCACACTGTATTAGCATTGAAGGGTTTATGGAGCTTCATTCAAGTCAAATCGGCTCGGTCACTTTGTTCACCATATCGGTTTCATACATTTAGTACGCGTGAGGCTCCAATTGTGCCTCGTGGACGCTTTCATTTGCAATGTTAGTGCCAATTCCTTCTTGCTCGGCTACACGGTACAGATATCCATGGGTTATATACTTACCATTTCCCCACCTGCTCGTGTGTCGAATTGGTTTCGACTTCTCTGAGGCTCCATTGCAAACGATTCATGTTTATAATAAACAGAGATATAGGTCATGATTACAACTGCATGTTAAACTATACGACGACGTGGTCCTTGTGAAACCACTTCAAACCTTTCTAATTATTAATAATTTTATTTATAAACATAACCCAATTATTTCCGACTTATCAATTCAAATCGAATGATATTATGATGACTTGATTCTTTGTTGAGTCTTGTCATCGTAATCTTTTTGTGTCATCGAAATGATCTGATGATATGGTTGAAATGGAAGATGATCAAAAACCCTTTCCCTAGTCGTCAATAATTATCAAGGTGGAACAAGTTTATGTATTGAATGAAATAATGTGTCTAAAATTCTGCAATTGTTACTCTAGTACGACTATTGAATTAGCCTACGCATTTCACGAGCGTGGAGTTTTGCGATTCTTCTTCAATATTACGAATGACATATCACTGAATAGTAACATAGCAAGATTTTTATTTCATTTTGCTAAACTAAAAAATAATAATATTAAAACTAAAAAGCAGTGGTAGTCTAGTTGATCGAACGTCAGACTCCAGGAGACTCTAGCTGGAATCCTGCAACGTATCTACCTGTATGGGCTGTTGTTTCCATACGATAGTTAAATGAAAGATGTTGCTGGGTACAGATAGTTGTATTAATAAAGATGTTGTTAATGAAATGTAAAGAGCACGCGCGGTCTGGTTGTTTCCCCTAAACGTACTGAATTTAATAATTAATTACGGCGCGTGGTGCGTAAAAGTGCTTAAAACGGAAAGTGTACGGTTGCACCGTACAGTACCTTCAATTTTTCAAATCATGTTAGTATTACAAATGATCACTTGCTTCGGTGACAGAAAACTACGTGAGGAAACCTGCAAACCTAAGAATTCTCCATTATGTTTTCAAAGGTAGGTTTTCATACATCAATCCTCACTTCACTTCATCAATTCGCACTTGGTCAGTGTCGCCACACTCTTATCGTCAACTATTGCATTAACCCCTCTCATTATGAGAGGAGACCCGAGTTAAATAATGGAACAATTGCGAGTTGTAATGGTGATGAAAAAGTAAATTAAATTAAAATATATATGCTGTGGTACAGAACGCAGATGGTGGCGGGATTTTCTCGCCGCTTTAATACTCGTACACATACTTAAGTACTATACATATGTACTAAACGAGAAAGTTGTAAACTCCCAGGTCATATGTCTTAACCTTCATTTTTTATCATCGCTGTCAAGAGCCAAGTGTCTCGACTCCTAAACGTTTGATGAAACCAGGCCGAAAACTTTTATCTCCTGCTTCTGCCACAAACGTGCATTAAGCATTTGAAGCATGCATTAAGTTAAAACGACTTTTAATGTATCTACGCAAGTTGAGTCTGTCATCAGTAACTGTCATTGGTCGTCACAAATCATTGGTTTCCTGCCATAGTTTTGAAATATGCCCTTCGTCTCTAATATTATATGAAAAAAAATATTATGTACAACGAAATAATGTCATTCAAAATGACATGACTGCCAAATGCCCGCGGTTTTGAAACAAGAAAAATCGTAATATCTCAAAGCAACAATTGTGTTTCTTTTAGTATATAAAGGATAGGTGGAAGAATAAAATTTACAAAGTTTATTAAGCGTCGCATTTTAAGGCATATATTATCTCGGATTATCGTATTGTTTCGAATACTGCCAGTTACAAATATTAACTGATTTAGAACTTGGAAAAAAATATATAATGTTTTTACTAGATGACAGTTTGACTTTATTTCTAGGTATTATAATCACAACAAAAATAAAAATTTAATAATATGAACTGTCGAAAAACGAGAACAACATGGCTAGTGTATCAGCTAGGCCGGTGAAAAACTGTCATAACGTGTTTCATTTAGACTGCTCCTATCCGAAAATATACGAAACTTTTTTATTACATTCGGTTACTTTCCGCAACAAGTGGACAATAACTATCGCATTCATGAATTGTATTAATCAAAAATTAATAAATTTACTAAATAGAAGCATTTAATTATTTTATAAAATATATTTTCTTCGTTTTCTAGTTAACAGGTGGTGTTTTTTATGATCGATGATTTAAAAAGAATTACTTTCCAGTATACATAACATAAATGCACTTGTGTAGTTTGGCTTTGTACCTACTGAGTATTTTTGTTTAGGTACCACTCCAAAGTAAGAAAATTCCGATGTTTATATTGCCATTGCTAAACGTATTTATAGTTAAGATTTTTTTTCATTAATAAGATAAATCGCTTTTTTGACATAATAAAACATAAAAATATAATGATCTCCTAAAACCGTCCGCCGTGATTTCCAAATCTGTGTTCGTTAATTATTTGTATCTAAAAAATCTCTGCCTCTAAATGTACACTAACAAAGTGACGAAATCGACTGTCACATCTTTTATTTAGGTATATCTATTACACAACGTTAAGAATGAAGTACGAGTATTGTATTCGCAACACGAACACCTTTTATGTCTTCGAGTAGAAGGCAAGATTTTGGAATCTATACGATCTAAATCTTAAGGACGATTGGGTAAACTTATACAATTCTTAATTTTTACCAGTCTTAACTAGCCCTGAATGTGTTTCAATGTCTTCTATACTTCAACACTTTTGATAACCCATAATTGTTCAATTGGACAGTTACAGTATGTTATATTGACCATATATTTTTATAGTCGTCGCAACCTTTTAGCTTATTTAATCTCTATACAGTTCACTGGTTCGTTATTGGCCCGCAACGAATGTGTGGCACCTCCGATGTTACGAACGTATGAGTACATGCATTGTCGGTCAGTTATTACGAGAAAACGCAATAGTCTTGGGATGTATTTAACGACATGCTTTCATTGTTGCGACTAAATGGTCCCGAACAACATTAGTGGATATTCGCGTCTCGCTTTCCTCAGATTAGAACTTTATAGTATTAGCGTGTTAGCGTGGACGCTGAGGGTGATGTTACAACATTTACCTATAAATTTAACAAAAAACAGTAAGGTATAACCCGACTTGCCCCTTAGGAATACCTCATCTGCCCTGGCAGGAAGGGGTGGTACGTCTTTTCTACATTTACATTTAACTTATGTTATAATTGTTCCTGACCAGATAAGAAAAATAAATGAGATTGCTTAACTAAAATTTCGTTTTGTATCCCATCAAATCTTAAATACCCCATCTTGCCCGTATCATCCCTATACGTCCAAGGATTCATGGAGGAGTTTCCCTAAATATGATTTTAATGAATGAATTTTGAATGTTCAAGATGAATGGAAAATTTGTGAATTTCTTCATACGAAAAAATCAAGGCTATTATGTATAACTATAATTAATTAAATACGATTGTCAAATTAATAGAAAATTGTTATATCTCTTTAAAATCATCTTTAGTAATTTTTACTATTAAACAACTTCGAAAATTTAGATTTTTTATGATATATGCACTGAATATTTACATTATGAATATTAACATTATTTTAAACGCAGAATTTATCTCACACCTAAAAGTTAAAATTTGTTTAAAAAAGAAATCACACTTTTGTCATTTGACTTTTGATACCTATTAGGTAACCGAACCTACCACCTACATACATATCATACGCAAAAGGATATTGTTTAAGTTGGGGAATACCAGTTGAAACTAAATCCACTCTCTCATTACATCACCTTGACTACGTTCCCCAATGATCCTTATACAGCGGTGAACAGATTTGACCTAATGACATCAATGACTACACCGTCTTATATACCTATTGCCGTGTTCTGCTAACTTGTAACTTTTTACGCCAGCGGTGTAGTTAAATAACCGGTTTTTAGCCAGTTACATTATTTTGATGTGACGTCGGTAACAGTGAGCATATATTTATTGTAACAATGTCTCAGTCTATTTTGATCCTATGTTTTAATTGATTAGTTGATTATTATTTATTTATTTAAATTTTTATGGTATCTGTGAACGAAATTTAAGTTAATTTCAATAGTCAAAATGATAAAGTAATTTAATGCGACATTTTGAATTCATCATTGTCCCACTGTTAGACTCAGTCTTCTCTTATCATATGAAGTGTAAAGTCCATAGTGTATCACGTGGTCCTTTGAAAATATTAGAATAACTCTCTAGTGTACTGCTTAGGTACCTTATAACGTTTTACATCGTCCAATCAAGTGATAATTAATACGCGTATATGTAAGCAGCAGCAGTAATGATAGCCAAATGGTTTGAACGTCGGTCTCCCGCAGGGGAGACTCGTGTTCGAATCCGACAAGCACCTCTTATTATTCAAATTATGTGCATATTTTCTTACGAGCCACCTGATAGTAAGTGGTCACCGTCGCCCATGGACATTAGTATCATCAAAAAAAACAGTATGTAAAACTCTCAGACATTAAGGTTCATATATACATAATATATCATTTTGAACAATTAGAGATACTTACGTCTAATATTCGAACTCGAATCTCCCGTGCGAGTCTCCGATATTTAAACCATTAAGCTACCAGTGCTCAGTCAGATAAATGAACAAAAAAACTATTACCAAGAACAAGCACCGTCAAAATTAAACTGCATAGTACAAAACCCAGCTAACTCCGACAAAAATGTGAGGTGCCATAGCCGCTTTGCTGTTGAATTTCGGGTTAGTGGAATTTTAGTGCCAAATAAAAATAATGATACGATGACCTGCAGAATTTAGACTGATTCGTTAGCACTCCAGCAAACCAAACAATTCATGTACACTAATTAAAATAATTTATACGAAGGCCACAACATTGAAGCTCATTTTTTTAACTGATACTAATATTTTAAACTGTTATAAGTTATATTGTAGTGACATAATTACCTATATCAGTCAATCATTGGATAGACAATAAAATAAAATAAAAATCTTGAGTTGTTTTATAATTATTATTTGGAGAATTTGTGAATAATTTTATGCTGAAATACTTTTAGATTTCAATTACATATGAACGTATCGACGCTTGGTTATTTCAAATTTATTAGTGCCTATAAGTAATAGTTACTTACATAAGCAAACAAATATTAAATAGTCAAATATTAAATAGTAAAATATATAGAAAAGGTCGAAGCTTACATTAATAAATTGACATTAAATTTAAAGATACGGAACAGTTTCATCTTTACGTATATCGTAATTGCTAAACCAATTTATGGTTAAATTTAACTTAATTGTCATTAATTATGTTTCAATCGTTTATTATGGATAGATTAACCATAATCATTAAATATCACAGATCCAGCTCTAAATTACGCCCAGCTCTCAACATAATTATAAAATTATGTTAATCAAAGACGAGCGTAATTGTAAGTAAACGAATTCGTATTTTCTTGGTCAACATGTATTATGCGACATTTTAAATAAATTATATTGTTGTAAAGGCCACAAATACAAATTAATATCTTTTAAAATTGTGCATATAAAATAAAAAATAATATATCTTTCACCATCATAACGCATGCTACCTTAAACTCGACTGTTCATGTATAGTATCCGACGCGTGCACCTATAATGTGCGCATGCGATGTGCTTCACTATCTTGTTCTATCGTTTTATACTATGTCGCTCTCTTTTGCTCGATTCAGACATCTCCGACGTTATATCTTTCTTCTCTCTCATATAACGAAATGTGTCTCAACGTGATGGGTCCTTGAAATTTCACTCGCTACTCTTGTCTAATTATGTTGTCTAATTATAATTACTACGAGAATCCAAAACTGTAAAATGAGAAAAAAAAACCTCAAATAGCCAGGTCACTGTCAGTTAGACAGATGTCAAGAAATCAGTACTTAAAAAATGTCACTTGACACTCATTTGTCAGATTTCAAAATTTCATTAAGATATTGATTTACTTGAATATATTTCAAGATATAAATAATTTGAAATGGCCAAACAAACAAAAGTGTATTTAGGATATGAAGATGAAGTGGTGCATGGAAGGAGGTTGTCAACTTGCAATTACACTGTCGACAAAATTGGTGGACTACCTGTGTGTCTTTTTCTAACCAATTGTTCCAGTAAATAACAATGTTATTCAATATGGGTTTAAAATAATATTTTTTATTTATAGGATTGGCCACCCATAGAAAAATTGCAATTTTCCACAAAATGTCCTGTGTGCAGCCTACATAGACCTTTGATCGTGCAGTGCTGTGCTCCTATAAAGAACTCTATTTACAATCGCACATTGTATGTCTTTGCTTGCATCAATCCTAACTGTTGGGACCAATCAGAGAGGTAGTATATTAAATATGATGTAGTCAACTAAGTCAAATACCAGTATATTCCATGATATAACTGATTGTGTTAAATTATAAATTTTATTACAAATGTATCCAGGCTTTCGTATTTTTTTTTGTTTTTTTTATTAACTTCAGGCTAACATAGATATGCTTCAAATAATCCTCCTCCACCATCTATGTATATCAGTTAGGTGCATCAACATGCTTGCAAGTTAAAGAGGAAGCTGTAAAAAAACTGTCAAAACTGATTTTTCAACAACACATAATAATAAGTCACAATTAAATTTTTAGAATAATGGTGATAGCTAGTCTAGCTCGTTAAAAACTTGCTGCCATGTATAAGTACTATTAAGATTATGCTGAATATAGTACAAACATTTTTGTGACTGCTAAAAAACAAAACTTAACACTAATACCTACTGTCCATTATGGACCAAAAGCAGCAGAGATTAAGTTTAACTCAAGAATGATTTAAGTCCCTGTCACACCAAAATTATTTTCACTATGATTTCAAACATATTATGCTTACTCTGTATTGATAGGGTGTTAAATTTAGATGTCATTATTAATTAAAGATAGCATGTAAATAAATAATATGTTTAAAATGTTTGCTAGTTGGACTTGTGTAAGAAGTCAAGTGGAAGAAAAATGTCAGACACCACCTCCACCTATTGTCGCTATGCAAACATCTGAGGAAAACTTAAGCTGGTGCCAAGGTGCTGATGATTGGGACGAAAATGAGAATGGCAACAACTTAATGAATGTAGACAACATTCTTAATCCCAACAATATAGCCCATCGGTAAACTTTATTATTTTTGGTTTTCTATTTATTTTAAAAGAACTCATTCAAGCATCCATTTCCATTAGAAAACAGCACTGTTATTAAAATTTTAATGTCACATCAACATACTTTTTCCAAGAACACCACTTAATTTAAATGACCTGATGTAAGTTGCTATGTAATGTATTGAATACATGCTTTTATAGATCCAAAAAGATATTTTTAAGATTAATTTCACATTATTTAGAAGACACAATCCAACAAGTAATTCTTCTTTTTCCATACAGATAACAATTAGATTTACAACTTGCTTTGCTTTAAACAGTATATCTTTTTTACAGAAATTCTGATGATGATGATGAAAGCAACTCATTTGATATAGACACTATGGAGCAGGCTCTTGGCAATTTACAAGTTTTTGATGCTACCAATGCAAACAATTTTCCTGTCCAAGGTATGCTGGATAAAATTATTAATATGTAATTGACACACTACAGTAAAATCATCTATAAATATCATCCATCACACATCAACCATCAACCATGTGAAGACATCAACCATCTGCAGAATGTATGTCAATATTATTAACATTATATGAGCCGAATACATCAATGCCTACTCTTGTCTAACATCTGATATTTATTTTAATACCTATATATCACAAAAAAGGTTCAATCAATTTGTAAACAACATTTCAAATTCAACAAACAAAAACAACAACACCAAAAAATTGCAGAAGACACAAAAGGAAAAAATCAGTCAAACAGATTACACTTTTTTTTTATTTAAGTAGGTATTAAAAGCACAAAATACTATACATTGGATAAAAATATAGCTGAAGGAGAGCAGATTAAATAAAGTTGATATATTATTATGTATTAATATTCAATTAAATTATGAGGAAATAATGTGTATAGGAGCTATTGGGGCTGTTGGAGTACCTGTTGCCGAAGCTGAAATAGAAGGCAAAGATGACTCTGATCTTGTTACTGTTGACACACCTACCATACCAACTGGAAATATTGAAGCTTTATTTCAAGAAGTAAGTACATACGCAATAAACCAATTTTTTTTTTGATGTTATTCCCACCAGAACCAGTAATATTATAAAATAAAGTATCTATCTTAGTGCCTTAAAGCAATAGTCTCAAAAAGTACTACACAAATTTTGCCAATAAATAAATTGATTATCAGGAAGATTAACACGATATAAGTAAATGTGAAACATTTATAAAACATGTGATAAAAACAAGTAACAAACCCATACTGATGAACCTGTAGCCCACTTGCCACTGGCCCTGCCTGCCAAGCGAGCGGTCCTGGATTTAATTATTGACCGGGGCAGACATTTATATGACAGATAAATATTTGCGCTCAGTACATGGATGTGTGTGATGTCATATTTTTGTATGTCCAGTGTGAGTGTGAACATTTATATTAATTATTTTGGAAGTGGTTACTTTTTGTTATTTATATTTTGCGAAGCGAAGCAAGGGCGATTTACTAGTTAACAAATAAAATGTCTGTTAGTCTTCAAGAAACAGACTTTGTGTTTGTGACAGGGTTTCTACTAATGGGATGTGTCTATATAAAACTAATACAATATATTCATCAAAATGTAAGAAGTTTGTTTAAAAGACATTAATTCATTGAATTGACTCTGTTATCTGTTAAATGACAATCTTAATATTTACGTTGTTTACGAAACCTAAACAGACAAATATGGAAAGAGCGAAGAGAGGAGCATGTAAACAGGTAATGATTTTTCTAAGTAATTAAAACTTTTCAGGCTGCTGAACTACCCCCGGATATACGCAGTCGCTTAACTTGCGGTCAACTTCAGTTTGTCCCCAAATACATTTATGTTGAAGAAGAATCAAAGAAACAATGTAACAATGATTTAGAAGCAATTGAATTGCTCACTAAATACAAGAGAGAGAATGGTATGTGGACATACATATATCAAATTCAATTGTACATTTTTTACTAGACTCCAAAATGGCAAATGGCCTTGTCGGTTATTTACTTTCGCGATTATTATAATATCTGTAAACCTATGTAATACTCTTTGACAATGTCCAAACAGGTATGATCCTTTAACCTCAAACTTGTTCAACCCTAACATGTTGAGGCGGACCGTTAATTAATAATTTCAGATTTGGACGCGAGCAATGTGGCATGTCAGGGTGCCGGTGATGATGAATTATACGAAGATGCGTCGCCCTTGCACGGCGACCGTCTGTTCCACGCGTTCCTAATGCGCTTGCGCCGTAACCCTGAACAGATAATGCGGTAGGTATTACACAGTTCGTACTGTGAATGACAAAAGACCATAATGAGTGTGACTGTGTATGCGTGTGTGTTTCTGTACGCGTGTGTCATCGAAGGGTTTGCCAACCGAAAAGGAATCGGGGGACCCGCATTAATTAGCTCTCTGGCTGGTTACATTGTGAGCGAAAGACTTATAAAATATTTCCATTTTAGAAGGAAGGTGGTAGCTAGTCAGTGGGGCAAAATACCCTACCACCATGTAAGTACTGCCGGGATTTATTAACTCGGTGGTACAGAACCCAGCGAACTCCAACAGGAGGGACCGTTTCCCATTTCCTCGTCCGGTGTTTAGCAGGGTGCACCACGAGCAAGGGAGGTTGACTTGGACTCAAGGATGGATGGCGCCCAATACACCCGAAACCTAACAACAATATAAAACCTAATATTCTGCTAACAAGCAAAACGTACAAACACGACACGCACACGCAACGAACACTGCCTACACGAAGCCAACATTTCGCAAGTCGTCACAAGAACCTCAAAGCAAATGTAATCAAATAGTTTATAATAATATCTTTGAGGAAAAGTCATCATTTTATCTTAATGATTTCTATTTTCAGATATAGCCGAGACGTTCCTCCTCTTCTAGGCGCACCGCTAACTCCAGCCGACAACATTCCATCCAACTGCAGCCGCTGCAACTCTAGACTCATTTGTGAGATTCAACTGTTACCAAGATTCACGGAAACTCTAGTCTTAGCCCCTAACAATATATCCCTTCCATATTTGCATTTCCTATCTGTACTTGTGTTCACATGTTCACAAAGTTGCTGGCAACCATCAGATACGGTGGTTAAAGAAACGGTCGTGTTTCAACCCGAAATATGAAGTAATCTAGCAAGTAATGTTTATTAGTAGGTACATAATTTCTCTATTAGAAATTTTAAACTACGTACTTTTAAATATAATTATTGTAATAATACAAATAGAATCAGATGTAGATGCAGAAACTAGATGTTGCGAACTATAAAAGATTAGATTGTAGACGATTAAATAATAATAATATCCTATTCGAACAATATTTGTAGGTAAGAAATAATAAGTTTTATTATATACACCTACTAGAAACCCGCCATCTCGCTTCACTAGAGAATCTATGCCTTATGTTTAGAAATAGCTCGCGTACACAAAACGAATGTTAGTCATTTTTAACGAGCATTAAATAAATTTATATTTTGTCTCATTTTATTGTTTTAGGGGTGACTTTTCCTAACTCTTTTGATGGAAAACATAACTAGAGTCACTATAAATATAACGGGTCACTTATGTCGTTGTTTGTCGGATTCGCCTGACTAGTTTCGGACTTATCCTAGGTCATTTCTCAAGAGCCGTCCGTCACGAGAGCACACTCGGGAGGTTAGTAAGCGGTTATATACCTTTAGTTATGTATCCAAACACGAATAATTCTGTGTTAAAATAAGAAACATATTAATTTTTTTGCAATAGTTGGAAAAAAAAAGTAAAAACTTTATTTTAGTAACCTTATAAACAATATCCATAATAGGTTTTATCCCAATCGAGAATAGATCCGTATCTCGAGATGAAAAGTTACCTAAATACATAATCCAAATTACAAATATGTTAAATGTTACCTACATCGATATTAAATTTACAGATTTAGATGTGTTACAGTTTCATTATCACGATAGAAAAGTTATCTGAGTGAGATTTTTAATAAGTAGTTATTGTAGATTTATCATTTATAAATATTTTTTATTGAGTACTCTTATAGGAAATACATTGAATTGAACTGTTGCATTTACGTTGCACTCGGTTTGCTTGTTACAAATTGTTTTATTTTTAAGCAAGGAAACAAAACAAATTATTATTACATTCAATTCTAGAATGTAAAATATAACAAATATTCCTCCTAAGCAATAATGTTAATAGGAGAAGAAAAAATGGAATCGATAGTTCCGATATAATAATATAAACATTTTAACAGAGTAATAACAACCTCTAAAGTGCGACGCTTTCCTGCTCAAGTTCCCCTCGCGCGTGCCAATTAATTATACCATAAACGTTCGTTTTATTTTGAAAAAAAGTACGAGCAAAAAACGTCACTGCGACCGCTCCACGTCGCCCGCAGACTCCGCGCAACGGCAGTAGAGTCGCCACACAGTAGTCGTTTCGATAATAATACATCGTCACACAGTTAATAATAATGAAGTTAATAATGGTTAATATCAGCGACGACGATGATACATACCATCGACAATCGAATACTCACGAACTCCGTTGTCGATCATTTTTCTACAACAATCACTCATCACTAGTTCGAGTGAAATCGATATTCGGTAAGTGCCGAAAAAATGACGATTGATTATTGATCGGCCCTAAAGCTTTGTTATCCGTTTTTATCGTGTTATTCACGATTTTCTCCGCAAGTCCACAACATATAATCATTTGAATCAAATCACAGCATGATGTAATGCTAAAATTGTCATCTATACATATATATGGTATTAGGGTAAAAATTTACGGATTACATTAATTTAATGTTTATTTATGTTGTACATTTTTTTAACTAATCTACAACTGAATGGTTATTTATAGGTATAAGTATAAAATATAATTTAAATGTCAGAAATGTATTGGAATCATGATAATTATGCGCTGTATAATTGTTTTTTGAGTGATTTGCTGGAATTTATCGTTTTGAATTAATTTTTTATACCTACAAAATTGCCTAAATTGTTATAATTCGTTAACAAATCATTGTTTTATTAGTCATGTTGCACATAATTGCATCCACCTATCCGTCCTCTTTTTTAAGTCCACTTATTTAAGAAATTCAACTCACTCAACTAAAACTTGAACTTTGTTATACAGTGGATTATATATAAAACTTTCTTCCTCGATGGTTATTTTTGTGACATCTCAAAATACTGAGCACATATTACTCGTTCTTCGAAAATTATCGCTATCATATTCAGATTTATGTGTTTGAATAATTTATAATCTTCAAAACAATCAATGGTCTGCTGCTCAGTTATGCTATATTATTAAATTAACGTAATGTAGTAAACTTAGAGATTAAAATCGTGTCCGAAGAATGTCCATTAAAATACAGATAAATTATATTTACTTTATTATTTACGTTATTGCAAATAAATTTAACATTTTAAATTTAGTGAAGTTAAGTTAGCGTATTTAGACGAGTCTGCATCCGGAATTTTTTACGTAGTACTCTGCTATCATACGATGTGTATATTCCGATCAATGATAATTCCAGAAGTATTTTTAACTACATTATTTACAACTACACGAGTAGTCTACAAATATACGTCTTAGGACGGCATCTTACGTCTTCATTTACTTAGAATTATAATTATCTTCAACGTCATACATCCATTCCTGGCATTTCTAAATGCAATCCTTATAATTGTAGAAATAAAATATTTACTTATTAAATCGTTTATTTACATCCATTACGTAATTTTTTATTTATTTATTTAAAATAAATTCGTGGTCATTAAATATTGTACTCAAATATTAAATATATGACTTAAACGCTTAAATAATACACCTTTTATTAAATCAATGTGTAGGTGTTACTGTCAATGTGAAGTAACAAGACTCTTATGTCTTATAAATTCGTATACGGCGTGAATAAATTGATAAGACGAAATTGTTAAAATTTCATGATCTATACGAAAACCCTCAAGTAGACCTATAAGATAACTCGTTGATTTACTCTGTTGTTTAATAAGATTGAGTTATTTAGTTATCAAAGAAGGCTTGATCGACGTAACGACTTAATAAAGTAAGATAAGCCTCGTGTTAATTTATTCACTGTATTCACCCCATGTAAGTATTGAAATATTTTAAGACGTAAGACGTTGCCTATTCACCATTTAAATTTTCAAAATAAACTTTACTGGCAAAATGGCTTTTCTATTTTATTTTAATAACCTTCATTTCTACCATGTTAATATAATACATTAAAATACATGTAAATTCACTCCTGGAATTAGGGTCCCGTATGTTGTGGATAACATACTCAAATGAGACATCAAAAACATCCATGACCCGAGAACATACATTTATCTGCCACGAATGCCTGCTCGCAAGTTGGATTGCTGCCTAAGTTGTTAAATGCAAAATGTTATTTTTCGTATTTACGGTCACATTTAAGTTCATATCACAAATTTAAAAGGAAAATTATTCATAGTTACGATCCAACAAGCGGTTATTATATACAAAATTCTTCATATTTAAATAATTATATTGCAGAAGAACGCGCACTATATTGGGATTTTTTTTTTATATTTTATAGCTTTTAAGAAATATCTACATAATTTTAACATACAGTAATCCTGAGCACAGGAAAAGATTACAGTAAAATATAGTCCGATAAAAGTACACAAAAGTTTTCAATAGCTAGACGTCATTTGCGACTCATAATTAGAATCAATATCATCCCACTTCTGAGCTCACGTTTCCTCTCGCCATTCAGGCCATAGTCTGCCACGCTGGCCAAGTACGGATTGGCAGACTTCACACACCTTAGAGAACATTATGGAGAACTCTCAATTGTACAGGTTTCCTCACAATATTTCCCTTCACTGAAGAAAATAATAATAAGAAGAATATTGTTTAATCTTAATTTGTTACGGAATATATTAGAACTATGATTGACGTCCAAATTATCTGAAGTCCCCTCAGCATATTTTTATTTGTTTCAAGTCCTTGTTGCGCCTAATATTACGGATTTTATTTATTAAAGAAAATAATATCTAACAAGAATTTTTGGCAGTGTCACAAGAGACCAAATTAATGTATTAAGGGTGAAAACGTTTGTTTGAATCCAGAGCAAAACCTAATCCTAAGCGTAGCGAGGAATTTAAAGTACGTCGCTCGAGGTTAAATAATTTTGGTACCGTGTGGCACACTCTGCTTTTCAACTCCCTATATGAGAAAAATAAATAAGAGATGCTTTTAGAAGTGACAAATATTTATGTTTACATAATCAAATTACGGATTAAATTTGTGTGTAATATTTGATAAAAAGTAATAAAAAACGAATAAGAAGTTCCCGCGTATTTTTTTATTTGGTTAACCAATGCCTCGGTCCACTGGACGGCTGGTGCGTTTTTTTTATTACCAGCCAAAACTATTTTTTTTTTCTTAATATGGTGTTGGCCTAGGTCCGCTCATCAAAAGGCTGGCCAAAACTTTATCACAGCGAATGAAATAAAATGAAATGAATTATCTTCAAACTTTTTAATTAAATATTGTTCCAAATTCAACAAAAGTAGGTAATTAACTATTCATTACTATTTTGTGAACGTATTGGGGCCGTATTGGGCCGGTCTAGAATACTGACTCCAATCCCATGATGACAAAACAGCGTGTCGTAAGAGGTAACAGAATCCGGCCTGCTAGGTTGTAGGGCTTTCGCGAATGGATTATAATATCAATATTATTATTATTACTGGTATTATTATCTTTCCGTGAAGTCTGCCTGGTTAGCTACCACCCTTCTGCTTGAGTCAGCTGCCAAACGACTCGTCGTGTTCCGAGTGGCGGCTTGAGAGCCAATACTTTCTTTCTTCTTCTTCTTTGGCCGACAACGCATTAGTGATGCCTTTGGTGTCACTACTGTCCATGGGCGACGGTAACCACTTACCATCAGGTGGCTTGTCTGCTCGTTTGTCGGCTATTTACTTAAAAAAGAACGTAAAAATCAAGTT
Organism: Megathymus violae; assembly: GCA_003671415.1. NCBI lineage: Eukaryota > Metazoa > Arthropoda > Insecta > Lepidoptera > Hesperiidae > Megathymus > Megathymus violae. The sequence continues at coordinate 94,250 of PDGT01000036.1, forward strand.
TACCCAAGCGAAGTGAGAGTGGATTACTAGATAACAAAATATTAGCATAAAAACGTATTAAGTTCCAAAATACAACGGACTTTCTTATAGAAAATTTGTATTTTTTAAGATGGTGCTTGCAATAGTTGTAAAATAATAATTTATTTTATAAAAACAACTCAAGGTTAAATGCTAAAATAACCGAACTTAATGGAGACAAAATGTATGAAATCTTGGACACGTCTATGTCATGTACATAATATGAGCGCGCCGGTAATAGAGCATTATGTCGTGAAATACTTGAGTACTTACGAGTACCTTTTATTTTTGATATTTAATTTGTTTTCCCAAATCGATGTTGTTTATTTTTGTCAACTTTATTTTCATAAACGTTTTTATTGATCGTTATTTTGTCCCAAGTTAAAATTCTCCTTTTATTATTTAATTGTAACGATTTAATTGAGTTAAGTAAGAAATTATTATATATTGAAATTTTGATATAACAATAAACAATTAAAACATAGTTACCATACTTTAAATTTTGAATTATATTCATCACTTCTGTTGGAAAATGAAAACTAACTATAATTTTCCAACTGAATGTTTTTCCTTAATTCTATTTGGAACCTTCGCTTGGAAAAAGCGTGTTTAGTAAACAAAATGAAATTGAGCTGCGCTGTGCTAGTTAATAGAGATAAATTAACTATCTTCTATTACTTTTGTTCTTCGCCAATGGATGCTCATGATAGCGCTTCGACATACATCGTCGTACATACAACAACATACATGTGTCACGGAAGCTTTAGTAAGAGGCAATGAAATGAAGTGAGTTGAAATAAGGCGAGTTGAAATAAGCGGTACAAACTTTACTGGCCAGCAAGTATATTTTCGAATGAACAAATAAATTTTTTAAATATAGTTTTTGAAATTGCCCCAAGAAAATAAATTATTGAAATTGCAAGACATTTTCCATTTAAACTTTACACTTGTATTTAGTGCGTGAATTTTTAACTTGGCTAGCTAGTTATCATCTTTCTAGAATCAACCATGAATCTAACATATACTTTTGCAGTGTCCGGGAGAAAGTAATAAGTAGTGTTACTGCCACGCTTTGCCAATATGCTCGATTATCGACTGTGGATAATAAACATTTCCTACAGAGCGATCGGATATATTTTTAAGATAGGATAAAAAATTTGTATACAAAAATTATAATTACTAACATTCATTGAAACCTACATAAAAAAATTAAAACTAAGAGTAAAGTTTAAACGCTAATATGATAAAATGTATCTAATTTCCATAGGGAAAACACTATTATGAGAGTTAAATTCCATCTAATGGAATGATAATCATCACTAATCATTGTTCCTAACCTGTGGACACAGATTTTTAACGTTTTGTAATATCTTTAATAGTTACTGTGGTGAGTCTGTGATCACTAACTAATAACTAATCTGTGGTCGGTACATTCAATGCGGTAACCCCAGTTTTTAAAGCAAATTTAATTTGTGCCCGACTAGTGCGATCAGCCATTTAAAGAATACCGTGGTGTGAATTGTGTTTATAATTACATTTCCTAAACAGAGAACATAACCTAAAATTCATCTGGTAGCGTCTGTTACTTTTTGGGTCATTAAATTGTGATTACCAAAAATGTCTAACGAAATTCCAGTACCTCCTCCGGTTATGTGGGCCCAACGCAAGGAAGACGTTTTTTTAACGTTTAGCATCGAATCCAAAGATCCAGTCATTAAAATAGAAAAAGAGTCTGTATATTTTAAAGGCGTCAATGTTCCAGATAAAAAACCCCATGAGGTAACTATATCTTTATACGATGCAGTGAATCCCGAAAATAGCGCTTTTGTCAATAAAGGTCGCTGCATAGAAATGGTGCTTCGTAAGGAGAAAAAAGATGCACCCTATTGGCCGTCATTAACGAAAGATAAAAAGAAACCACATTATTTAAAAATAGATTTTAACAAATGGAGAGATGAAGATGATGAGGACGACACTAAAGAAGAGGCTAATGAAGATCTACTGGACATGTTGCGCCTAATGGGAAACAACTCTGAAGGCAAAGGAGACAATGAAAAATTTTCGTTTGACGTCGAAAACGACTCTGATGATGAAAACTTACCTGACCTGGAATGAGCTCTGTTCTAAGCGCTAAAACCTACATATAAATGCAATACATTATGTATATTAAGATTTTTACAGTTAAAATAAACTCATGAGAAGGGAAGATGTCATTTTATTAAAGTAATTTTCACTACTAATTAGATGTATTTGTACATTTTGCCAAAATGGGCAACTGGTTTATTAAGATATATGATGTATCTAGAATTAAACTTCAAATTGATAAAGATATGTAAGGTTTTGAACGGTAAAATTGTTACAAAACTGATAGATTACATAGATGAACTGTCTTAAGGTGGATAAGGCATAGCATGACAGATTCAAATTAGCTCCAAGGAATAATTATTGTGAAATGCAAGTGTCACAAAAAGTACAACCAAATTGTCATTCAGTTTATCAATTCAATACTAGTTACTAGTGAACCTCTTAATTTCCAACTTATTTTTTGAAATGTCGACTGTAATACAATTTGTATACATGTGTGTACTTATTTAAAAATAATTGATCCTGTCATGTATGGCCAACCTAAAGTTCTTAAAAATCCTATTTAATTCAATATGCATGTTACAAAATGTTATCAAGCAATAGAATAGAAATAGCAGAAGTATAAAAAATTGTTCTATATATTCAATATAACATTTAAAACAATAATCATAATTATAATAAAACCATGTTTTATCTCAAACTTGTGTCTTACAGTTCATTTGTTTTGTTTTGAATTTCCAAATTATGATTAAACTTATTTAACAAAAATTAAACTTTATCCAATACTTAAATTTCTATTTAATTCAATAAAATTTATTCATTTTGGGAAGAACAACCTGCCATAGCCCAAGTTTCATTAGATTAGATGTATAATTCTCAAAGTCACAATACACAAAATAGATAAAATGGACAATTATTACAATCTTATACCTAATAATTGAAGTGGGTTTTAATGAAAAAGATTTATGTTTCTTTTCCAAACCAATCCATCAATGCCCCTTGTTTCTCAATGTCGCTTTACGTGTGAAAGACCATCAACTCCCCTATTACCTCATTTGAAAATGACATGGATATTTTAATAAATTTATTGCACTTAATCTTGGTCCATTTATATTATAGCTTTACAAGTATCTACCACATATTTGGCAGCCCGGACAATCAAATTCAAGACTTCATTTTGCAGGCAGGGTTAATACAAATTATAGGCTTGTAAATGTTAGAAATAAAAAAAATTGTAGGAATAAAAATCATTATTACTAAAATAGAGCTATTTTATTTACTTTTTTCAGTTAGTGTTACCATAACATTAAATAAGTGAAATTGTTGTCCATGCCTTCTCAGATTCAAAGTAATGGTTATACAGTAAATAAGTCTATTAAGGCTTTCACATTTTAATATATATGATGCACCTTGACCTGGACAAAAAATCGGAGATCCATAGCTTTGACAATCGTACATAAAATATGAAGAACCTAATTTTCCAAATGCTAAATTTTTACCAGGAGATGTAAGAATTCCTAGATTATTTTTCTCAAAGAAGTAAACCAAAGCTTTGCTTAAATTAAAACGATCCGGAAATATATTGTACACAAAACCAAATATATTTTCTTCAAATTTGACTGTAAAAGAGTATGGGAACATGTCGTCAAATTTGGTATTTAAATCGTTGAGAGTTATTTCATGATTCTTGTTACCGCCAATCTTCTCAATGCATTTCTTATGATATTGATCGCCTAGATTGACTATACCATCTAAGAAGCTACTCGTCCATGCACTTAGGCTACAAGCCTGGGACATAGCAAGTGCTATGACACACGTTGCTAAGTACTGTTTTCCTCGATGTCTTTCGTCAAATTTGGCGTCCAAGGGATGAATAGTTCCCCAGAGGGAATAAAGATCACCAGGGAATTCGATGTCCCAGTTTTTCCACATTGTGCGTGGAGTTTTTCTGTCAAAACCTAAATCATTACCAGGATTCATACGAGACCAAGGAATACTCTCAATATTTAACCAATACATCTTCTCATCCACTATTGGCCGAATCTTTCTGCGTTTTAAATATGGCAAATTTGGGTTATCATCCGGTTTAAAAAGTGGACTAAGTCTGTAATTAAAAGCGGAATGTCTTGGAGCAGGTTTTACGGATGTTAGTTCAAATGTATAAAATTCTGGATTATCAACATCGGAGCCAACTTTCCGTAATCTATGCATAAGACCATCTAGAGAACGATATAACGTCCATGTCGCAACCGAACTAGCTTTCTTAGACGATGAAGCAGTATCATCGGTATTTTTTTCTGGAGGACTTTCTGGTTCCTCATTAGGAGGTGGGTATGGATCGAATAAATGGAAGTATCCATCAGTTTGACAAATTACCATACTACAGTGAGGGAATCGAATAATTACATATCTTAGCCTTTTTAATACAGCTTTCAAATACTGTTCTAATCTCTTCTCGGGATTTTCATTGACGACAACAATTTTCTTTATGTTTAGGTTAATAAATTTTCCATCTAAAATAACGTTTTTAATTACTCTCTTTTCACATACACTTAAATTTGTTGCTTTTTCTTTTATTTCTAAACCTTTTTCTATACACGTATCTATCATGACGTGGTCCCAGGTTCTTATAGGATGCATCGCGGCCATTAACATAGCAATTAAACAAACAAAATGGCAAGATTTAACTTCAGAACTTCGTTTATGGTCTTTTAATGAAGTTGTACCTTCTATTCTATATATACCCTCATACAGCTGATATCCAATAACGGTTTGGCTTTTCGGCTCGTCTAAATCAATCGAACTTTTTTTATTAGTACCTTTCACCGAGGGTGCTATGGACAGTCTAGATTTTTTCGACTTTGGTAATCCAGTTACGTAATCATAATCTTCTGGCAATTTCATTCTTGTCTCTTCTAAAAGCCTACGAACTATTATTCTACTCAAAACGAATTGTTGATCTTCTGTTTTTCCATCTTTATTAAATAAAACTCTATAAAATAAAAAGGAAAACTTGAATTTCTTTCCTACATTACCTACTCTGAAAGTATGCATTTAATGTATGTAAAAATTACCGTGCAACTAGATCATGAGCTGTACGAAAACGTAAAAAGCAAGCTTTTCCTTTACTTTTATTTTTTTCTTCTCTCAATCCCATAGCATTGCATGGCCCTCCGTCGAATAAGTAAAATAAACCATTACGTTTGATAAATGCGCAGCTATAATTAGAAGTTGTAATCATGCCTCTGTCATATCTATTTAAAAAAACATTTGTTAATTGATCTTCTAGTTGCCATGTAGGACCTTCACTGACTACATCAATTTTAGCATGATAAGCCTGAAAAATAAAATTATTTAAGATTGTCATTATTAATATTACCACTTCCAAAACTAGTTTATAATTAAGGTATCTGCTTCAGCCAAGGAATCTAGGGATATTTGACCATGTATTTTTGTGTTCGGTGCTCCATCGATCTTCGCGTCCTATCCAACCATCTCTGCTGAACGATTGCTGCTCGCTGAGCTCTGTACCGCCCAATTTAACCTAGACAATACTCATGGTTGGTTGGAGGGTTATTTACCTGCATGGCTTGTTACGACCATCCTAGAATCAAGTGTCGAATAGTCCGTAACCATCGTAACCATTTTCCTCTTTTTTCACTGTCTTCTTGCCTGATAACGCGTTAGTGATGCCTTAATTGTAAAGCATATCTATCAGCGATATTAGCAGCCATGACCATATACCATCAGGTCACTCGTTAGCTTGTTTGTCAGCAATAGCTGAATGTCAATAGACATAAACATTATTTTTCAGTCATAATTACCTGATGTCCAAGTGCAATCTTGGGTATAATATGTATCGGTGCAAGTTGAAATTTACTTTGTTTATTTTCATACAGTTTTTTAGCCGTATCTACAACAAAGTTTACAATGCCACTCGTCCATGAATTCACCGTATATTTATAAGAGGTGACGATAGCCATTATGGCACCGAATGGTAACATGTCTATAACGTTTGACTCAGATGCTTTCGTACAGATAGAGTCACTTATTACCGAGGTGCCTCTAACAATCTGCGTATTGTCCGGAAGTGTTTTGAAATTGCTCGGTTTCAAGAGTTCTTCTGAAGGTGTAACGTCTAGTGACGTCTCCGCAAGAGGTAAAGTCATGTTTTTTCGAATCTGTCTAAGCTTAAAACGTAATCGAGCATCTTCGGTCAACAAAATTTTGCGATCGACGTTAACTGGTTCTATCGTCTCCACTTCATCCTCTAATATCTGAGCTGGGGCAAGCTGAAAAATAAAAGCAAATCATTAAATTCAAATTCTGACAAGTTGTAATAATAAGAGACATACCAGGTACATCATTATAAAATAAAATATAAATATATCACATAAATAAAAAAAATGATATACATAATATTTTACGAATAAGAATATGATTAGGTTGATTGTTCTAAAAATTGAAGTCTATACTAATTTGATAAAAAGAGAGTGAATTTTGTGACTTCGTGTATATGCGATGGCCACTTACGATCAAGTAACCTGCAGAGCAGACGAGCTGCTCGTTTGTCGGCTATTAACATAACAAAATGAGGAGGGTAATCTCTGCAATCACGGCGCCTATTTGGGAAAATGGTTTTGCCATTGAAAAGATTCTTTATTCTGGATAGATATAGGCAATATATTGTGTGTAACCTATCATATTATTACGAAGCGTCTCGGAAGGATGGCCGAGAAGAGGAGGGCGGCAGCCTTACGAAGTTTCTAGAAGGGTGGCCGACCCTAACAGTAAAAACAATAGGGGCAATAAAAAACCCAAGTAGTAATAAAAACTACCTGCAATACTTCAAGCCACTCTCGCCTTTATGCCTTAGGCAAAAGGAGCGAATATCGGGGATGTTTACCTGATCGGCTATTGTTATGTCAATTTCCGGGTATTATTGTTGACTACCATGAAGGGCGTGGAAAGGTCTGGAAGGCCCAGAAATCGATATAAATAGCGGGCAGGATCGCCCACAAAGCATTCTGTTCCCGAATACGAAAGCAAATAGTTCTCTGTCTACGAAGCGAAATCGACCTACTATCTACGAGTGCAACTGCGACTGCGGAAGTGAAATAAAGTCTCTGCGGAACTATTGTGGCATTTCACGAACCTGCGGATTCTGACACGTAACAATATATTCAATACGAAGGAAGGGGCGGCTGCTAGCATTAAATAACTTGGTCGACATATTTCTTAATAACACATTTGATCGATATACATAAATGGCAGCTACAAATTTATATGAGTATAATGTAGTCTCGTACTTACTAATACCCCAGCTATTTTAAAACGAACCGTTGTTTTGACATGTTATAAATAAAAAATGCTCGACAGAACTGTTATATGTTGTGAGTAACGAGCAATTATTTCCTGACCAAACCTAGTGTCAAATTTATTACAATTCAAATTTGATACCAAAAGAATTATTGTGTATCCATAATAAAGTGCTATCTTTTAAAAAGATGTAATTTCGTAACATACTGGCAATTCTGGTTCTGGTTGCGGCGAAGGCGGAGGTGGCGGCAAAGGCGGTGGAAGTTCTTCAGCTTTTCTTCGCGCTTCTTCTTCCTCAGCTTTCCTTCTGTCTTCTTCTTCTTTTTTCTTTTTCACTGTTTCCTCGTCTTCTTCTTCTTCATCAACTTCTTCCTACAGTAAGTAATGTAAAATTCTTAAGTAATAAGATAAGTACAAAGACTTATAATATAAATGCTGTTAAAAATTGTGTATAACCATGGCCCTAAAAAAAATTGCGTACTTTTCGTAAGTAGGTAATTTATCTCTTACCTCTTCACCAGCTCCTTCGGGCACCTGAAATAAGGAATCATAGTCACAATAATCAGGAATAAAAGATCTATAATATATGAACTAAATGAAACGTTAAAAATACATTTACGAATTTTGGCCATATTGGAGCGATCTAGAATACTCCCCCCAATCCCATGCTGGTAGAACAGGATGTCGTAAGAGGCAACAGAAGCCAGCCTGCTTGGTGGTAGTGCTTCTCGTAAGGATTATATTATCAGTATTATTATTCAGTGATTAATATGGGATTATTATCTTTCCGTGAAGCCTGCCTGGTTAACTACCACTCTCCTGCTTGAATCAGCCGCCAAACGACTCGACGTGGTCCGGCTGGAGGCTTGAGAGCCAGTACTTTCTTTCTTACCTTCTTCTCATTTCCTGGCCGACAACGCATCAGTGATACCTTTGGTCTCGCTGATTTCCATGGGCGACGGTGATCACTTACCAGGTGGTTTGTCTGCTCATTTGTTGGCTATTAACATTAAAAAAAACTGATAGCTAGTAAGGTTGTAAACATTTTGTTATATTTTATTAGAAAAAAAAGACTTCAACTGAACAACGAGGCGACATTGTCTGAATAAATATTTAAGTTTTTTTTGGTTAAATTTAATACTTAAGAGCTTAAACCGTTAGTAAAAAAAATCCTTGACTTCTGGGCTCCATGCAGTAGTCGTTTTACAGCTTCTTTTATAATTATATATAGGTATTATATTCATTATAATTTAGAATTTCCTTAACCTACAATCAGATAAACAAGCGCTAACGTAATAAATACATAATATCGTTATCTGACATTGATCCTGCTTGGTGATGAGAATGTGTAGGAAGGGTAGGTACTGTAATTTTAATTTAACATGCACATTAAGTACATGTTTAGGTATAAGGCAAGTGTAATTTAGCAATAACAGTATGTATCTACCTGTGTATGTCTTAATGTATTTATGCATGTATGCAAATCTTTATGTATGAATTTGTGTATCTATTTGTTATTTTTTGTAGTGCGGCGAGTACGCTACAAAAGCATATTGCAGGGCAATATACAATTATATATAATTATTATATATTTATATTATTATATATTTTAATTATATTATACAATATTATACGTATACAAGTACTGTTTATGTTTTGTGATTAATAATAACAATCATAATTCATTTATTTCTCACCACAATATAATTTTAAATACATACATACTATGTCTATCGCACTGCCACCGCCAGTTGAAAAGACGCACGTAAAAAGAAATCAAAGCGGAGAAAAGAATGTTTCAATGAATCCAACAGCAAATCGCTTGCTGTTCTGAGTAAAGTAAAATAATTATATCTATGTTGAAAATTGGAAAAAAGGCCAAGATAATTCGGTTACGATTTCGATTATTGAAAGTAATATTTTTTGATTATTTATTTAGAAATAATTAAAAAAACCACTTCATTTTCCGAACAAAACTTGTGAAAGATACTACGCCCTAATTGAATAGACATAAATACCAACACATACTTCATAACTTTAGTGCTAAGCGTAAATTATATTTCTGTACTTATATTCCAACGAAGAACAGACGCAAATGCCTATATCCACTTTTTTGCTTCATATCCAGAATCATATTGATAATCTGTGGCCAAGGTAAGCAGTACATAAAATTATTTATTACCTTTTTATCTAAGGTATACAATTATTTCCCTACTTAGTATTATGTATATACCTTAATTTAGTTTAAGCAAAAAGATAAATAACACAATCCATCTTCATTTCAGTGGTTATACATGTTTTATAAAGTAGTAGAACGGACGCAAGTGGTAGATGTTGACTTTTTTACTTGGTGTGAATACAGTTTCCGATTAATATATAGGGCGTATAAATGAATAGCGTGTTATCAATTTCCTCTTAGAGATAGCAATCAACTAAGCGTATATGGATCTCCGAAGCTAGAAAAAAAATTAAGGCGTCAGGGCATATCAACATAAATGTGACTTTAATCAAGTTTCTGATAAATTCGTCTATTCATCTTCAATTAAGACCTAAGAAGTGTGCAGAAGCGCCTATTTTGATTGTGTTATAATTGCAAAGAGCGACATAAAAAAATGAAAAATATTGGCAAATCCACCTTTTTTCCCTGATTTTGGCAATATATATAACTCGATTTCGGAAAAAATGTTAGATGCGCTTTTATAACTATAGGAGACAGTGTAGGAGATCAGTGCTCAAACTAAGCTTTTGGCCTATATTTTAGAACACCATGCTTTCCACCCTTCATTACATTCATTCTATTTGTTAGTCTACGGTTTATCACCAAACAAGTTGTAAAGTAGTTTGTGTTTTTATGTATGATTATATGTGTATGTGCGTTTCTGTGTATGTGGGTGTGCACACGTACTTAATAGTGTAAAAATGTCCTTTTTTCACAATTACTCTATTCTATCTGTACCGGCATAGGTGGCGGGGTGGG
>PDGT01000036.1:104715-246627 GCA_003671415.1 Megathymus violae
TTGCGTCACCGACACCGTCGGCGAGTCCAGGTTAACTACAAAATCATCATTATTATCATATATAGTCTATTTAGTATCTGCAATTATTAAGACCTGCAAGTACATGCTAAGGGGAATAAGATCAAAGCCTCAAGTAACGGGATACCCGTTTAAGTGGATATGACAATAACACTGCGACATAAAGAAAATGCTTATTTTTAAGACATCCCAGAATGAAATGAAATTCATATAATTACCGACTTTAGGTTCTATTGGCTCAGGTTCCATATTCTTATATCTGAGCGGGATTGGAGGCAAATAATCTTCCTGTATGCTATCAACTAAGGATATTATATCACCCATCTGTTCCTCGTCAATCTGAGGCTATTTTGTTAGAAACAAAAAGTGATAAAATTTAATAATGACTAAATATCATTTAACATGAGACTCAGGTAGAAGAAGGCTTTTACTTACTACTGCTTCTTTATCTTGAAGGATTTCTTGGGGCATAATATCGTGAAACATTTCAGTCCCGTCGCCTTGAGCTTGACTTGTACCAAGGGGTATCCTTTTTACCTTTCCTTTAGCACCCGGTAAATCTTCGTCACTTAAAGTACAAACTATTTGCATCTGAAATATATTGTCATTATTTCACACATGTATAAAATTGTAAAAACATTTCTAAACGATATACGTAAAGAGCTGATTACCTTGGGCTCTTTCTTTTTCAGTTTCAACACCTTAAATGCGTGAATGTAAAATTGCGTAGTAGCAGGTAAATAATCCCAATTTTTTGTGAACACGGTAGCCATAGTTTCCGGGTTAAGTAACATTAAGCAACAAGCTTTACCCACTCTCAAGGATCGTAATCCGTCGTTTGTGCGCGGGTAGGGGTCAAAAAGATAATACATATCTTTTTGCCTCCAAATAGCCAGCGTATAATTATTGAAGTCTAATATGCCACTATGGTATTCATGACTGAAAAAATCTTCTAAACCAGTTTTTATATTAAACAAGCACTCTTTAGTTGTGAAGAGCTGTCCTTTTACGCGTTCTCTGTAAATTATAATTTCGCACGCATATGGCCCTACTGTGATCTCGTTGGGAATGTTATCGATTGATATATCTATCATAACTTTTGGATGTAAACAATCGACATATAATTTGTTACCTAAGCGTAATATTTTGTCAAGTGTTTTAGAGAACCATGTATTTGGTGGTGAAATTTTTGCATAAGTCATTGCTGCAATAGCTATTGGCAACGCTTGCCGATACTTTGCATCTTCAAAGCATCTATCGCCTAAATGCATGTTAGCATTTACAATAGCACAATTTTCATTTAGGATTCGGTATCCCATTAAAGCTTTTTCTGCTTGTGTCAATTCTTTATCTGATTCGAAGTCTTCATCACACGTTACGTCCACCATTTTTAAAACTTTAACAGGAGCTAATACAAACTTCTGATCTTCAACTACACTTCTTGCCAGTAACACCTCAGCGACTGATTCCAAATCTTTGACGTTTATAATAGCAGCGTAGCCATTAGAAAAATTAGAATACGCCCTAGAATCTCTACCAGCTGGATCGAATATGTAAAAACAAATTCTGTCCTTCCAAATTACTACTTTCAACATCCTAAAATAAATCCAGGTAATTAATTCAAATCATTAACAATATTACCGATACAAAACTTCAACAAACATACCTAGTCAACATAATTCCTGCACGATTTTCCTTAAAGAAAGCTTTAAGCCCACGGCATAGGTTATAGACAGTAGGATCCAAAGACATGGTGTAACCCACAATATCAGGTTCTCCTAAAAGTACTTGCATGCGTTTCTTGTTGAGTACTAATGTCTGTTTTTTTCCAAATGGCAAAACTTCACACATTCCTTGCACGGCAGAATGATCGTGAACTTCATCTAAACATTGGATGTACCTAGAATACGAGGCTTACAGTATTTGCATGAGTAATACCAAATAAAGTAATTATTATGAAAGTTAAATAAAAGCAAGAATTTCAAATGTACTTAAGTCGTATTTGCGTTGTCAATAGTATAAGTTAATAGTAGTACCAAGCGTCGCAAAAAGTTTTGGGTACGCCTGACTTACCATTGATCACCAGCATCTATTAAATTATCAATCAATTTCATAGTCCATTGTTTAGGATGATAGTGAAATGCTAAACAGTAAGCCATAACACTCATCGCAAGCGCTTGTTTTCCTCTAGATCTGCCACCTAAATTTGATCTCATTTAATTTTGATACACATGTAAAAATTATAAATTTCAATAAGATATAAATTGAAAAACTTACTAAATTTTGGATCATACAAGTTGAACGATCCAGTAAGTATACCATAATGAATGTCTAGTCTTCGTTCTTTGGTACAAGGCAAAACTGTCAACGAATGTGTTTGTAGCATTCCTTTTTTTAGATTCGCAGGTATATGGACCTTAAAGTAGGTTATTGTGATTATTAATATTATTTATCTGAACTGTTCAAAGACACAGTATAATTATTGTGTTTAAAGCACTGATCATACGTGGCATCTGAGTTTTTTTAATAAATATATTAATTTTGTTACATTAAATTTAAGCTATAATCTAAAGGGTAAATTGATACATACATGTTCGGGCTTCGGTATTTCATCGAGGCCACATACAGAGTCATCGTGTTTTAAACGTTTTTGTGTTCCTCGTGCTCTTGGTTTCCCATCTCTAGCTCCCGAAACAGTATATGGAACCTCGGAATGTGATCTTCAAACATAATATTAAACTATAGTTTGATGTTTTAGTGTTTAATATAATATCCGTCACAGGACCATATGCCTCTTAACACTAAACGTGATTAGTTACAAGTATATGAGTATGTGTGTACGAATACTTATTATCTACTCATGGAGGTACCTTGACTCTGATCGTCCCATTTGCTGTCGCTGTCTTTTCATTGCCATATATTTTCTGAAACCAGTACCCTCAATGCTTATACGATACATATATCTAATATATAAAACAACAACGAGAAATGTGATTATAACTTTTACTAAGTGAAAATTTACAACGAATAATAATGTGAAATTAATTTAAAACTTACCGACATTTATATCTTGTGCAAATTTTCCTATTACAAATTCTGAAAAATATCATACAAGTATTATTTTATGCTGATATACAAAATTGAGCATTTGTGTTTAATTGTTGTTATGAAATATGTAAATAATCTTTCAAATTGTATCTAAGTGTGGTTATGACATATAAAACGCGAACCGTTAGCGATTCTCGACCGGAATATTCAACGCTATTTACCTTAATGAAACTTAAATCGATGTTCATTTCTGACTGAGACAAATTGGGATCATGAGCCGCTGGGCTTGAGCCACAAATAAATATCTAAATGCCTTTCTTCGTGATTCTGCCTATTATTATATAAAAAAATATAATTATATAGGTATATTTTTACAGCTTACCCTCCTTTATGGCACCCTTTCTTCAGTTGTTTCTTGTCTCTAAAAAAAGTGGATTGCTCTTGTAAATTTGAATGCATAAGAAAAATCACATAAAAATGAAGACAATTTTACCTTGGAATTTTTTTTGGCCCCCCTGGCATGTGAACTACATCTGGAACGAAATCCTGGTCTTTATTAATAACTATACCGCTATGAGGCTTATATAATCTGAAACCATGTTAATTAAAAAAACTTTATCTTCAATAGGCATCGCTTGTGCTTTTAAGATTAAAAATGTTGTTAGTCAATATTGTACCTATTTCAATTAGGAAATATCTAAAGTTACTCTGAATACGCGAATTAAAATAACAGTTTGTGGGCGTACTTAAGAGAAACTTGAAATCGCCTTATGGCATTTTGTTGGTGAATAACATTAAACTCGTACTTGTATATTGTTACAAATATTATTTATTTCTTACTGGAATGCTGATTTCGGTGGTACAGGAGGTTTGAGTTCCTCTGGTTTTACGGCAGCTTTCTGCGCCTGAATTACTTCGCCACTGACTTTGGGACTTGGAACCTTTTTGAAATGTCATCCCATAGAATAAGCGTTATGCACTTAACTCAAAAAAATGGTTAATTTGTATATAATAATAAATACTTATGTGTCTTATGACTTACGTTCAATATAGACTTATTCGAAGCGCTATGTTTAATTACAGTCATTGGCGTAGGTAACATTATATCGCCAGGCACTAGATCATAATAAGTAACTTTTTTCTTTCCTTTGGCCTTAGTTTTCCGTTTCTTCTGGCACTTTAAACTTCTCAAAATTCCGCCAGTTTCAGCAATTCTCTCATCCGAAGAAGACTCTAACTGAGCATATTCTGCCCTAAATAGGTTTAGAAGATAAGGGCAATATTCTTTGTTATGAGAAACGTTTATTGAACTTACTTGACTGATGCTTGAAAGACAATCCGTACTGAAGCCATAAATATGAATAAATATAAAGGTGAATGAAATTAAGTAGAAGTGAAATTGTTACAAAAGCAGTCTTACAAATAGACTTCTTTGAAATCGCGTCATACCAGAACATATAGAAACATGTCGTAAAGCTAATAATACACTTCATACTTAAATATTAATATTTTTTCTTGCCTTGAATTGCGTCTCAAGCCGATTAATATATGAAATTATGAAAAAAAATATAATTCATACCTTTGAGGTTCCACAGGGCAGTGTCCAATATAACGCAATCTGGAACATTTAAAAAATAATAAGAATGTTAAAGTTTAATTATCTACGTTGTACGTAGATTATAAAGACTTAAAAATATTGATAACAATTTATTACATCTACTCCATCTGCCTTTAGAAGTCCATTGCTGGATATATGAGTATGCCTTCCCAAAATATAATACTATTCTGTTCTATTCCAAGCAATCTGAATCAAAGACCATTATTTTCTTCGGGTCATCAGACCACCAAACATCTTAATTAGATTCTTCGACTGACTGCTTTCACGACTCGCTTTCTAACTATCTAATCTTGTTTTCGCATTAACACAGTAAATTAATAAAATATTTCGATAACTAAAAAAACTCCCACGGTAAACAATGAAAGAACACATTGAGATAATTGACGTTACAATTCCATGGCATGAAACTGAAAAAATATTTAAACTAACTATACAAAACAGATACAAATTTACCTTGTGTGCATCGAAGGAACCATGGGAACACATGTATCTTTATAATGACGAGGAACAAATGGCTTGGTTTTAAATTTAGGAGCTTTTGTTCTTTTGGTTTTCCCCGAACCTTAAAGCAAATAAACGTTTGATTTTATTACTACCTAGGTACCTATTTTGTTCGTTCCCCATCCAAAATAATTATTCTTCATTTAATGAATTTTATATTTGCCCCGATCTATTTATTACGTACATTAATTTATTTAAGTGCATTGAAAACCTTGAGTCATAACGTAAAATACAAATATGCCATGTATCTGTTTGATGGTTTCCGCTTGATGCGATTAAAGACAGACTGATAAAATTTCCAGCATGTGGCCTCTTTATCGACAACAAATGAATGTGTTAAACATATTTGAGGTATATATTTTATATTATTATAAATATTGATTTAAACAAAAGCTTCTAAGTAGTAAAGAGGTAGTGCAAATGTAATATAACCACTACCACTAGTCCACTTTACTGCATGCAGTTTAACTTAGGGTTAAATGATAGATGGGTAAACTGAGGATTAGTTAAATTATATGATAGATTGATAACATTTATAAAACTTAGAAAAAAAGGAAAAAAAAGTAGAAAGTTATAGATACATTCATCTTGATATGTTAAAGCATCGATTATTTCCGAAACATCTTTGCAGTCAATAGTTTTTGGGTGTTTGTATACTTCCTGTACTTTTGGAGGACACTTGCAAGATCTGAAATTGCAAAAATAATATTAAGAAGATTCCTCTGTGTCGAATTAGAGATATGTAATAGTGGATCAGGATTTACATAGATATTTTATATTATAATGCAAATCACGAATAAAATCCTAACATTTGTATGACCAAATTCAAAACAGTTTCAGTCATGGATAAAATACTTCATAGTTCTTAGATATAAATACGTTTTCGGGGAGCTTTAAAAATACATGCATGAGAATAGAATTGCAGTTTTTTCACCATTCCTTCTCAATCTCATTTAAGCTTAGTGACGTGGCACGGAAGGTTGGTCTAACGAAATTCCGTGGCCATACTTGTATCATTTCATTTCGATGTGGTTTCCTGCGCCACAAATTGACGTATGGCCATCGCAAGCGGCGTGTATACAAAATACATATACAGGGGGTGTTTGGAAGATCGGTGCAAAGCCGCGAAGGGCAGTTAGTATAGACTATTTAGAACCATTTGAACCTAACTTATGTTAGGCGAAGTGCGACTATTTTTTTTAGCAAATTTTAACGATTTTTGGTGAAAAATCCGAATTTTTGTAATTATTTGCTAATATTAGGCCATTTTGAAGGCAAGATCATTTATTAATTATTTTATTTTACTAAAGTAATGTGTAAACAATCTAGTTAAACATGATTAAGGTATTTGTGTAATGAGAATTTTTTTTTACAGGTATTTGAAGTAAATGATTTATTTTAATATTAGAATAAACTGATTATTGGTGGTATTAAAAAAAAACACTGATGGTGCTTTTTTTGTTCAAACATTTTTATAAATATCCCTGGTTATTGTTCTTTGTTTTGAGGTATCAACTAAGCGGATACCTCTCCAATTATTGAAATTAAGACCTACAAACCAAATTGAGACAGAACATTAAAATTTGTAGGCGAAATAAATAAAACTAAATTTTAATTAAAATAATTTATTTTTCATGTTCAAAATGTTCGCCGCGGTTTCTAACACAAGCACGGGCCCGTCTTCTCACTTCTGTTGTCGTTATTTTCAATTTCATCTCCACTTTCATCGTCGCGAACGCTGAATTAATTCTATCAATTAACTCTTCTCTTGTGTTTATTTCCACATTTGTGTATACTAGTTCCTTGGCCCGACCCCACACGTAAAAGTCAAGCGGAGTCAGGTCGGGTGAACGAGCGGGCCAAGGAATGGGCCCATCTCTGCCGATCCAGCTATTGGGGAAGCAATTATTTAAGTGTTCTCGAACATTTAATGTCCAATGCGCTGGACAACCATCTTGTTGGAAAATAACTTCTCGGTTTCCAACGAATATCGAAGACAGGGATGCCTCTACAAGCTCTGGAAAATCATTTTGCAGGAATTGTAAATAATTATTTCCATTCAAATTATCTGGTAAGAAATGGGGCCCAATCAATGTTCTGCCAATAACTCCGGCCCACATCGCGCTACCTGAACAGAACAAGTTTATTGCCATTGCTTCGCTTGACTTTTACGTGTGGGGTCGGGCCAAGGAACTAGTATACACAAATGTGGAAATAAACACAAGAGAAGAGTTAATTGATAGAATTAATTCAGCGTTCGCGACGATGAAAGTGGAGATGAAATTGAAAATAACGACAACAGAAGTGAGAAGACGGGCCCGTGCTTGTGTTAGAAACCGCGGCGAACATTTTGAACATGAAAAATAAACGATTTTAATTAAAATTTAGTTTTATTTAATTCGCCTACAAATTTTAATTTTCTGTCTCAATTTGGTTTGTAGGTCTTAATTTCAATAATTGGAGAGGTATCCGCTTAGTTGATACCTCAAAAGAAAGAACAATAACCAGGCATATTTATAAAAATGTTTGAACAAAAAAAGCACCATCAGTGTTTTTTTTTAATACCACCAATGATCAGTTTATTCTAATATTAAAATAAATCATTTACTTCAAATACCTGTAAAAAAAAATTCTCATTACACAAATGCCTTAATCATGTTTAACTAGATTGTTTACACATTACTTTAGTAAAACAAAAAAATAAATAAATGATCTTGCCTTCAAAATGGCCTAATATTAGCAAATAATTACAAAAATTCGGATTTTTCACCAAAAATCGTTAAAATTTGCTAAAAAAAAATAGTCGTTCTTCGCCTAACATAAGTTAGGTTCAAATGGTTCTAAATAGTCTATACTAGCTGCCCTTCGCGGCTTTGCACCGATCTTCCAAACACGCTGTATATCTCTTAAGTGATAAGAAGATCGCTCACATCCCGTCGCTTGCAGATGAGAGACATGAAACCCACAACTGTATCGTTGGTTTATACAGATTACTTTTTTTGGAACCGACGCTATTTATTATGAATAGAACTCACCGCTTTTTACTATTCATCTTGATTATTTTTTTGTAACTTATACAATTTTCATGTTTTCATTTTATCTCCAACAATTTTGACTAATTGAATTTGACAAGCTGAGATCGAAATTTGAAATAATTTACGTTGGCTTGATGTTGAAAGAAATAAAATCATGGCTACGCTGATATTGACCAAGGATGTATGGAGCTCCGTAACCGTAACCGAAACTATTGAATATCCGAAATAAAAACATATCCCAAACCGTAACCTTATCCGATGAAAAAGTTTTGATTGCATGAAGTTGCATCTGTTTCATATTTAAACCGTTTTTACTATATATTTTTTAAGATTTGTTTTTCTGTGATTATAATACAATAAAAACACCTAAAAATGTAAACACATTATATTTTTCCAAATTCTAAATCATCTATCGGTAATTGAAATTATCCGAAACAATCGGATAATGCAACAGAATATCCGGAACCAGTAAAAATATTATTCATGTATCCGTATCCATATCCAGATCCGAAATTTTACATCCATACATCTCTAAATTTGGTTACAGATATGAATGTACATAACTTCACTCAAAATTTTATTATAATTTTGTCACACCTTGCCGTCTCAGATTGTGCATTCTAGGGCACGAATACCATTGGATTTATTTCTAGGCAAGTATTTTAGTGAAACGATATAAAAATTTGTAAAATTAAAAATGTAATGTTGGCAATCATCTTGCAAGAGTAGAATGTAGAATAAAAGAAATTTAAGTATTACTTTAACCTAATATGTTTAAATCGTTGTCAATTTTATGTAACTATGTAATCGACTTAAGCTCAAACGTTTCAAAAATTAATGAATAGATAGGTATTAACACTTAATTACTCAATTTCAGGCATTACATAGGTATGCCTGTGTATAATTTCGCAGCACTAATGGTTTTTAAAATAGGTATCATACCGCACCCTTAGAATGAAAGGGACTTAACTCAAAAATTGCAATTTATGGGAAATGACGAAAAAGTTTTCAAAAATGTATGGTTTTGAGTAAATTTAAAGAGACTGATGTATGAGGTTTTCCCTTTCTCACTCATAATTCGGGCCCTTTTTCGCCATGGAGTTTTAGAGTAGGCTTTTTTAAGTAAATTAATAGTAAAATCTGGAATTTCGAGTTAAGTAACTTTCATTCTAAGGGTGCGATACAATAGGTACTATTTGAGTTTTTGCTAGTGTTCTTCCATTTGTATAATTTTAGTAATATACCTACATCACAAAATAAAAAATAAAAACACTTTTTCCCGAACTACATCGCAGGGCTATCTACTACCGGGTCCAATTATGAATCTAAACTATCCAGGCACATATTTAAACACTCCCAAAAAATATCATCAAAGTAGTTCCTTCTGTTTAGGAATTTAGTTACATAAACACATACACAATTTATGTATAAAAACATGCAAGCAGTAGTAGCATAGTGGTTTGAATGTGTCTTCATTAATTCTTAATTTTCAAATAATATGAGTATCAACCCCTCTCACCGTGAGAGTAGATTCTAGTCCAGTACTGAGATACTATGGGTTGTAATGATGAAGTATCAGTACAAGAGACATAGTAAATGAAAATAATTGCCAAAAATATAACGAGTTGTGTATCGAAATATTGTAAATCTCGTTAAAGGAGGTTACTTTTATTATAAATATATACTCTTAAGACTAATAGAGGTGTTCAAATAATAAACTATTTAACTGAATTAAAAAATATATATTTTTATATTAGTTTTACTTCATAAAACAGGAAAAAAATTATACCTCGACATTGTATACATCGTACATTATTATCCCACTACCAGTAGAATAAATTATATGCGCGTTATGTATGTATTTCATGTAACGGCACTGGCCTTAGTTGCATCAATGACCCACAATTTTTAATTTTATTATAATTATCTTGTCTAGTACCTATAAAGGATAGTGCGTTGTTCTGGAGCAGGCGAGTGGAGATGTGCTTTACATGAACGTAAAAACATGTTCGAAAATTTACTCGAATTCTAAGACTCACGTAGCCTACAATTTTGACAACAACAATCAAAAACCTGACATGACAGATCTCTTATGTTCATTACGCCAATTTGTAAATATGTTAATTGAAAATACCCATACCTACTTTACAAAAGTTAACTTTAAACAAGTTATCATTATCTACCAAAACGTTTGTCTTTGAAATTCATTGAATAAAAACTAATCAGTAAAGGAATGTAATAAAATTAAACGTCGATCAATCGTTAACGTACCGTTACTAAAGAGTTGTCTAAGGCTGCGAACAGCAACTTCTATCAACCCATCTCTGATTTTGAAGTAGTCAAACCAAACTTCTTACTACCTGACGAGCAGTGAAAACCGACAAAACTATTCCTTAACAAAACAAATATCATCGTCATCAAAAATAAATCTTGTTCACTTCTTCCTCTTACTCCTGACGGTCCCATAAAACATAAATAGGTTTTTTTTTGCATTTTGCGTTGCTTCATTATGTTGATGTTTTGCTTGGCTTTATTAACCTTTGTAGCAATAGTAACACAATTTGTTAATGTCGAAAACGTAACAATTTCCCGTACAATATGAAAACTCGACTTCAGCCATTCTTGACATTCATTACTTTCCTTGGCAACAAGTAGCTATCACAAATAAGTTCAGTGAGAAAATGATTATCTGACCAAGTATAAATGATTTGGACTTCAACTATATTACAGTAATTAATACTATTATATTTTTTTAGAAATTCAACTAAACATTGAATTATGTAGTGATTCCAATTCTTCTTTTCTTTGCTCAGAGCGTTTCTTTTCTTTCTTAAAAGCTTCATATCCCTCATCATCGGTCGGTAGTTCATGTCTGCAGAATGGGCATGAATTAGTCTGAAAAATAACAAAGACATTTTGTATAAATAACTATTGGTGTTTTTTTTTATAATAAATGTAACTGGGCAAATAGCATTTTTTAACACTTTGTTGCAACACTCACTTGTTTCATATTTATGTAGACTATGATAAAATCTCAATGGTATGATTCTTTCAACATCACATTTTATTAATTTCAGATCACTACTTTCGCCTAATAAACATAGAACATTCTGCCTCTTACATTTAATATGTAGATCCACAATTATTCATACAATATTTACCTTGGTCATACATACTAAAATGGTAATGAACTAACACAATTATTTTGAAACTAGGTACAGTTTATCAAAATTTAATGTTTCCCAATCTACCTAGTAGCATCAGTCAGATAAGGTCTTTAAGCCCAGAATGTTAGAAACTAACTGGGGTGAAGAATTCCTATAAGTGTTGAAATTCATTTAACCATGTTAGGTTATATTTTAACAGCACTGGTTTTTTAGTTACCATCACTATATGAAGTGAAAACAAACTAAACTGAAAAGAAATATATAATTTTTATAGTTCAGTTTGTTACCCTGGTCCAAAATGTTTAAATTACAAAGTATTTTAATCATAAAATACAAAGTATTTTAATCAAAACAATACCTGTTTTAACCAAGTCAGTATACATGATGCATGAAATGTATGATGGCATGGCATTTCTTTAGCCTTTTCATTTTTATTAAACTTCTTCAGACATATTGGACATTCTCTACCTACATTGTCTATCACAATATCTGGTAGATTGTCTACTGCTTCCTTTGAAGCTGGTGGAGGGAGCCTGAAAGATATTATAAAGAAATATAAATAACAAAATGTAAGATACAACTGCAATCAGAACACTGCAAACTAAAATTAAACATCACTCCACTGAACTTCATTATTTAAATATGTGTGAGAAAATGTTTATTACAACTTTTTATTTGCATGTAGATACAACTGAGTAATTAATTGCAACAACCAATTACTGTGTATTGCAATACATACATCTATAACCTATGTGTACAACATGTGAGCGCTATATCTACCATTACTGTTACAGAACTGGAAAGAAAACTTTATTTTTACTGTATAATAGAGCCATAGGCTATAAGGACGGACTGTTACATATGTAGTATTTTAGCTTTTGCAATTCTTGTAAATATTAAAAAGTCAGTAAAACAACTCTAAAACCCTATATGACCCTGGTAATATTTACTGTTGTAGTTGGATCATAGAAATGACTATTTCATAATATTAACTTTATGATATGATCCATTTTTGTTTAAAAACATGCTTGCCTCTCATAAACAGAACTTCCTACATCCGGACAATATTAAGTTACAATATTAAAACGACTGACAATATTAAAACAATTCTGATATTTATCAATATCTATTCCTGAAATTAAGTAAACATTTTCATAGACTGAAATATGAAAAATTGTTTATTGACATTTTTAGTCTGTTCAGGGCAGCAAGGCAAGATATTGTTGTTCTGCACACTACTCACCTGGGCCACTCTCCAGAGACCCCTTCAAAAACACCCATATCCAAAAGAAATCTTGCCATATGCAGAAGATGATCTGGTTGTTCTCCTTCGTCGAGCTCCCGCCATCCCATTTCTTGAAAATAATCAGTCATGTTATATTCAATAAGATAACTTGCTAGCTGTTCGTTTATTGCCGTGTCATTCACGAATTTCCACTATTATTAAGTCGAAATTTTCAATATTGTCTAAAAATAACAATTACGATCGCGTAAGTTTATATCATTAGCGTTTAATTAAATTGAAAATGATGAAATTCAGAAAGTTAATCCTTTAACAAAAAAATTAAAACTCATCTCATAATCATAACAACAATAACCGTATGACTATCTGTGTTGCCAACTCGGATTTTGAAAAACAAGGAGGCCAGATTAGAAAATTACATAGAAATAATAAAATTTCCATATAGAAAATACGTAGATCTACGTCCTTTTTTTCTGATTGAAATCAAGAGAGTAGGGTAGGTAAAAATGAATAAAACGACAATTTATATGACCCTAAAAGTAGCAGACAAACAATAAATAAAAAAAAAATCCGTTAGCAAACAAAAAAAAATCTAGGAATTACCACTAGTAGATCGTTTAAAAAAGTTTGTTACTTTTAGTCATCCTCAAAGTATTTAAATTATTCAATTTTTATTTTCTTCCCGGTCTGCCTCCTGTCTTATTCAGTCACATTTTTTGGACATAATCCTGAAAATAAGTTATCATTTGAAAACTAAGTAAGATAAATACGTGAAGTTAATCATAAACATATTACCTGGAAACATTTGCCCTAAATGGGCTATACGCGATACAGAACGTATTAAATTTGAGTAATGCGTCAGGGTTCAAAAACCTTAAATTTTTCAAAGACACTTTGTTTTTAAAATGAATGGCGCGACGTGTTGAATGTCGAAGCGAGTGTGCGTTAGTATGAAACGGAACGTTTATTAACTTTTTTCGCGGGAAGTAAAGGAAATTATCCCCTTCTCTCTATTTTGCAAATTTGGACAATTTTGATAGAAAATACGTAGATTCTGGGACTAAAGTTCGTAGGTTTGCAGGAAAGGCTTAAAATACGTAGATCTACGTAAAAAGACGTAGAGTTGGCAACGCTGATGACTATAGTTAGGTACCGCATAGATGTACAAAAGCATTCTGTGGTAATATTAAGTAAGAGTAAGACTGAGAAGAAGCATTACATTTTGTCCAGGACAAAAATAAGAACAGTTCAAAATGTACCTTCTCAAATGCTGTGTACCGTTTATTTAAATATGCATTGTAAGCTGAGAAACAGAAATAATATAGTACCTAGAGGTTTTTATTAATCTGCTATAATGTTCGTAAATAAAAAATGAAATAGTACATGAATTTACATACATAATATAAAGTTAAACTGTAGACAATGTAATAACGACCTTGAGTGTTTTTTTTTTATGGAAAGGTTCATATTTATACTATACTAGCACACCCCGAGAACTTCGTTTCGCCTAACCTAAAGTCAATTAATGAGCAGAATTATGATTTTAAAATTAATACAAAATTATGAAGTTCAATTTTTTATTTTATTAGTATAATAGTAAAATATATGGGAATTGGTAGGAAGAGTGCACTCTTCAGTGAAGCAACTTGTGATATACGACATTTTTCGTTTTGTTATCAGACGCAAGAACAAATAAAGCAGATGGTTTTATATTATTATTATTATTATATTATTAAAATTACAAATCCAAAAACACAAAATTCATAAAAATCAGCCCAGCCATTCTCGAGTTATAAATGGCGTAACTAACACGACTTCCTTTTATATATATATATAAATATAATATTTTAGTACTTATTATCCTATTCCCCACGAAGACAAATCCAAAAACACAAAAATCATAAAAATCGGTCCAGCCGTTCTCGAGTTATAAATGGTGTGACTAATGCGACTTTCTATTATATACTTATATAGATTTAGTTAATTTCAATAAACTAAAACTTCTAATATTATATAGTGGTGCCCTTCCCTTAACAAGAATAAAAGTATTATATAGGCATATGATGATTACGTGAAACATTGTTTAGTATCATAATATTTATCAAGGTAATTTTAATAAATCAAATATCCAATCCGGATTCTGAATTTTTAAACATAAATTCTTTTTTCTCATATGGCTGCTTTAAGCACACAAATAATATCTTAGTTAGAACAATGTAATACACCACATTACATTGTCATTGCCATACATATGACACAATCATACATACAACATAGATATGGTACTTATTGTTGGAGTTGTTTCAAATATCGATACATTTCAGCTTCTACTAGCTTGTTGTAGTTGTTTAACGTCTAATTTTAAGCAGAATGAAGTATCAGTTGACAACAAAAATAAATCTACTCTTACAAATTCATTACTTATTATTATATTGTTGTTATTTTGTATTTTTACGTACGGTACGGTACTTAAGGAGGATCGGTTCAGTCTTGACAATTGACACATAATTGACAGCTAAACACCGAGTATTCCTTTATTGCCATTACCAGTAGCTAATTAACAAACAGTACTATATTAGATAAATATTTATCTTAATTCTCAGCATGTAAAGCATAGACACTTATGTCAAAGTTGTCAACAAACGTCGCAATTATTATCTATCAATATATGTCATTTACGTCCTAAAAACCGCTTGCTTATTTCCTTCATTACAATTGTTAACTAATAATAACTACGTTACACAGCACGTTTACAATCTCCTTGGTTATCCAGTGCATATGGAAAGGTTTTGAGCCTTCGTTATCTCGTAAATACGTACCAGTCTCTCATGTGCAATGCACAACCCAATGAACTCGTCCCAGAGCACCATAAAAGGTGTCGTTAATTGGCCTTAAAATAATTAAACATTTTATTAATATATTATTATTGAAAAGTACAGTAAGTATAGTGACAGAACCTTTAAAATTTTGAAGTATTTATATTTATGAATAAAATATTAGAATGCTTAATAACAAACGAGTTGCCGCTTACTTAGCCTAGCAATAACCTAGTATTATGGATTTATTTGGGGTCTATAACAAACATAAGAGAAAAATAATTAAATTTATGTCTTTACTTATGTTACCATTACTTGAAAACTGTCAGAATAAAACAACAAGATTACTGTAATTTCACCACAACGGATTACTGCGAGTATGCTATAACAGGTTATACAGTCTGCTGATTATACAACGTCCATATCGATTCATGTAAGAATTCTATGATTCGACTACACCCACACTACGCTGTACTGTACAGTTACACATAGTCTCGTACACAACCTGCAATCTTATCTTCACTACGTAGTAACATAATAGATCGCATACTGACTTGTCGTGTGGAACGAAGAGTGTTTATCGTCACATAACATCGAAGTGTGTTTAGACTTGTAACGGAATAATAAATAAAGTTGGGTAAGAATAAAATACTAGCACAGCTGTTTTCAAAGTAGTTTTTTTGTGCGTTTATGTTATCGTTTTATTTTTAAATATTACACAGATTTTGTATGGATCTAAATCTTTTGGTGGAATATTTATGATTTTATAAATTTGAAATAAAAAAATGTGTAAGTATACAGCAGATGCCTTATCTACTACTAAGAAAATAACAAACTTAATTACTAAAAACATTATCAGAGAATACATTTAAATAGTTAATTAATTAGTTACGTTATATTGGTAGCATTGAAAGAAAAAAATATTGTAGGAAATAGTATTATAGACATTATTTATATAGAATTGCGACAGATAAGCCAAGTAGGTCAAATTTATCAACCATCAAAATAAAAATAGTGATCTACGTTTAACGATGAACATCATTCGACACTACACATAATGATGTGTTACTGCGTGTCTAACGCATATTTTGGCTTAGTACCGGTTTCAATTAGATGCTCATCGCGTATGTGCGCACACGCACCAAATACGATAAACTAACAACACATTCTTTGCCTATAAACATAAAACTGATGAGAAACTTTCACTGAATTCAATGTACTAATAATAAATAGTAATAATTTAATGCTTACTGAGAAATCAACTAGTTAAACTAAAATTTGTCCCTAAACCAAATTCAAAAAAATAGAAACAGTAGGTATAAATAATATGTAATGTAATTAACGTTCGTGATAATCTCGTTAAATTGTTAATTAGTTTAGGTATTTCGTTAATACCGGGAATGTTATAATAGTCATTACAAAGTACAAAATATGTGAAATAGTTATGATAAACAATAATGCTAAAATACTAGGAGGCACCACATTACCCCGCCAAATCAAGCGCAAAGGAATCATTATGACAGGTCTGCAAGCGTATGGACGCATTTTTATTACGTTTTTCTGGGAGAACACACTACTCAAACATCTCGATTGACTTTTCGACGTTGATCTTACTCATTAAGATCACTTGGCCCAAGTAAACATACTCCCCTACAACCGTTGTGGATATGACACATCACATGTTTTTCTTCATATCGATGTTCATCTTAAGAACCAGAGATGTTACGGAGCCAAAACAACTATAACCAAAAACAATAACCATAACTTCCGGATATCCAAAATAAAAATATATCCGAAACAGTAACCGATTCCGATATTTTTTTTTTTAAATAATATTGGATAGTGACACAGTCTAAATGAAACACGTTATGACCGGTTTTCGCTGTCCTAGCCATACAATAGCTGCGTCGCTTTCGTTTTTAAACGTTTTTATTATTTGATTTTTAAGGTTTTTATTCCATGGTTATAAGAAAGAAAGTAAGTATACCTTATAAATACATTATCATATATTCTTTTACAAGTCCTAAATCAAATAATATCCGTAACCGAAATTATCCGAAACAATCAGATAGTCCGAAATAATTTCATATCCGTCACCCTATCCGGTTAAATATTATTCATATATCCGTATCCATATCCAGATCCGAAACTTCATATCCATAACATCCTTATTAAGAACTTACCGATGTGGAACACTTCAATCCCCCGTATAATCCGTGGGCGCGTGAACGTGCTCTATGGTGTTTATCTATCCGGAACTCTGCTTGTTAAGGAGGTTAAAAAAGCCGGCGTGGATTACGATTATCGAGGGGATAACAGCTGATAAACGTGTTTAAGTATTTATAAGAAATAGTATGGAGTTTTGAACATTTAAGTAAATAGGATTTACAGTAAATTTTGTAATACAAAATTAATTTCTAATTCATAGAAACTTAAAAACCAATTCATGAAAGCATATATTTTATAATCATGTTTTCAAATATGTATATATTGATTTTTACCTAGCTTTTTCCTCTGGAGGTTCAGAAATGCGTGGTTTGTTGGTTTTTAGAATCCACCACAAGCAGGTGTTCTAACTTAAGCAACCATTTTATCTCAAAGGGTATCCACCGAAGTAATGTTTGTAAAAAATAACAATTATGTTGTACCACTATTTATTTACTGATGATCTAATATGTAACCGTAAATGTTGGAAGTGATTCACCTTTCAAATATATAGTACGGTATATTATCTTCTGTTACGTACGTTATATCTCTCTGTCGTAACTTTACTCAGAACTTTTATATTTTCATTCAAGATAAGATAAAATAGTGATATAGGAAGCCTTGAAAATATTCCAAGCTGTAAAATTAACGCATTTTACACCTAGTAGGCGAAAAACGTTAATTTATTGCAGGTTAAGATTGAAAATCAGAGTTAACGTGGATATTTAATTTTACCTTTGTAATGTATAATATATTATATTGTATATTACACTGGTCAAATATTATCCTCGAAAAAAGAGTTTTTTTCTTATTTGCGCTCATTATTCTATTTTTACAATAAAGGTAACACAAGAATGAACTTTGTGTTCACTCACCCAATTACTCTGATACAATAGCAAGGTAAATCATAACTAATATAAAATGATATAACATGACGTAATACATATAGCTCTAAAATTGTTAATACCCCAACGCATATCTATTAACTCATATTAGTGTTATTTGATTATATAATAATTTTATGTTTCATACCGCATGAGAGA
The DNA here is from genome assembly GCA_003671415.1 of Megathymus violae. NCBI lineage: Eukaryota > Metazoa > Arthropoda > Insecta > Lepidoptera > Hesperiidae > Megathymus > Megathymus violae. Next base: position 123,410 of record PDGT01000036.1, read on the forward strand.
AACCGAAAGACAATATCGGTCTTGAATAATCTTCCATTGTAAGTAAAATGGCAGACAATAAATGGTGCAGTAGCTAGCAGCTACTTTATGATCTAATGCTTTTATTGCATCACACACGTTTGAGTTTCACACATTAACACAATGTGCCTACGCATCATTCATTGCTACGTTCAATGCCGTTCTTCCCATTTGACTCTACATAACAAGACTTAAATAAAATGTAAATAAATAAATATGCCAATACCAGGGACCATACCTAATTTTTACAAATAACTAACAAAGTAATTATCTGTCATATATTTGTGTGCCAAGATCAAACCTGTAACCTTCCCCTGAGTTTAAAAACTATTAAAATCTAGTACTTATCCCTTGAGAAATAACCAAGGCTGCCCGTTCCCTACATAATATTTCTGATGTATATTTAATAAACGATTTGATAATGTTTGCCATCAGAGAACTAGAACTCTGATAACTGTATAACTAACCTTAAAGCGAATATTTTTTTATTCGTTTTTCGCCTTGTTAGTACTATTAATATATAATTTTCTATCACTCTATTTATAAGTAAACAAATTTGAAGCTGAAGTGTGCATTCAAAAATGTTTAATTTTAGAATGCTATTGCGTATTCTTGGTACAGGCAACTACCAACGCAATGAAAATTAGAAATATTCGTTGTAAAATTCTTAATTTAAATTGATGCAAATGAAAGCTACGGAATTTATGTTCCGAAACTGGTTATTTAGATACTCGTTTTTGTCTCGTTTTAATCAACTTTGCCATAGTTTTCGATTCACGCTTATGGGAAAGTTAAAATATACTGATATTTTAAAATGAAGTCAGCTGTTAATCTAACGCTGTATATGATGTCCGAAGTTTAAATCATGTGTTTGGATCAACCCACACAAACACGTTTTTGACTCCAAAGTTCCCGATATTAAACTTTTGATTTAAAAGACAGAAAAAAGAAGAAGCTGTTATTGGCTTCTTCTTAAAAGTGGAAACGATAACGGAAGGGAAACAATCACAAATGACGATCATTCTGTAGAAGCCTTCATTACTGATATACAATCTTAATTAATAATTAATTGGGAAATTGAAGTGAAGCCCATCTAAAAACAGATATTAAATGTTATAGTATGTTACTCATCGGCAGAATAATAATAAGAGATATCTGAAATATTTGATAAATGGATTCTGTACGATTCCCGAGTGAACTAAGTGATGAAGATACTGATGGCTGTTGGTGGACCTATGCTTAATTAGGTCAGAATTTTCTGCAATAATTGTATATATTATCAAATAATTATGGAAAAGCTCGTGGATACCTAAATAACTGAGCCTAATCAATTGTCATAACGCATTGTACAACAGACGTTCGACAAATCGCGGAACTGCAACTGGTGAAACTCCCTCACCCACCATACTCGACATTGTTCCGACTGATTTGTATATTTTTCGAAGTTAAGAAATAAAAGTTTTCTTAAGAGGAAGTTGTTACAATAAATATTACTTTTCGATGAGTCGAATCAAAATACCTTCAAAGAATTCACTAATATTGTCACTTCCAGATTTTTTTAACAAATTAATCAAAAATATGCCCATAAAATGATGAAAATGTGTCGAAGCGCTGTGCTTGTGCAACATATTTAAAAATGATGTGGTAATGAAATTTTTCAAAAATCGTGAATAAATCCATAACAAACCAATAAACAAAAAACACAGAAATTCTGTACTTTTAATTTGAAATAAATTTTGATATAGATATAAGTAATAAAAAAAGCGCCATAATTATATTTAAGTTCATAGCATAAACTACCTTGTGTTTATATATTTTTTTGTTTTCAGAACATGGGCAACATACTTTATTCAGTTATTTGGCTTCTTATCCTAATATTTATTTCCTTATGGCTTGCTGCCTTGGCAGCGGGTATATATATTATTGTCCTACCCTTCACAGTTTGCATAAATTCATTAACGGTAAGTTAAATTCTAATATAATTAGTTATTTTCATAATTAACGCATACCACGAATAATATACCAACCTTACACGCACTTACTAGTAATTAAAGCTTACGCCAACAATATTACTCCGTGTACTAGTCGCGCGTAGAAATTTTCAAAATGGCGTCATGATGCAACACGTATCCTAAATAACATCGCTAGACATAACGTAGTAGGTGCATACTTTTATTTATTCTGTGGTCATAAAATATGTATTACCGCACGAAACAATTTACTGAGGTGGAAGAGATTCTTTATATTATACTTATGTTTTAATGCTATTCCATTTGATAATGATATGTTTTATTAAACATGAAGCAATATGCTAACATTTTATCGAAGATTTAACATAAGCGATTATAATGTCATATCGAGGATTGGTGATTTCATTTCCTTGTTCTATACGTACTACAATTATAATAGTCCTCGGTGCATCATTGTATTGCAGCACACGAGTTTATTCTAGTTACGCCTACTTACTCAAACATAGCTTTGCATTTTAATGTACATCAACCTAGGTTTCTACCACCAGTCTAGGTACATAATTGACGAACAATCATTTACGCAATGAATAACATGTAGCATAGCGCTACTAATTACAAACACCTACCTAAAAATAAAAACGAAATGGAGTTGTATCAGTGAATATTTTTAAAACATACATAAAATACATTTATTCGGTTTCAAATACTACAATAAATTAGAGTATATTAAAAGTAAAAACTTTTAAAGTCATTAGAGTTAAGTTAGTTTAATGTTACTGGACTGTAAACACAAAACGGATTCTACTCAGTATATTCGTATATGCTACGGTTTTACTAAACCATATTGATTTTCAGCATGGCCTATACAAATAAAAATATTAAGAGGAATAAAAATACGCTATGATTTGAATAACTGAATATAATAAATAAATTATTTGTTGTCTGATTATTATAGTTCGCAGTGATTACGACATTCTGAAGTCTGTGCTAAAAGTTAAATGAGCTAAGTTTAAATTAAATAAAACAACTTATATAAATGTCGTATGCGCCTTTAACGTAGAGCCAAGCCTATGGTCACGTACGGTATAGGCTTGTTATTGAAAACATGGTTTGGCGTAGTACTATTTAGATTCATACGCCATATTAGTTCGGTTGTCACTCGATTGATGGATTGTCTACACTCTTGTGTAGCTTCCACGTTGTTGCGTGTCTTAGGACCGTAATTGTAGCATTATCGGCAGGTCATGAGAGGGTTTCATTCTGTTCCATTATCTGGGATCGACGCAGTATGTCTTTTCCTTCAATTCACATAACAAAACAGCCGCCGGGTTCTGCAACTGCGTGTCTCCTCCGGGGAACGCCCTAACTGTATCACTCTCATTTCGATACATACATAAAGACATATTATTGATTTGGCAAGGGTTTTTATGACCGGCCGCCATCCAGACTTCAACCGTTCTCGGGAGTGAGCTATGGTCAAGCTAACTGTGACTTCGGATGTCATAGGTATCAACATAGCAGTGTTCCCTGCTTCCAACAACACCCAGCCCGAACGAGCCTTTGTCCGGTGTGACACTAGAGTACTGCCTGGTCTGGACGACCGATACACACAGTATTACTGCCGGATTTTGTCACCTTTTATGACACGCTGTCAAGCTAGCGATGGGGAATACTTGTATTCTTACTCCGTCCGTCACAATGAAGTGTTTGCATACGGTATATCGAAATAATATTTGTTATGCAATATTTAAACTGCAAATATAAATAATTAAAAAGTTAAAATTTGCTGGGAAGGAGCAACCCCGCGCGTAAGCTAAGGCATGGCATACGAACATATTTGGCGTCATTAACGCATTAGCATTATCTTAAAACCAATTAACGTATGAAATTTATTTACTTATTTATTCATTCATCATTGTTAACCTTAAAATTAGATTACAATGGGCGGACTTAATGCCTGATGGCATACTTCATCAATCAACCCTTGGTGATGGTTAGAGGTTGCGGTATTAAAATGTAAGAAAGGCATGCAATTAATGTAACTGGTAAATATTGTAATAATTAATGCAGGCATGTAATTGATATCATTCATCCTATAATTTTAACTTACTTCGTCGCGGATATTATATTTTTTAACTGTAAAACGGATACTTACGGTTTCTGTGTATACCGGTACTTCGACCAAATTACATGAATCATGTCACGGCGAGATAGCGATGGAGTGATGCATTCATTTTACAATTTTATTGCATTTAAATTAATATAAATTGATGTGTTTGCTTATTAATGGCTACTCATTACTGTTATCGAGTATTATCTCGCAAGTGTTATTAGTACAGTACGATAAAATATTTCCCTTGTAGTAACAACTATTTCTTTGAGATTAGCCGTTAAGACTCGACGTTTACATTAAGCTTCTCCCTATCTAACTCTTATAAACACCCTGTTGGAAATGTAACATTCCAGAATTTCTAATGCTAAAGTTATATAGAATATTTCATTTTATCTTTAATATTAATCTGTTTACGTAACATACACATTATCATAAGCTAAATGCTAAATATAATATCTTTACTTATTGTTGTCTGGCAATACGTTATATTTTAAAAGAACTACGCTCGTTCAGCTGTCTAAGTACGAACGCTTATATAATACAACAGCGTGTAAGAAAAAAACACATAGAACGAACAAATGTTCAGACATTATGAACTATCAGTTTTAACACATAATCGAGGGAGAATTTATTTTCGTTACAGTGACCATCATCTGCTGCTTTTTTATGTTGCAGGGGCTTACAGATTTTCTCCTTAGCGTGATCCAGTTCCCGCGTTACTGCGCTCAAGCTATGATGGACGGAAAAGGATTTAAATAAATATTTATTTCTAGTTTCGTAGTAAACTATATAAAGTGCGTCTTTATAATAATGTCTCTTGACTATCTCCTTCTTTGCTTACACACCCCGACATGACATTACAAAACGAAGAAAAAAGAAGCTAGTCTTGAGCCACTAACAAAGATGCACTTATATTTGACTTTTTACAATAATTTATAATAATGACGCACATTTTAGTGCCATAATGATGTTTGATGCTACTACGTGTTCATAACATAATGTCAATAATTATTGTTAAATAGTTAAATGAGTTACTTTAGTCTTAATGATAAAATAAACAAAAAAGAATGCCATTTTGGACCTGACAATAAATGTTTGGTAGATAAAGAGAACCAGAATTGAAAAAAGCACGAATAGAAAGTTCAGCGTTTCCCAAACTAATTACTTGCTCTTGCTGGGTTCGTTTTAAAATTCCCCTTCATAACCCCCTACGAATCCGTTTACGTAAACTTCATAAAAGTTAAAATAGTTGTATTTGAATGTCGTATCATGTTACACCATTTGGGAAACGTAACCCTAGAAAACTTTATTAACCCTTAAATAATTTTGACTAAAATATTTTAAAGAATACAATCGACACGTACAATGTCATTTATCATTTTGTGTACATTATTTAATTTTAGTTACTATTATTGTTTGTACAATGTTTTTCTTTATTAGTCAACTAAGGTACAGCAACCTACAGTGCAATTTATACTTGTCAATAGAATTCATCAATCTGGAATTGTGAAAGGAAAAATCTTAATTACCTATATGTACCAACATTTTATCGATATGTAAGTTACACTCGTAAAATAATTTAAGAATTATATTTACTGACTTCATTATATTACATTGAAAAAATATTAAATATATTTGTACTTTACAAGTAATAGTTATCCATTATTATTAAATTATATCAACCTACATTGAAACAGGAGATACTTATTAATAATAATTTAATAAAAATGGATATCAGGAAAGTAACATCTGATATTATTAATATAATAATGTTCCAATACACTTTGAAAAAGTACGCATTGTTCTTTGCTTGAAGAAAAGTTTAATGTAGGTATTTTAAAAGATGATTGTGAGGTAAAAAAAATTACGATAAAATTTTTAACAATAATAATGCACTAAATAATAAGTATTTTGTTTTATATTTATTTATATTATGTTGTATTAAAACTAACTATAAAAACATTTCTCATGAATGGGATATCAATTAAATTACATATTATGACTTGACAGTTTTTAAGTAATATATGGTTACAGATAACTTAATTATTATTAGTTATTTAAATGTTCTTAATATTATTAAAAACAAGACACATTGTACCACTGATTTTTATTACACGAGTATTTACACACATTATATTTCATTTATTTTATAAATTAAATAAATTATTGTTAAAAAATATGGTACTCAGACCTAACAAACAGCTGATAAAACATCCTCAATTGTGTTTTTCAAGTCATATGCCTGCTCCAGACATCGCGCTATAAATGTCCTAAAAGTAAATACATAATATAGTAATATATTTACAAAGAATTACTGAATACTTTAGGACTTGATATGTTGTTGAAAAGTATAGATGTTAAAAAAAAAATTGGTTCTCAGAAAGGTCATGATTAGATTTCCATCTAACCTTGAACCCGAGCTGTCCTCCCCAATTCGTGATACATCTTGCAGAACAAAGAATGAGACAACAACGCAGGTTTGCTGGTCGCTGACCACCAAACAGTTTAATGTAACGTCAACGGACAACGGTGGGACGGATCTTCACTTGCCTGATCAAATTATACCCTTCTTCTACAATCAGTTGTGAAATATTTTTAATGTTTCGGTTACAAAGTCGGGAAATCGAAAAACAAAAGCGGGTTTCCTTTGACATATTCTAAGAAATTTTTAATCTCGGGAATTGGATCTACTCCTGCAGAACAGCTAATCGATAAATAAATAATATATTTGTAATTTATAGAAATAAGGAAACCGATACCTAAAAGGATAAAATGGGGCAAATATCAATGTTATTAAATGCGTAATACAAATTAGTAGGTAAGTTTTCTGAAACGAATCGCGAGCAGATTACTGCTCCGATGTGACCTTAACAGACAAGTTTACAGACTCCTTCGCTACCATCGCTTCGTTAGCGGCAATGGCTTTCTATTTAATACAGTTTTATTTATGAAATATTTTAAAAACTTACCTATAAGCATTCATCTGATCCTCGTCTATCAATATTTCATCAAATTCAATACGTTTTAATAGCGCTTGCATATTGTAACCGCCGTTTTTATCCCGATTAATTATACTGTGAAAAAAAAAACGGCGAATGAAATCATGTACGTTGTTATTACTAGAAGTTCAGTACCAGTAACAGTCGCCACGGAATTAATTACATCATGATAATATGCAAAACATTTAAGTGCGGAACCGCGATGTAAGGAAGTGATAAAAACTTACTTGGTTAAAGTAGTACAAAGTTTATCGATACACAAATGCACCTGTTCAGCCCTTTCCCGCATGCATCTTTTGTCACCTATGGTAGACAATGAATTCAATGATTCACAAGAGTTCCGACTGTAAAGCAAAATGATTGATTTTATTCATAATATTCTTTATTATACTTAATGAAGCTGGTGCAAAAAGGGGACTTAATGTTAAGAGCATTGTTCGTTCAGTAATAGTAAATCTTTAGTCTAAGCAGAGAGTACCGAAAGCAGAATTGAAGATTTTGTAGGATAGGAATATTATAAATAAAATCCGGTGTAGTAGGAAACGGGGTTCGAAGCTATCTGTTAATAAAATTGTCAGTGGCATTCATATTACCAACTTGACTGCCTGTTCAATGTTAATATCAGAAAGATACTAGTTTGTTTTAAAATTGACTTCGTTCGCAGAGACGACTTGTTTGAAGTGTGAATTGTAATTGATACCTACACATCTGCATCAAAATGTTAAGGGTTTTAATACGGCAGAAAAATACATGGTGATGTAACTGCTCTAGGCGACCCTTGAAGGGATGTATCACCGTTTTAAAAAATCTTATAGTTTAGAGTACAAATATTTTAAATAACGGAAGCTAAGTTATGTTGACTCTTATTAGAGTTATTATCTAATAAGGAATCTAAAAGTTTTTCTTGAAAGAAATAGACATTGACGGTTATACAAATTAAATGGCACAGCACGCGAAACCCTTTGAGACTGTCTAGAAGTAGACAAAATAATTGGACCACAATAATAACGTGCAAATTTTATATATATAAAATCCACACGTAATATTATATTACAACAATACAATTTTATATCAAAGGTTTATTTATCTAAATAAAATTTAATTACCTAAAAGTATAAACTTTCGACGACAACTCTTTTATTTCTTGTGCTATTCTTCTAATAAAGTATTTTAAATCTAATGTAACGTATTCAGGAGTTATTGTAACTTCCTGTTCCATATGCTCATCAACATCCCCATTATCATGGTATTCTGGAAACTCTTCAATTCGAAGTCTTTCTGTACCGGTCGGAGACAATTCTTCATCTACGTAATCTTCTTCATCTACGTAATCAGTTGCCATCCACTCCTCTTCATAATCTAATTCTTCCATTCTATCATCTCCAAGTTCATTCCTGAAACGATCTTCAAACTCCGGACAAATTACGAAGTTTCTAACGATTTTTGGTTCTTTGGAAATTGTGGTCATTTTATGCGACAAACCCAAAGTATCGTTATTAAATTGATTTGAAGATCGTTCAAATTGTTTTTCCTGAAATTATTTGGTTATGTATAGATAATTGTACATTTTTATTTAAAACTAGCTGTGTCCGCGACTTCGTCCGCGTGGAATTTAACAAAAAAGTTATTTAGTTGAAATAAAAGTAGCCTAAGTTACTCCTTATTATATCAGCTACCTGCCAGTAAAAGTCCCGTCAAAATCGGTCCAGCCGTTTCAGAGATTAGCCGGAACAAACAGATAGACAGACAGACAAAAATAGTAAAAAAAATTATTTTGGTATATGTATCGTATATAGATTCATATGCATGTAGTAAAAAACGGTTATTTTAATTTTACAAACAGACACTTCAATTTTATTTATTAGTATACATTATTTGCACATGCTAGCATCAACGCTTTATCACTTTGGTCAAGTATTTCTATGTAAAAGCTAAACTGGTTTCATACGAAACGTTCATTTGTCCGCATAAAAAAGTAGCCTATGTAGCTCTGTCATGCACAGTACTATTTTACAAAAATATACGTCGATCCGTTGTGACGCGGAAGAAAGACAGACCAACAAAACAAATTTTCGACTAAGCTCGAGTGCTATTTATTATTTCTTTTTTGCACTCCGCAATCACTGTGATGGTAATACTAAATTCCAGCTGTTGATGAAAAAGAAAATATCGAGTGATAGATCGAAACAAATTACGTAACGATTTAAATTTTTTTTTATCTAAAATCTACAAAAACTATAGCGAATATAAAAAAAAGAGAACAAAATTAATGACATAATATGATCGTATAGAAGATTATTATAGGAAAATAAATTCTTAATAAAACAAAGTTACATGTCTATTTTACCGTGCCACTATTTTTTTGCATGTTTTGTTATTATTTTTAATAAAAAAACTAAGACCGTCATAGAAATGAATATTTGTTTTTATTGCTTTTCATTAAGTAGAACCTGAACGTGTCCAAGTCTATTTGTTTATATAGCCATTTTTTTAAGTGTACCAAGATTAGGGATGTTATGAATATGGAATTTCGGATCCGGATATGGATACGGATATATAATATTTTACCGGTTTCGGTTACGGTTAGGGATATGAATTTATTTCAGATTATCCGATTGTTTTGAATAATTTCGGTTACGGATATTAGATGATTTATGACTTAGAAAAAATATATAATGTATTTACAAAGTTTGCCTTTGGTTCTAGGTTTTATGTGATATTATAATAACAGAAAAAAATAATTAAATATTAAAAACTTTCTAAAATGAGAACGACGTGGCTAGTATATCGACTCGGTCAGCATAAACTAGTCATAACATGATTTATTTAGGCTCCGCCTCTATCAGAATTTATCCGAACGGTGACGGTTTCGGATACACATTTATTTCGGATATCCGATAGTTTCGGTTATGGTTACGGAGCTCCGTAACATCCCTGACTAAGATACTCTTAACCAGACTACTCTTTAAGTCTTAAAACTTAAAGCATCTTAGACATTAGAATTTGTTGAGAAAAAAGTATACTTACTGACGATAAAGTCCTCCGTCTAGGCCTCAGATTATAAATATTTGGCGTGGACACAGCAAACGTATTACATGCATCTATTGTTTCAGTAAAAATAGCGTCCTTATCCTCCTGGGATGTTTCATCACCTGTAGATTTTATAGTGTTAGTACGCATTACGTATACTGAGTATATGTTGAAAAATGTTTATTACAAAAACAAATAGTATGGTATCACAGATGGCTTATCAATTTTCGACAATTATAAAACCCAAACAATGGGTTAAATTACTGTGAGTTTTACCTTCATTTGAGATACCATTATTTGAAAATTCGGTATTAGTAGCAGTTATTGTAAACTGCTTTTTAGGTCTTTCGGTGTTATCATTTGACAGAATATTCTCTTTGGTTATTGAGTCAGTTAAATTAGGAAGAAATGCAGTGGCCTCTGTTGGTTTCTCATCAGAGATACTTTCTGTTTCAATAATCATTAACACTTCAACGTTATCATTGGCACTGTCAGTATCATTAATTAGACCTTCTTCTTGAGATATGCAACGAAATTGTTCAAGATTTGTGATGTCTGACTCTGGATCCTGAATATCACTCAACAATTTTGACAGAGACTCTGCTGCAGTCTGTAAATCCTCACATTTACTAAATATACCCTAAAAGGAGTAAACTTTTATGATGATCACTATATTAAAAAAAGGATAAAGAATTACACGTGTAAAAAAAATTCAGCACATACCTGTAAAGCATCAATTATATATACTCCAAAGCTATACATTTCCATATATTGTGTTGGACTTATATTGGTATGGATACTACCTGGAAAATAATATAGTCACTATAAATTGCTGTTGGTTTGAATTGTGAGATAATCTTTATTATTCCTTAAAATCATCTTTATGCTGAGAAAACATTTTTATAATTATATCAAACATCTTACCTTTTTCATTACATATTTGATTCAAAATATTTAAAAATTTTTTTGACGCGTCTGCTACATCCTCATCATTACTGAATTTTTTCTCAATACATATTGCTGCTTCATACATATTCCATGGAGGCGGTAAATACAAAGAGGAATTTTTCCTCAAAACTTGCGTTAGGGCCTCTTCCATTATTTGTACGAATCTTGATACCCATTCATCACATTTCCTTCTTAAACTTTGGTCCATCATTTCAGAAGTTACCTCAAACATAACATTTTTGTTTTCAATAATTTGAGCGTCTGATTTAAACTGAACAGTTGTACCTTGATCCACTTTTAACGGTTGATTTGGAATTACATCACTTTGCTTCATTTTTTGTTTCAAATTTGGTATGGTATTCTTTTCATTAGGTTTAAGAACTTTAGAAATTGTAATTTTTTTATTTCGCTCTTCTAAGTTGTATCTGGGTAATAAGTTTTCGTTGCTACTGATATCCGTACGACTTTCACTCAGATTATCTAGTTCTGTTGACAAATTCGGTCCGGTTTGTTCAAGAACTTTCCGTCTTCTTAATTTTATACGTTTGTTCGGACCTGGAATACCACTTAGCAATGAAGACGCACAGGATTCACTTATTGGAATTTCTTTTCGTTTATTATTATCATCATTTTGAATTGTTTGACCTGCGTTTTTGTGAATAGTTTCTATGTTTGTTGAATTCGTTTGTACCTCAGCATCAGCAGTTATTTTAGATATATCACCAAATCCTTCAACCTGAGTTCCATTATCATTTAACGTTGACGTTTGAATGTTCTGATTACCTTTAACTCTTACATCTAGATTTGTTATTATTGACTTACGTATATCCGGTAAGTTATTATTAGGCTTATTTGGTGTAGGCACTTTAATGTTTTTACTACTTGATGAGAGATTAAATTCAGGCTCGGGAGACTTTCTTATAACAAAATGTTTGCCTTTATATAAATATTCTTTTAATTCTGCCACAGTAAAAATTGGTATATAAATTTTGTACCTATATTTTTGAAGCTCTATATCATTTGATATAACAACCTATAATACAATAAAAACAACTGATATATAAATCATTAATATATCCACCTCATTTTCATAAAATACTGTGATTTATTAAAACTTACGACATAAAGATTTTGTTCGTTTAATTTCGAACAACAATTTAGTATATGTTCCTCATTACTCTTTTCTTGTATGTTTATATGTTTTGAACCATCTTCATCTGTAATTCATGTAATTAAGTGGACAATTAAAATTGTTAAAAAAACACTTTAATTTATATACTACTACTATATTCTCTCAATAATTACCTATAACCGAACGTCCACAATCAAACATTTTGTAGATATAATAACTGGCACAGTGAGCTTTAGTTCTGAGTTCGGTTTTGGTAGCACTCTCCAATTCATCTTTAACATTTTGTGGCACCATCAGGCAGCATGTGTTGTCTGAAATATAACACATTTTGCTCACAATAATAAAGACAAATAGAAAATCAATGTATACAACATTATCAATGCTTTTATCATCTTAGTTTGTGGGGCAATCAAGGAGGTACTAATATCTATCAGAACGTCATATAAGTCGAAGTGCATAAAACAGTTAATTAAATATACGATTCAATAAGGTTTAGTATGCAGATTAACGTTGAACGTTGAGAAGTTGAGTTATATAGAGCCGCAGTACCCAGCATGTAGCTGCTAGCGCGGCTACGTAGCGATCAGTGCTCTGGATTAAGTAGCGAATGCTTGAGAGTTGCGCTCCTATATCATCCCCCTCAAGCGAAGCGTATGGTTTTCTTGACGACTCGAACGCTTCGCGTAACGTAGGGTTGTGTTTCATTTGTTGCGGTTGCATTTGTTTCTAAGTCTTCATTCAGTAGGTAGACCGGCTTACGTCAGTCGAGGGATACGACTGCTGCTCGAAGCGGTACCTGTCTTCGGTAGTACTTGTCGTAGCGCTGCAAAACTGCATAAGGGCCATCGTAAGGTGGCCTAAGCGATGGCCTAACAACATCATTTCGTATAAAGACGTGCGGGCACGTCGATAGGTCTTTGTATACGAACGTTGCTTGGTTTACACGAGATCGCTTCATTAGTGCAAGTGTAGCTATCGTCTCGATAAGTCTTCGGTAATAGTCTCCGGTCGTGGGTATGTAGATATCGTTTCAATTCGTTCCATTGTAGGTTTGATACCGGCTACTGACACTTTATAGCCTAGAAAGTTGATTTTGGTCACCCCAAATATGCATTTATCCACGTTCAGTGTAACACCGTATTCATCGAGGTGTCACAGTACTTGATGAATCCGTTTTTGATGCTGGTCTTCATTTTGTAAGTAGAATGTCGACAACGAAACAGAAACAGTCTTCTTTTCCCCTGAGGACTCGATGCCTAAACCTTTGGAAGGTTTGATAGGGATTGCGAAGTCCAAATATTATATACATTTAAATTCGAATAGTCCGAATGGAATTATGACGGCTGTCTTCTGCGCATTTTCTTGACTTGCCATTGGTATCCAGCAGTACGCCATCTTCAAATCGAGTTTCGAAAATATGTTTTTGTTATGTAGATAGATGATATGTAAAGTCTTGTATGCAAGGTCTGTAGTCATCGCACACGTGTAATGTTCAGTCTTTCTTCTTCACAACATAAAGGGCCTCGCCCAAGGGCTTTTTGATGGTCTGCAGATACCCAGCTCCATCATGCGACCGAATTCTGCTTTTGCGATGTTATATTTGTCTGGTGCGAGCGATCTGGGACGAGCAAAAAGTAGGGGTCCGGTCGTTTCTATGTGGTGGACTGTAGATATGTACTTTATTAAAATAATGAAGGTAGATATTGTCTTACAAATAAACCAGTCTCACTCTAACCGTCGTGTTATTTGCCCACGTCCACCGTCCACCGTCCACCGACACATTTAACAGTGGACGACTTCATGTTTTGGTCGTTGCTTCAGCGATATGGGTAGGCTTGATAAGATACGGATGGAGTCGATAGATGTAGATATTTCTGTGGCGTTGACGATGAGTTTGGTTTCATTGTCGATTAGATTTTTTCTGTGCAGATCCACTAAAAGCTTGTAGTGACGTAAGAAATCAGCGCCCAGGATTGACTACTTCACATCCACTATTATGAATGTCCATGTAAAGCTTCAGCGTAATCCAAAATCAAGTTTGATAGTTCTCTCCATATGTGTTGATCGATGTGTTATTTGCAGCGAAAAGTTTGTAGGCGCTTGGAATATATTGCTTTAATTTTTTCGAGGCTGCTAGCACAGATATATCTTCGCCGGTGTCCACGAGAAAGGTTCGTGACTATAGCGGTCATGTATACATAGGCGGTTGCTGGCACTAGAAACACCGACGTCCGCTACCGTCGGTGTTGGAATAAGTTTTTCGACATCTTGTGTCTTCGGCAATAGGGTGATTCACATCGCTTTACTTTGCCACCGAATCGGAAATTATATCTGCACTGCCACGCTGAATCGCCATGTTTAACTTGTGATCGATGCCTTGATCTTGAGTGAGAGCGCGGGCGTCGTCTGCGAAAGGGGCAACGATATCCGCGGTGTATTGATCGATTTCGTAATTCAGCAATTCCAAAGTAAGCTTCTCAAGTTGTTTCGACAAGATCTCGAAATGCGGGGGGGTCTTTTGAAAATTCTGGACTTCGGATTTTCCGTACACGGTGAGTAGTCTGTTCTTCAATGATGTATATTTCTTCTTGTCTGGTGGGTCATAGAGGTCTGTGAGATGCTACAGGTCCTGCGGTTATAGTTGCTGAAGAAGGTATCTGTATTTTTGATCATCAGAGTTCGATGACAGCTTCAAATTGTATGAACCAGGCTCTAGGGATTTCTCGCCAAAATGGTATTAGTCTGGACTGGGCGGTGACAACAGCGAGATCACACTGGGTTTCTTCCTTGCCTCCATGACTCCTTTGGTGTTCTTCTGCCATTTTTTTGATCACTTGAGAGAACGTCGAGGTCACTAGTTCTGGCAGTTGTATGTTCTCAGGAGATGATTGAAAGTCGAAAGCCAGAATTGTAATGAATGTTTATTGAAGATTTGCTCCCTATTTATACAAAAATAAATGTACTTGTACCATCGTCAAATTCAAATATTAAATTATCTTACAATACAAGATAGTCTGTGTTCCTTGTAGGTGTAATTAGGTGTATTCCCCACGCATGGACCACGCCCCCCACAGTGGGCGCCGTCGCGTAGGAAGCCCCTAGAAGAATCTTCTGCGTAGCGACCAGTGCTCTGGGCTACGCTGTAGTGATTGCTTGAGAGTTACGCTCCTATACTCTGGAAGCCTGACTAGGGGGTGTTAATGCCCTCTTTCATAAATTGGTCGATCCTACATTTGTCACTTTATTATTATTATTGATAGTACGCTACGTCAACGTCTGTCGTGTCACCCTCCAATAAATTGAGTACAACCTGATCTAGACGAAGTAGCAATGGGATGTCAACCAATAAGAGTTGAATGTCTGCTACCAATAAAAGGACCATTTAGACAAGTCGGATGTTGTGGATACCCTCTAGTCATTTCTACTGTGCAAATATTTGTTTACTGTATGTTTCATTAATACTAAGAATATCAAGTGTTGAAAGAATAGTATTTCGGCTAGTTTGTTTAACTTGTAGGAATTTATTAACAATATACAATAAGAAATATAGATAAGTGTAATAAATAATAAATAACCAACTTACCTGAATTTATTACTGATTTTATTAATGAAATATGGTGTAAGTATACATCAGCATCTGCTATAATATACCATTTATCTTTAATTACATTTTTTGCAAACATTTTCAATGGGGTCAAATCAAGAGTTTCAATTTGACTTGTGTTGCGCTATAACAAAAATAAAGATAAATAATTTATGAATGTTTCCTTGAACATACAAAAACAAAACTCCATACATATTATTTATCCATATAAATAATAATAAGCATCTGTAGTGTAGCTACTGGTTTTATTTGGTGATTACAGATAATAATAAGTAATTTGATATATACATTTGACAGTTGTATAGTATTTTCTATATTTTCTTTTAAATTTTTTGAACACATTTTTTAAACTTAACAATATGATCAGAAAACATTAACTACAACAGAATACAGCACAATCATATTTTGGCTCTTAAATGATAATTGGTGTGCAATAAAGAAATTTTAAAATTTGAACTTTTATCTCCTTCAAAAGGGCTATTATAAGTTTTACTGATAACAAAAGATTTTTGTTAGTATTATAGAACAGAAGAAATTTAATATATATGCAAATATTTTTTAAGATGTGTGTAAAGTTGTATCAGAATAAGTTTAGACTATGACAAGTCAAAAAAAACATGATACTGTATTTTATACTCACATTAATAGATTCACTGTTCTGATTACTTGGCAGATGATTACTTGAATCTGTAAAATACAATAAATAGTAATAATAACAAAACAAAGTTAAATTTAATTTAAACTACCAACCACACCTTGCAATCTAACTCTGCACCTTCATGCAATCTAACTCTGCACCTTCATGCAATCTAACTCTGCAACTTCTTTCAGTCTAGCTCTGCAAACAGAGCAACATATATCTCTTTTACTCATAAAGAATGGCTTTACTTTTGAAACTACCCTTTAATGCACTTATACAGAATATTGGCTTCAACTCAATAATGGCCCACTGCAGGGCACAAAGATATTATTGTTAAAGTTACCTAAAGCATGCTGTGTCGTAATGGTGCAATTATCTACATTGCATCATTAAGGTGGAAGGGTTGGGGGCCCACCCAAATAGCATATGTTTTTGTGCTATCAAAAACCTCTGGTATGTTTTAAAACTTAAATACCGTTATCTTAATATAAGTCCTTTGAGGGCTTTAAGAACAAAATATTCCAATCAATCCTTAATCCCCTCCACCAAACTAAATTAGATATATATATTTATGGATTTGTATTAGTTATAGCTTAAAAGCCGAACAAAAATAGTTAGACAATTTTTTTTTTCTAACAATCGTTTTCTAATTACCAATAATGTTACTAATAAATTGATATCTTTAAAGCAAAAATTCTACAAAACACTTGTTCACTTTGTAATTGAACATTCTATCATATAACATTAACTTCATAACTTAAAATCAATCTTAGCTACACAAGTTAAAGAGTGATTCAAATAGCAATAAAGCAAAAGTTTAATTTTACTTTGGCAGTAAATGTATTGTTAATAGTCACTCTACCTCTACACATCAATAATCACTTGAGAAAACAATATCTGATCAGAATTAGAATCCTTAACTGTAGAATATGTGTTTAACATCACATCACTAATTTAAATTCAGTATATCTTTGGGTAATGGTTAAGTAATAGATAGCAGACCACATAGGATCTAGAGGATATAAGAGTGTTTTGATTATGATTGAATAATTTCTTATTAACAGTAATATTATTTTTCTCAGATTTAATGCACCAAAATGGCTAATGCTGAAAATCAGGTTTAACTATTGTAATCAAATGTATCCTATAACAAAGTTAGATAACATATTTCCATACTAGAAATAATTAGTCGGTCAGATCCAGTTTTTTAGTGTTAAATAGGAAATACTGACAATGAGACATCACATAAAAAATTAAAGATATACTTACCATCAACCATCAAATCAGCAATACTTCTGTTTAGATATTTTTTACTTCCTAACAAATTATTGCAAGTTGAAGAAGTATCTAATAAGGCAGAGGACGATTGAATTTGACTTGGTGACTCTGTGCTACAAGCATGATCATGTGGTAAATTACATGAAGGATGAGGGCATGTCCTGAAATTTACTGTGATGACATTTGGTTGAGTTTTCACTGAACCGTAGCAGATGTCACATGTAAATCCAGGAGATTCCCTTGCCAACCTACTGTTAAATGATTGTTTATTGAGGCTCTTAGATTGGTCAGAAATATGTTCACAACAGCTTTGGGAAGCTTGATTTATGGAAATTCTTTTGCTGGGTGGTGGATCCTTTGGCTCTGGGCAATTTATATAAAGAGGTTCATTTCGATGTGTTTTCATAGTTTTTTTTGCTCGCTCCATCTGTTTGGTAACATGATCAATACATATATAATAGTAAAATAACAGGGAACTCACTTAATAGTTGTTATAGTCAGAATAAAGAATAATCCGTAAGTGCACTTCAGACTCCAGTATTATGCTTGCTTAAACTGAAGATATCTTACTGAAGATAAATAATCTTTTATTAAATGGAATTATGTGTCATGCCTACCAGCTCATGTTGAAAATGGTTGTAAGTTCATAATAATTAGTTCATCAAAATACGATTAGGAAATCCTAGATATTTATTTAACATTACACTAATAATATCCCGAAAATCAAATTTTTATAGTGACAAATTTATCCCACAAGCCTTTAAACAAATAGTAGATGCAATTTCAAAGCAATTTAAGATTCTTATATGTACATAAAACACATCAAATGATTCTGAAAAGTTATTTGAACCAAAGCTGTCCAAGGAAAATTGAATTTAAGATATGAAAAGTATTACACAAGTAGCTATTTCTAAGTAAGTTTTACTTAAATTTCTTAGAACTTATTACTAAATGCAATTTTGTTATATTGCACCTTACGATTCAATCTCTATTCTGAATTTGCAGAAAAAAAATTAATTACATCTTCCCTGCTGATATTCCACAAACTGACACCAGTTATAGTATTAAAATAATATTTTAAACCGGGATGCGTTTTCGAGACACCAATAATCCAGATATTTTCTGAAATAGCTTCTTCGGGAGCATTCACGACGAGTTCATTGTTTTTATTATTTGCGTCCGTTTCAATGTTGATATCAGACATAGCTTTATTTAAGGCCTCACACTTTTAAATTTAAATGTATTATTAATAATTAAGCACTAAAATTCACATTTAGAAGTAGAATTCACCTTTTTTAAACATTTGTTTATACTGAGTTATCCTCAAACTCTACAGATTAGTTAAAGATTATCATTTTTCTATATCCACTTATTTTTATAAGCATGTGATTGTGAATCGTAGGGTTGGCCAATGTTATTGAAACAACGATAATATGCCAGTCCCAAACTCCCAAAACATCGATATTTTAACATTTTATTTCTAGAAAAACTTATACAGTTTATGCAAACCCTTAAGGAGGTATTAAAATGTAAATATTGGTTCATAATAACTTATCTGTAGAAAAAGAATCATGTATTCATGTTAAAGCAAATAAAATTAATTAAAAAATCGATTATTTAATAAAACTGATTCCTGGGCTATTTCCCTAAAAATTAAAATATGTTATAACTACAGTCTGTATTTCCATCCAATATTATTTTACTTAAAATTGTTTAAGTAAAAACTAATGGCTTTAGGAATAGTACTCTCTAAATGATTTGGGATCAAAATATTATGTAAACCATATTTTAATGGTAGACATTTAATTTTAAATAAATTTTGAAAATTATCATTACATTTAAGTTTATGAAATATTGATTGACGTTTATTATTGCACCAAATATTATAATCGATGTTTCCTAACATCTATGTTCATAATAGGTTGAGGAGAAATTATTTTCGCATTTTAGTATATATGAACTTGTAATAAAATCTATTTGACTATACCATTTGAATCTGGCCGATTTGGTATCATTAAAAAGTTTAAATTTTAAAGAAATTAATTTCAAATTCAAATTTGGAAAATGTGTGATTTTCATTTGTTTTGCTTACTGCCAAGATGAGTGGTGTAATGAAGAAATTCGCTACGTTTTAAAATTTTACTACAAAAAAGGCAAAAATGCAACGCAGGCCGCGAAAAAATTTGTGATATTTATAGACCTAGTGCAGTGTCTGT
This sequence comes from Megathymus violae, assembly GCA_003671415.1. Classification (NCBI taxonomy): domain Eukaryota; kingdom Metazoa; phylum Arthropoda; class Insecta; order Lepidoptera; family Hesperiidae; genus Megathymus; species Megathymus violae. The sequence goes on from PDGT01000036.1 coordinate 143,358, forward strand.
GAGAGTAGCACAAAATTGGTTTAAGCGTTTTCAATCCGGAAATTTTAATGTCAAAGATGCACGTCTCTCTGGTCGTCCTGTCACAGATAAAATGGATGCCATTTTTTAAAAAGTGGAGCAAGATCGGCATATCAGTAGTTACGACGTAGCTGAAGAACTGGAAATTGAACACAAAACAGTTTTGACGCATTTGGGCAAAGCTGGGTACACAAAAAAGCTTGATATTTGGGTGCCACACGAACTCACTGAAAGAAATCTCATGAATCGTGTCCTTATTTGCGATTCTTTATTACAACGTAATGAAACCGAACCATTTTTGAAGAAGCTGATAACTAGTGATTAAAAGTGGATCACGTACGACAAGTACGTGCGAAAAAGGTCGTGGTCAAAGGCCGGTCAGGCTTCACAGACTGTAGCGTAACTCGGGTTAACTCGCAATAAGGTGATGCTGTGTGTATGGTGGGATTGGAAGGGCATCATTCATTATGAGCTGTTACCGCCAGGCAGGACCATCGATTCTGAACTCTACTTCGAACAACTGATGAGACTAAAGCAAAAAGTTGAGAGAAAGCGGCCGGAATTAGTCAATAGAAGGGGTGTGACTTTTCATCATGATATCGCTGGACCTCACACATCTTTGTGGACTCAGCAAAAACTAAGAGACTTTGGCTGGGAGATGATGATGCATTTACCGTATAGCCCGGACCTTACACCTTCAGATTTCTACCTGTTTCGGTCTCTTTAGAATTCTTTCGGGAGTGTCAGGTTAACATCACGTGAGGACTGCCAAAACTACTTGACGCAGTTTTTTGATCATAAAACCCTAGAATTTCTATAGCAATGGGATCATGTCCCTACCCACAAGATGACAAAAAGTTATCGAACAAAATGGTACTTATATATTTTAGTTAAATTTAAAACAAGCTTTAATTTTTGAATTTTCATAAAAAATGCGAAAAGATTTTCTCCCCAACCTAATATGTCGACGTTCATCGAAAGTTGAAGTTCACTTATTGATTTCTGACATTATCGCACCTTTAGAATGAAAGTGATTTAACTCAAAATTCCTAATTATTATATATATATAATTATAAGATTTTACTATAAATTTATTTAAAAAAGCCTACTCTAAAACCCCATGGTGAAAAATGGCCCGAATTATGAGTGAGAAAGGGAAAACCTCATACATCAGTCTCTTTAAATTTACTGAAGACCATACATTTTTGAAAACTTTCTTCGTCATTTCCCATAAATTGCAATTTTTGAGTTAGGTCCCTTTCATTCTAAGGGTGTGTTATTATTATATTATCGCTCCTTCATAAGATCGCTTGTAAAGTATTATAATTTCAAAGTAAGTAGGTATTGACACTTTCGATGCGAATAAATTAGCACGTCGTGACGTGACGTGACGCGCCAACAACGTATGGGTTTAATACATTGCGTATGGAGCTATTAAATCATGTGGTGCCATGATGTGCCTCGCCTACACATGTGCTAACCCTAGCGTGATGTCGCGACATAATTTGTAGTCGATTATTATAGTTTGCAAATCAGAATTTTAGGCATAAAGGATTCTTTATAGACCTTTACAATTATGACTTTACCAGAAAGTGATAAAAGCTTACCACGACTTGATCTTCACCCGCATAACTGCTCCTATCACTGGTAGAGAAAGATCTGCGTCGATATGTTCAACCAGACGCACCACTCGGACATCTATGCAGACACTGCTCCAGCCTGTGTTGTGCGTTGTTCCTGTCTTATTCACAGTGATGCCATTGTATTTGTTGCCTTGCGTACAGTCCGACACTAATATTCAGACCCCTCGGTCCGACAAATCTTGTCCGATGAGCACATATAGTGTAAATCTCCATTATGTGCACATATTGAAACAGACGAAATTAAACTGCATTTTGTCGAAAAAAAAAATTAAAAAGAAATTAAATTTCTTTTTTGGGTTTTTATGACCATTTGAAATATTTTTTGGCAATTGTGCACCTTACGTAAATAAATCACTATAACTTGTGAACTAAGAGGGTTATCATGTTCAAACAAAAATTACAATGATTGCCAATAATAGGCCATACTCACTCACTCACTCACTTTACTCAGCGCACGCCGGGATAGCTCTCAGCGAGCAGGATTTTTTCCGACTTGATATTTATGATTATATTATGGCCAAATTACACAAAATCTTTATAATTTGTACCTCATGTGTTATTTTAATGTATAAGCTATATTACTGTAAAGTTTCATCTGAATCCGATCAGTATTTTTTGCGTGAATGAGTAACAAACATACATTCATCCATCCTCACAAACTTTCGCATTTATAATATTAGTAGGATTATCCGATTGATTCGGATAGTTTCAGTTACGGATATTAGATGATTTACAATTTTGAAAAAAAAAATAACAACACATCAGTAACAGTAAACGCACAACAGTAACAGTTTGACTTTATTTCTAGTTAAAATGCAGTATTACAGTCACAGAAAAACAATAGCGTAAAAAATTAAATAATAAAAACTGTCTAAAATTGTAACGACGTAGCTAGTGTATCGGCTCGGCCGGCGAAAATCTGTCATAACGTATTTTATTTAGACTGCCGCTATCCGAAATTATCCGAAACTATTTTATCGGATTCGGTTACGGTTACGGATATATTTCGGATATCTGATAGTTTCAGTTACGGTTACGGAGCTGCACAACATCCCTGGTCTGTAAGTATTTATATAAAGTTTTTCGCAAATTAATTAAGTTTTAACGTCACCATACAAACTTTCATCCTTTATTTTAACTACTAAGGGTTTTTTCCTGTTGTTTCTTACTACCTGTTTTCATATTTGACGTTTCCTTTTTTATTTGAAGTTCTAAGTGTAGCAGTTTCAATTCGGTATGCGTTTGTTAGAAAACTTTCATCCCCTCTCTGGACATTCTTTCATTTCATCCTCTGGGGATGAATATCAAAAAATGGAAAAACACGTAAATCTTTATTTTATATTAACGGTATTTACGCAAATTAAGTTTTATCCAAGTCGCCATACAAACTTTCATCCCCTTTTTCGACTACTAAGGATTGAAATTTTTCAAAATCCTGTAATACATGAGCTGTAACACATACCAAAGTGCTTACCACCTATTTCCATGACTTTAACTTCTGACGAACTTCCATACAAACTTTCGTCCCCTATTTCAACCCCTATTTTGCAATAAATGTCTTTTCTCAAGGTCTAGTTAATCTCTGTACCAAATTTCGTTTAAATCGGTTCAGTGGTTTAAGCGTGATTGACGAACAGACATACTATTTTTAATTTTAATTTTATGCACCGCCTCTGTCGCTTCTCAATTTTCCCTGAAGGTTGACTGGCAGAGAACGCTTATAGCATTAAATCCGCCTTTGCTCCATTGTAAATTTTTGATCATAGGAAATAAATATATAACCCAGAATCTCCGCTACACATATATTTCGAAGTTGTTCTTCCAATTTAAAATAAACAATAAAAAAATCTAGTAATTTTTCCTACGTTTTCACTACGATGTATATATAATTGGTGTAATAATCTAAAATAGATATACGGCAGTAAGCAATAAAACTACATAAATATTTAACATTTGTCATTCTTGACGACGATCATTTTTTTGTCTATCAGGCCATCACAATACAAAATAAAACTTGTTTCTTATATGCAGCACGTCATTTAATGCTTAATGAAATGAAGTATCTTTATTTGTTGAAATATAGTTAGAAAGTTGTTCAATTAACATAAATCGTTTCTCAAGACATATTTTTGATATACAAATAATATTAGTGAATTACAAAGGCAAAGAGAAAATCATATTTATTTCATCGTAACAAAATGATACCTACTGCAACTACATTTTGCTATTTATAAATTAATCTAAATATACATATACTAGCTGGCCTTGCAGACCTTTTGCTGCAATATCAGTCACATCTCAGAAGTAGATGAGTTTTATAGATAAATATATATAATAAATATTTCTAAAGATAGGTATAATTAAATTATGTAAGTACATATCGCCAATGGTAAATGTTAGATACATTTTATCATTATGATTTATAAAACTTATTAAAGCCGTTGATATATACCAGTAAATCATTTGAAATGCCTGGAATAATTCTTTTCCCATTACATGCACTTCTAGGTCATCTCCGTCTGACTTTTTAGTCATCCTCTGACACGTTAACATTCTCTAATCGACTAAATAAATCTTTTATTTCGTCATCATTGTAGTTTCTCCTTAGATATGGCAAAAAAGAATCAAAACTCATGCAATCACTACCACAATACCATTCTGAATGTATCTAATGGTGTTACGTTACCCATTTTACATACCGAACTATTTTTGAAACAGATCAATCAAATAAAAACCACTATTCTACTTACATATTTTTGTAATAAAAAAACCGTAGCATACCATATCTAGGTACTAATCACCTATAAAATATCTTAATTGTTAAAATAAATCTCCGTACTATTTAATAAGTATATTTATCACTCCCTAACTTTAAAAACTTTTAGGACGCACCAAAACAATTAGTCCATTTAAATATCACGCTAAAAACCGTGCATTTTTTTCTTCATATTATTAAATATCAAATTTCAATTAGGAAATAAACCATAATAATATTATTATGCCGCTACAATCGAATTTTCATTTGTTTAATATTTTAAATTATAAGCTAGTGTTTAATTTTTTACCGACATTAAAAAAGTAAGCTCTATGTTCATGTATAGGTGTGATACAATACATTTAAGGATTTAATCGAGATTCTTATCAAGATTGAACTTCCGAGGTAGTTGAAGATTTAAAATAATAGGTGTTGAGAATGATTAAATTAATAACTGACAATGCTATAGTTATAATTATAATAATAATGTCACGTGAAATTTATTAAATGATTTAAATGGTATATGTAATAAAAAATAACTAAATTTGATTTAATATATTTATTATTTCGTAAATAACAACTTCAAATAACAATTTAAATTAGATGTACACCTAAGCATATTACGTACTTAATAGAATGGAAAAAGTAGATGTATTAAAAGTTTCATTAGTTTTAATTATGGGTTTACAAAAAAAAAGAATATGTTTGTGCTGTAATTAGGAATATAATTTCGCAGTCAGATAAAGGTTAAAACAAATCTTTGGTAATCAATAAAATCACAGTCAAAATCGACATAGAATTTAATATAGGTAAGTGTTAATTACTCAACGGTATCATCTGCACGGTACGTGAGTTTACCTGGATTTATGTTAGTAACGTCAACTAGAATTTATGATATAATCTTAATATTTTGTTTTTACAAATAACTTTAGTATTATAATATGTCAATAACAACTATCCAATGTACCGCGTTGAAACTGAAATCTATCAATTCGGGTCAATCGGTGGTTTATAAGGCGATGATTCAACAAAACACCTCAAATAGTTGCTTTGTGCTTAAACATTACGACGCTCTAGAAAAAAGCTATACTACTTCAACTGAACTGAACCAAGTTGAAATCTGTAAAACACCGTATTCAGTGTTTATATTTTAATAATAACCTACCTACTTGTATCATAATAGCAGATATTATTAAATAACATCCTACAAAAATATGGCCTGTGAGAAGAAAATATGGCCCTAATACAAAATAATTTCTAGAATTTATGTAAAATCGGAATCATGTTATATTATACTATTGGAATATTTTATAAAACTAAATATTAAATCACAATTTTTTTGTCGTCCTTTGACAAAAACAAGACTATAACATCGTACAGTTAACTGAGCGATATTGTATCATTAACTATTAACAATAATTATTTTTACAATAGAAGTAATGAAATTTGACAAGAAATATATTTTAGTGTTTAAAATTAAAACAAAATAAGTTGTATGGTTATTTTAGTGTTGATAGCACTTAATTATTTTGATCTGAATTTGTTCATACAGAAACAATTAAAAAGCTATTGCTCAAAGAACTTTACCTATTTATTGACTATTGTCATCGCTTCAGTACAATTTAGTTTAAAAGTTTTTAAGCATCAAAGATTGCACAGTCCAATGAGACTGCAACATTGCGGTTTATTGTTCACAAGTGAATGACATCATGATTGGGGTTTCCGTTAAAGTCAAACATATTTGAATTATTAGATTAAATTTAAATATAAATAATTACTATTTCCAAAAATTGTTGATCGAGACGTCGTTTTCATATCATAAAAGTTACTTCTAACTATATGTATATGATAAGTAACCCCTAGAACTACAATTACCAAAGTACATGTCGAGGAAGTCCTCGCATTTTTTTGGTGGGGAAAATTTGTCGCTTACCATATTGATCGACGTGTCGAAAGAAGAGGTTATAATATTGACGTGGTAGAGATTGCCTATTGAATAAAATTTAAAATCAAAATCATAGCTACATGACCTCAGATAGATCCCTCCGTATATCTTCCCTATACAAAACCATACCCGGGGGTCGGATTTTCCTATAGGCTAACAGACTTCAGCTTAGGACCTCAAGATCAAAAGGGACCTACATTGAAGTTGTTAGGAAATAAAAATTACATTCTAAAAACAGTAAACACTGAACCGAAAATAGGATTTTTTTACGCATATGACTAATAAATCAACCAAAATGTATAGGGAAACAAAAATGTATATCAACGAATTCGGCTCATTGGATCTGTTCGTTTGTGTATATTAGATTGCACCATTGAAAGGGCCTCATAAGTAGAATAGACCTAGGGCCTTTTGTCATCTAAATCCGGCACTGACTATACCAGATACGATTTAACACTATGTAATCTGGTGGTGGAATAGAGGCTCACAGTGAACCACAAACAATTCCCTTACAAAAATTAATATAGTTTGTATATTTTAAATGTATGAGATATGGACTTTCTAGTAATTATTTACAATAACGGTATGAAAAAAGTATAGTGAAGAAATTAGTCTCTTAAGTTGAAAAGAACACGAACAGATGATCAAAAGTATATTTGATCACGTGAATTCGTTTCTATTAGCAGAATCTTATTACAGAATAAACATTAAAAAATTTACAGAAACTACAGAACTAAAAAAAAATTTTTGGATGTGAAAAGTGCTTCTCATATCGTTACGATGTATTGTGATTGGCCATTTGACCATAAAAAATATTATATCAAAGCATTAACAAAATCGCTGTATACTGAATACCAATTTCAACATAAGCTTTCACAAACCTAAAAAAAAGGTCTATACAGTATTTTGTTATTACACTTCCAAAAAAGCGCGTCAAATAAATAATGCAGCAAATAAAAAAGCATAACAAGAATTAAGCGAAAATATAATTACTCCTGTATCGCCTTATGCATCTAAATATTTTGCTTTCTTATAATTTTAGAATAAAGACCAATGCAGAAAATGCAACTTTTGTAAGCGATCCGACAATAAAGCTTTCTTACACGAAGAATACAATGACCACAAAAAACGCGGAAATTATACTCTAAATTATGAAAGAGAAGATAAGCATACATGCTTGGATACAGGTCGTGCTTCATGGACTATAAACATTATTTGTGCAATTATCGATGTATCTTTTAACTATTTTGGATTATGAAAACACTGGCTACTGTTACTTACAGAACGAATTTAATGACAAAAAAGACTCCAATAATATAATATCGATACATGATCTTCATAGTGTGCTTGAAACTGTTCCTTAAGTCACATAATTTTCTGACATTTGTAGCAGACATGAGCGTCATAAATATGCTTTTTATACTGTCAATAATGTATCTCACATAGACGATGGAATTAAAGTTAATGTTATCGGGTTATTTATATTTAGAAATGGATTAAATTCATTTGTGTATCAAAAGAGCGCGAAAACAAAAAAGCTTTTGTGATAGGGTCTACTAGAAACATATGATTATGAAAACCGGGAATTGCATGGCTTGAAGGGAGTAGAAAAAAGCTTGGAATTCCAATATGACGAAGTAAAAATACAAAATATATATCAATATAATACATTTGTAAGCAAAAAAAATACAACAAAAATAAGAGATTCTTATGCATAAACAAAGTACAAAATCACTGAAAAGAGTAGGTAGGTATATAAATCGCGTACTCACGATGTTTTATTTATTGCCAATATTTTATCGTGAGGACCTGTTACATAATAAAATGTATGAATTCCGCGATAATATTAGTTTAAAATCATATAAATCGAGATTGCGATTTCATAAACCAACAGATGTAGTTAATCCATCAGAATATTGCAGACAACTATAGACATTATACACATCATGTCATATAACAGGTGATCTTTGATTCAGCTCCATAGAACACAGATCTTACCACTAGAAGACACCCTCTAACATTAACATTTAAGCAATCTATAGAAAAGGTGTTTGAGGTGGAAAAGAAAATTTGTTTCCAAATGGTTTTCATGAAATTTTATGTAGATGTTGCTAACAAATTCTCTAAAAATATCTAAAGATAAAACTTTAAAAGATCATTTTAAGGTAATTTTCAACATACACAATTATTTTTAATTCACTACCTACCTAAAGTTTTGGAACTGATCATGGAAGACTAAAGAAATATGTGAAAAGAACAAAGTTCATTTCCATATATAAATGCATTTTAATCTTGATTATTCTAAATCGGCTTCAGCCGGTAACTAAAATTGAATTTGTTTTGATATGTTTACAAAACTACATACCTGACAAAACTGACAGTCACAGTAGAAGCAACATCAAACCTTGTAAATCAGTCTATATTAAAAAAATTTAATTAACTAAATTAAATAAATTAGATTAACTAAAATAAAAATAGTAATTATTAAAATCCAAATGATTAACAAAATAAGAGTAATTAATAACCACCTGCATACATATTCTTACATATTGTGATCATTAAAAAGATATTTTTATGATGATAATACAAAGACTAGATAGATTGTGACTGCTGTAACATTTAAAATCTAAAATTTGGCATTTCCTTACCTCTTAGAATATATAGACCTACATATAAAATGCCCGAGTTTACTGTTCCTATTATTGGAGAAAGTTTAAAGCCCGACATTCTACATCATAAATCAAAAGCAGTAGCAAATAGCTATAAAGATATCATTTTTTTACAAGCTTTAATAGAACAATATCAGCACTTCTGTAACTACTGTGTTGCTGTTCTTCAGGTATTTTTTCTATACAAAAAAAATCTATGAGTTTGTCATAAAAGGTTTCCCACATTTTTTTATGAACATCTGTGGCTCTGACTTCTTGACTAATATATATGACCGGTTTCTGTGAAAAAGCATTTGTTAACCTTTGGAGTGTTTGTAGAAGTGGCTCAATTGCCTGAAAAAGAATTGTTTTTTTCATTATAGATGTTTGTTAATATTATTATTATTTATGGCTAGTATAAATTAATTTTCTTAGAATAGTTCATACTTCTTCATAGTAGATACAATCAGCTAATACAACAATGTCAAATTCTTGCTTGTATATTTCAGAATCAATATCGTCCCACACAAATGTCTCTGCTATTGCATATCCACCCATACTTCCTATTTTTGCTTTATTTTCAGCAATGTTTAATCTTAGTAATGACAGACTTTCAGGTAAATCTGTCATAGTCACTTGAGCCCTGGAATAAAAGTGTATATATATATATATATATAGTCTTGGTACCAATACAAAAGTAAATTATACATTTTTACAGTTCATTTTAAGTTAAATATAAATACATACGAACCCCAATATGGCTGCTGTGAGTCCAACAACTCCTAAGCCAGCACCTAATTCCAATACTTTCATTCCACTCAAAAAATCTGGATTTTTGTAGCACATTGTTTCAAGATATTTTGCCAAAACTAACGACGCATCCCAAATAATTCCATTTACATCCCCTCCTATCTTTTGATAAATTACTAAAGTTTTTAAACATATTTCAATATCAATCTCCCTCGGAAATAAATCATTAGTTTGTAAACTTGACCTTCGGTAAGCCATTTGACCGATATTAATTATACGTTTATGATAGTAGACAATTAATGTAAAGTATTTATTTCAAATGTCAAATGATCATTTAATATCCGAACGATACTAGTAAAAATGTGTTCTTGATTTTAATTATTCAATGAAATCAACAAAAAATACCACAATCAATAAACAATGTGAACCGATAGTCAAATTAAATAAAGCATAATCACAAACACCGAGAGTATTTATGTAATAAAATATATAATGACTATGTCATTGAGAGCTTTCATTTCTAATACCCAAATTCGCCACAAATCACAAGAAATCTTCAATTTTCATTGTTTTTGATAGAGCTTCCGCTCGAAAATCAAGATGGGTCATTTCATAGAGTAACTTATATATATAGTTATTTCGACTATGACAATGACAGTTAACATGACATTTATAACAAATGTAATAAATATTTAATTTCATGTTCTAGTTAATAAATAGAATTGAGGAGGTATTTGTTTAGGTTCCACTATGATTAAAGATTTACTAACGACATCTTATATCAGAATCCAAAAATGTACCAACTAGCGGCCCCGTCCGGCTTCGTTCAGGTTGGACTATTAATTATAAACATGATTATTAAAAAATATTATTTTTTGACTTGATTATACATCATTAGGTTAACTGGCATTTTATATATATTTTTTATATATTACAGAACATGTGTTCTCACTACATACCAATTTTTATTAACATCGGTCAAGCCGTTTTTGAGTTATTTCCAGACATACACGAAAATCTCAACAGATAAAAACACATTAAATTATTGATCACATTAAATTATCAAAAATTTATAAGTCACCTAAATGGATAGGAACCTTCAGTTAAATTTTATCAGTGTTCGGAGTTGTTCACCAATACCATCATTCATCACAATTGCAACAGGGTTTAACCAGTTCCAGGTACTTCGTTAATTTATAATTATTTCACTACTGCAACTGGAGTGGTAAGAAAATCACTGTCACGTTTACTTTACCCTTACGTCAGTTTTATGTGAACGGATATTTTCCGGGTCAGAGTTCATATTAAATCCATAAACCTATTATACTAGCGTAATATGCTAGGATATTAAATTTATGATTAAATCAAAGACGAATCAGATTAACGACAAGTAGAGCAAGCAGTTGATGCTCCTTAATGTCAATTTAGACAAAAAAGATTAGAAAATTATATTATTTATATTGTGTGTAGTAAATTATGTATATAAATACAATATTTTATATATTCATTTAAAAAATCATACTGCCAGTCCTAGGCCTGGAAATAATAATTTTCAAGCATGATTCCATAAACAGTCTAAATATTCTTCACTATGTCGTAGTCTTTTACCAAAAATCTTTCATGAAAATGACATAGTTGAAAAACTAATCGAAAGTTAAATAGTTTTATTGACTGCTTTACTGAAAAATGTTTTTGTTTCGTCGACTGAAAAATTAACGATGACCCATACGATGACCATCACTACCACTCATAGTAATCTTTATTTTATTTAGTCTATAGGTTCAATAATCAAAGGTAATTAAAGACTAGGAACTTACCGTACTGTACTTTGTTTATTGTATTCCCCAAATTGGCAACACTGACAATTCCAATCCGCCATTTAACTTATGTTATTATCCACCGATGAAATATATACTGATAGAGTTGCTTGTATTTATTAATCTTATACATACCACTTACAACCTAAAGGCAATTTAGTAAAATTGCATGGTTAAAATTGTTTTTATGGTATATAATTAAATAAACACCATAGACTGAAGTCTGATTTTTTTCATCAATATGGCAAGACTTTAATCATATGACAATCACCTATTACTTGAACAAATTAATCGACTTGGTCGTACGGTCGGTACTGTACATAAGCTGTAATAATGGCTCTTTTATGGTATATCCTTGCTCTTTCGGTGATCGGTAAGTTTTTGAGATTTTTGCCCTCTTTAAATCAACCGGATTTCATGTTTATAATATAAATATATGTTAAATTGTTCAGGATCCCATGCCACGGGCGAATTTACCATATTACATAGTCCAGAATCCCTGAAGTTTTCGGGATCTAGTAAGACTTTGGAGAGCCTCCTTAAGGAAATATTTTCTGCTGTGCTTGGCCTATCTGTTGAAGAGGTAATGGTGTATTCGTTATTTATGATATGTTTGAGATAATGTTAACGATCAATGATCAATTTTGGAACAGTACCAACTACTCCATTATTCTTATACAATACGTTTTTTTATATATTTTTGTGTAATGAATGGATGATAATAAAAGTATTTTCTTTCGTAGAATTCAGATTGGAACGGTTTATCAATTACGGACCCATTCAGCACACCTGAAGCAGTTGTAGAAGTGTATGTTGATGGTGTATCATCCCTGCGCAATGGTGTAAGTAAAATTCTTTGTAAATTAAATTTAGTATGGTTTATCCTTCAGATATGATAAAAGTAGAAAATTCATGTTAATAATTATCATGAAAAGGCATATAATGCAAGCACTCACTTATGATAAAAAATGATGGTGATCACATAGCATAGAAGCACTATTCTCCTGCTTGTTTGTAAATGACAGATGAAAAAGTATATATGAAATAATGTTCTAACAATTTTGAAATGATAATCTACTTCCTTTATTTTATTTTAACAACCTTGTGCCCAATGGATAATAACCCAGCCTGCCGAGCTGTGAACCCCGGGTTCTGTAAATATTTATTCTTGAGGCATGGGTGTTTTTCATATTATTTTTGTATGTATTCATGCCACCTGTAATCTATGGAAATAACATTCATTTATTCATTTTATTTTGCAACATTTTATTAAAGTTTCAATTGTCTGAAAATTAAGTTTTTATAATCACACAAAATTAATATATCTTAATCAAATTGAAACTATTTTTGTGTTATGAATTTGAATTGAACATTAAATAATCAAACACATATAATAAATAAAATGAATAATAAATAAAATGTAAAAATATTAATCTTCACATATGTATTATGTTACTATTAGGCTGCTTCGAAGGCTCATACTTTCCCCTTAACGGTTGATGAGTATGAACCAGATACATTTGATGCACTGAAACATAGAATAAAGCAGCGCTTCACAAATGGTGGCAACAAACTTGTCAACATCAGGCTCTCAGAACCTAATGATGTAAGTATATTAATATACAGGGTGTCCCAGAATGAATGGATAATCCTGGAGGGTCAAATAGTACAGCTGTCGGCCTCTCCAAAAAAAAAAATACTCATAAAAAAAATCCAATCGGCACCGAAAATATGAAGTTTTTTTAAAATTTAATAAAAACACGTTTTTATTGACCTTACTTTACTTTCATGTACACCACAACCGCAAATTAATGAAATTTGTTGCGTTTTTGGTGTTATCTCATTCCTCACAGACATCCTTATTAGAAATACAGTCAATTGTATGAGTACCTATTTTAATTTCTATTTTTAAAAACATATCAATTCCGAATCTTAACACGAAATTTGATAAAATAATTATTTAGACAATGTTTGAGGGCCTTTGGTGAAAAAAAAAATCTATGAAAACCCGAGTGGCCAACCATTTCAAAAATATGTGCTGTTAATAAGGTTTACAAAATGGTACCGTACACCGTGTATTGAAAAAAAAAAACAAATTTCATCCCTACCACCTCACACGCGTTCAAGCTCTGCAACCGAGAGATTACAATGCTAGATTGATTTTTTTGTAGACGAATGCTTGACAAAATAGAACTAGATCCTCAATTCTTTAACAAAATTTTGTGGACCGACGAATCCACTCTTAAAAGGGACGGATACTTTAACTTGCATATTCTGCACAGCTGGCAACAAAGGAATCCGCATCTAATGCGAGAAAATAGATCACAATACCAATTCAATACAATACAATTTATGACATGCCGAATTTACTCTTTTGCATTTTTATAGCAATTACTGCATTTTTACTGTAAATAAAATGATGTATTATACCATTTTGTAAATCTTATTAACCGCACATATTTTTGAAATGGTTGGCCACTCGGGTTTTCATACACTTTTTTTTCACCAAAGTCCCTCAAACATTGTCTAAATAATTATTTTATCAAATTTCGTGTTAAGATTCGGAATTGACATGTTTTTTAAAAAAAAATTAGAATAGGTACTCTTACAATTGACTGTGTTTCTAATAAGGATGTCTGTGAGAAATGAGATAACACCAAAAACGCAACAAATTTCATTAATTTGCGGTCGTGGTGTACATGAAAGTACAGTAAAGTGAATAAAAACGTGTTTTTTTTTAAAACTTCATATTTTCAGTGCTTATTGGAATTTTTTTTTTGAGTATTTTTTTGGAGCGGCCGACAGCTTTACTATTTGACCCTCCAGAATTATCCATTCATTCTGGGACACCTGTATATATCTTGACCTGACAAAAGAGGATCAGTTTTGGTATGTTATTTTATATTTATTAATTATTCCGTGGTCCAGATTACTATTATTTTGGTTCATTAAAATTGGTTTACTTGTCAGGACCTTACTTTTTTAGCTTTTCTGATCTTGATTTGAAGGTTAAAATATTTTTGCAATAATTGTCTTCTTTTCTAAAATGGATCCTAACTCCTTTGTGTTCACTTCCACAGTAAAAATTTATAGTCTTTAACAAAGTATACAAGGCTCAAAAAAAACTGATGTGTATAATCTTGTCTTTTGCTGTAAACAGATATATGGCATTTAATAGGAGTCATTTTTACAAAATTTCTTTATGATATAATTGAAATGATTAGGACTACTGGTATACAGCTCTTCAACGTTAAATAAATCAGGGACAAATATATTCCTAAAATTAATTGTATCAGGAATGTACATAAACTACACAAGACCATTATTAAGGTAGTATGTCATGGGAATGTAATTATTTTTAACACTATGTAGATAATGTTGTATACATTACATAAAATGAAAATATTGTCAAATGTGTACTGAATGTATATAATTTGATACATAAAGATTTCTGATTACATTGTAATCATTAATTAATAATTTCTATAATATTATAATATTTGGGGTTTACTTCTTTTTAATGCTTTTAAAAATTTATACATAATATATTATTAAAATCTATTACAAACACCTAGTTTGCTAAATACTTTTAATGGCATATGTTATTATGATTGAAAATAAAATTAACAATTTTAAATATAATTTAAACAAATATATTTATTTCAGTTCACTTTGTATGCTGATGTATTTGGTGATATCATTCCACCAAAAGTTCCAAAGCAGTCTTTACAACACTTGAAACACTCGGCAGAAGAAGATTATCAGTTCCTTTGCGAGTTAGAAGCTTTAAAAGCTTTAACTGAGAAGGTAACACTGAATTTAATGATAGTGGCAACTAAAATATGTTTTTTTCCAATGGTTTTTGTAATTATGTTATAGTTTAGTTTATTTTTTTTTTTTGTTTTTTTATGATACATGAGTTTTTAAAATGTTAGTCAAAAGTTCAAAGGCATAACTGATGCATTGTTACTTAAGGTCAAAACAGGATCCTGCTTTTAAACTGGGTCTTCCACACTGTAAATAAACTCATATAATAATTTCATAGTTGATTTTGAAAGTGGAAATTAGTCATGCACATAAATAAATCACAATTCAACTTTATGGGAAAAAGCTCAATGCTTGTAGGAATTGTCTGGATTGCCTTGTCCATATTTCAACAAAATTCGGTTATGATTGGTTACAATGATCTGTACATCCATTATTTCTTACTTTTGCATTTTATTAAACAAAGATGTACAGCTCTATCCATAAAATCAATCTATCGCTTGGAGGGTCTATATGTTTAGAGAATCCATAGTACAATGCATAATTAGGATATTGAAACTGGATTTTAATTATACTAAGCCGAGAAGTAAAGCATTTTATAGATACCAATATTTAATGCTTCTCTTGACAGTAAAGTAGAACTGAGATTAAAAGCACTTTGTATGAAAATATGCTTGTAACAATTTACTGTAACAATTTACTCGTTAAAACAGTAAACTAAATACGTTAATAGTTAATTTAGTGCGTATCTTCACAGATCAGAAACGGAGCGGTCTCTGCTGATAACATAATCGATTTCCACAACTTCAGATTCCGATCACTACATGCTTTATCCGATTTCCATGGCCCTAATTCCCTTCAAGCTAAAGAAGCTAAGAAACTGTTGGGTATGTCGCTTAATCACTATCTTTTCGAGTTAAATATTTATTCCGTATTATTATATACTCGCTTCCCGCACATAGTACTTTCGGTTAAACAATTAAATATTTAAAAGTAAAAATAATAATAATAAAATTTATTTATTTACTCTCACAGTCTTACATTTACACGTGGATTGATACAAATAATCAATGTCTTACTTAGTGAAAGTCTGGTACCTGGTGTATGTTTACGAAAACCGGAGTTACAGGTTACCAGTACCCTCCCCCGGAAAGATTGATTGTACAATAATCATGAGAATGTTTGACCTGCTGAATATTAAATATACGTATCTAATAATAACTTAAATATTAGGTTCTGTAGAAGTTTCAGCGTGTGTCTAAGTGTACGTTTGCATAAGTTTGTGTGTATCAGCGCTCGTGTGTGTGTGTGTATGACAGATGGATTGTGTGTGGTGAATGAGTGTTACAAAAGAGATTAGGAAGAGAACCAGAATGAATGGAAAGATCGAACTAGGTTGTTGGCAGACTTATGATTGAAATGTTTTCATTTTTGGGTATGTAATAAGTTTTCAATTTGCTGGTAGGTACATAAGGGTTTTTATGTATCTTGTAAGAGAGTGCTTGCAGTTACGGATAGGTAATGGATAAATGTTAAGTTTCGCGTTTAATTGATTATAAATATGTGGGCCTAGGAAACGAAAGAAGCTGTGTGAGCGTGATAGGAGGAGTAGTGGAGTGGGAGCTGCGTTTTCTTTCCGCCTTTTGTTTATCATGATTTTTGAATCATAAGTAAGCAGGGAGTGCTGTTTAAGAACAGTGTGGATAATAAATGTTTAGCGTACTGTTAGTAAATCCCAGTTTTTATAAGGATCAGCGGTCGGATACCGGTAAGGAAAACCAGCTGCTACTTGTAGAATGGACCGTTGTACTCTATCTACATTGATCAGATATGACTTTGCGGCACCACCCCATGATGTTATACAATAGTCTATGAGGGATTGACATAAGGCTTGGTAAACCATAGTTACGATTCGGCGATTGGCTACGTGACGCAAAGTTCTGAAAATATAAATAAGTTTACGCAGTCTTGGATTAGCATGTCTATATGAGATCTAAAACTAGAGTAAGTAGATATTACATCGGTAATAATTAAAATCTACAGTTAGTATAAAACATAATATAAGTGTAGAGACTCTTTAAGTGTGTATATACATATGTGGTATGTAGATTAGTATAATATTAAATACCTAAGTAGTTCAGAAAATCTGCGCTCGAGAATTCATGCACTGCGGAAAATCATCCCTATATGTCAACATTAAATATTGCACCTACTTCCCGTATCTTATTATCACATATATTTTTAGGCGACGCACTACAACAACTGAGCGATGCATTTGTAAAAGCTTACGATGGATCCGTACTGGTGACCGTAGTGGCCACCGACGTTGCGCACACGCGCCGGGCTATCCGCTCCGTGTCCAGTGGACGACAAAGCCTGGCTGTGAGTTAACTGTATTCCTCTACCTTTTCCTTATTAATCGCCTTCTGACGAATTACGCGACTGAAATGTTGTTAAAATTACAATGATTTTAATTTCAACAAATAAATATTTAACATTCATAGCTTCAGTCTTCAAATGTTATTAAAATTTAAGTGTTACAACGAAATTTATTTTTTATTTTGAAATGGATTTTGTTGTTTTGTATGAATAAAATATTCAAAAAATCTTTTTGGGTGCAATATGGCGAACGACGCTCGATAATTAAAAATTGGAATTTTTTCATCAATAGATTTATGTATATTTTTTGTTCTATGTGCTTTGTTTTTTGGTCTATTAAGTATAGGTAAAAAATCTTAAAATGATCTCTAAAGAACGGTTAGTGGTTATGTGAGATCCTTACATATACATACCACAACTCTTATCATCTCAAGAAAATATTTTTATATATTAAAAATCTGTGAAAAGATCACTGAAAGTTTGTGCCATGGGTTTTTCGATAACTGATCTGTATTTTAAGGATGACGAACCTCCCGTAGAAGAGCCAGCTCCCGTACCTGAGTCAAGTGGCGGCGACAAAGGAAACGTTAGCAATATTTGACGATAAAAGAATCGTTTCATTTCAATAGTTACTTATTGAGTTTAAAAAAAAAATGTTATTGTCGTAGTATCATGGCACGTTACTGGTTTAATTTAATTCACACGTACGAGTTTAAATCGAAGTTCTCAGGTAGAATGGGTATTTAGTTACATTGTTTGAGAGGTAACATTTAGTCGTTTCCAAATTTTGACTAATTATCATTGTGATTCATCTCGGATGCGTATTTTTTCACGTAGTATTCCAATTTGATATGTGATAAACTTTTCTCGTTTGAAAGGTTTTGGAGTGTAAACGAAGAAAAAACAAATGATTATGCATTGTTTATGTGATGAGCAAAGAATGAAAAATAAGCATCTTTAACCAACTAAAAAATTAATACACTCACCAAAATCTCATACAAACCTGTGTGAGGTGTTAAGAATATTGCGTACCTACTTATGAAGACTCATAAATAACATTTCATTTGTGTCTCTGGTTATTCCCTCTGCAACAGAACAAGAGTTTGAAGCAATTTGTTTCACAGCACACTTATTACATGTGGTATTTCTCATTAGTCATCACTCATTTGATGGTGACATACATGAAGCCTAGTTTACTGAGTCTGTCTGTCGAGTGCGGGTTCCCCGGTTCGATTTCCAATCAGGGCAAACGGTTGTTTAACAGATAAATATTTATTCTCGGGTCTTGTTGGTTTGTTTGTGCTACGATGAGTCTCTAGTATCAAATCGTCAATATAGTATGCGTGTGTAATCTTTAAAAAATAAATAATAGTTTAAAAAAACTAAAAAACACGCTTTTATTGCTAATTGAACTAAAAAGTAGAAAATAATTTTTAATTACAAAGAGTCTTTATCACGATAAATATGTTATTTACTTGTCGAATTTTGTTCTGTAAAATAATTTCAAAATTTATGTTCTGATTATTTTATTGTAATTAATAAGAAGCTTTTATAAATCACGGTTATTATATAACATCTTATATGAATAGTAAATAGAGTAACTTGCGTTTATGAGACGTATTAGTACCCACGCATGTGTAAGGAATAAACAAGGTTAGAATGCAACTATCCTAAAGACATTTTGGTCCCCGTTGAGCAATACCGCGTCCCCGAGCAAGTTCGAAAGAGTAAGTCGTAGACTCCAGAAATCAGTAAGAGTAACTCTGGCTGGAAGTGCAGGCATGCGCAGATCGCGCGCTAGCTCTATCTTTCTCACTCTCCTACAGAGGATCTAAATAAAAAAGAATTTATGAATCCTGGCCGTCCTTATAAGGATAATGGGAAACTGTTATCAAATTATTGCATTGTCATCGGCCCTTGATATGTGTGCAAAGTTTCAAGTTGATCAAGACTTTTAGAAACCAGTGAAAATTAAGCTCAAAGATTCCGTTACATACATACATACATAGATACAACCCGAGCTAATAAAAGCGTTTAAAAAAATCTAATTATGGATTTTTATCGAACATCGTCCAGAATAATGATGTATATGTGAAAATGTGAATTCACATCCATTACATTGGGTAATATATGTTTTACACGTTCAAAATTACGTTTTTACATTACAAGGCCGCAATGACATGTAATTTTTTTAAATAATGAACCCTGAACACCAAGATGTCTAGGTCCGCAGACAATATCTAATTTTATCCCTGTAATGTCAAAATATCAATGTATTAATGCCGGCCACAGATGCAGTTTTAAATATAACAAGTGTTACTTAAGTATTGTTGACAAAGTAAATTTATGCTCCGATGATTAAATATAATAATAAGTATTAATTTACAGGCCCACCAGGAAGACTCGTATACCGCCGATTACGCCGCCATTTTTAACATAATCCTGTGGTTTGGGGTGGTGTTCACATTCACCTTGGTGGCTATCGTGTACGCGATAATGGACATGGACCCCGGAAGGGATTCCATAATCTATCGTATGACCAGCACTAGAATGAAGAAAGACAACTAAATAGTATTCTCACTTTTTTGTCTCAATATTAGTAGTAAATCTACTATAACATCTTGATAGATATCATCATAAATTTATTTAACATCTATTTATTGTTACTGTTCTGCAAATAAGATTTTATTCTACTAAAGCAATGTTAAAATGTATTGATAAATAAATTCCGAAAAGTATTAAGGATTATTATTTTGCGTGTAATGTAATGTCTCCACATAATGGCACTTGTAGCGGTAAACTTATATGTGGATGTTGAAATGTTGTAAAAGTGGCCTCTTTGTAGGAGGAATTATATTAAGTTTTTGTTTCGTGTGTATAAATATGATTAAAACAAACAAATTTTAGATTAGTTTTATTATTTAAGCACCATAAAATACAAAAAGTTTTGTTAATGTTCTTATTACACTTTTTGTTAAAATAGTAGTAAATATTATTTGACACAAGTTTATTTACTTGCCTTGTGTTACAGTAACAGGATTAATGGTAATTCATTTGCTATAATCAGTTGATGTAAATAAAATACCTTTAGACTAAGTTATGAAATAACTTTCAATTCAGTACAATTTTAAGAAATTGTAAATTTAAAATTTAAAAATAAACTTAATTAAATGTATTGGCAATAAGGGAATCTTTTCTTATGCTATATAATTAATTAATTTAATCAAGTACTATTGCTATCAGAGATAAAGTATTGACTACAAAGCACCTTGCAGTAACATGTAATATTTGTGTACAATTGTTGTGGCAAACATATGATATTTTAACAATAATGTCAAAATTACTATATTATTTAAAAAGATATTACAAAATAACTACATTAATATTACAAATTAGCATTTACATAGGCGACTCTACCACGTTGCTCTTGTATCTGTCTCCGATGCAGTTTTTTTAATCAGATTTAATGTAACTTGTATTACAAGTAATAATTTTATATATAATAAGTCATTAAAAAATCTCTATTCGTAGTCTAACAAAGGCCTTTAACGGCCAAAATATGAGATATACATATTACTAATATAAGGCACTTGTGTAAAGTTTAATATTTCACATATTCTCCATCATATTCATATTTATCTGCTAGTGAGTTCCTTACTTAAAATTCTACTGTTAAAGCCTAAGCATTAGATAATTATTCATTTATTAATGTAAATTAGATTAGTACACTTCAATTTTTCTTTTCTCATTTAAATACTCATTCGTCATTCTTGTTTAAAAAAATATATGAACACTCATCATTCAACTATTGGCTTACCATAATAATGACTTCCCTATATCAATTATTATGATGGCCTCGAGTAAATTGAAAGTGTAACTATGCTACATCTATGTGGTCACATTTTTATATTTGCCATAAGTATTTCCATGCATATCAAATGCTAAACTGAAATTTTTTATTCCAAAAGTTTATAATAAACTAGAAAATCTCCCTTGCAGCTTTGCCCACAAATGATATTTTCCAACTGAATTGCAATTTGCGAGGTTCATTTCTAATTATTTTGAAAATAAAATATGGTCCATGTTACTCGCTGATAAGGAAGCTTTTAATAAGTTAAATTTTTTTTTTTCATTGGTCCAGTAGTCTTTTTTAGTAAACACACAAATATATAAAAAGAAATTTTTGCGTTTTATAATATTAGTATAGATGAAAACAGATTTCGTGTGTAATCCTTTACTGTTACGTATATGGTGACAGCAGTCCGCAACTATAATAATCCTTATATAGCAATATATCGATCACTCCTACCCATAGTACACTACTCATAATGTCCTGCATGATAAATAGCTCAATCTTGCAGACGCACCGTATTATGTTCATAGATACTAATGTGAACAGAACGATTTGATACCGTCTGTAGTACCTTCGAAACTGAACTGGAATATGTCCTAAGGATCTTCAGTAGACTTAAGTGTTTAATAGAACACAAATTCTAATAAACATTTGCACTGTAACATCTTACGCAATAATCAGAAATTGTGTTTGTGGATTAAACCATGTATATAAATTACTGATTTCTATAATATAAATACATGAATAAGTTCTACTAATTGTTAAAAGTTACTGTCTCAAGCTTGGTTTTGACGACATATCAATCTACTATTCAATGCCCTCAATGCTAAAATGGAGTAAATCTAATAGTTGCAATCATTTTCTTGTTGCAATCATGACAGCGTATCTATGTTTATATTACAAAAGTTTGTCAATTTTATTAATGCTTCGACAATATTCGTATTCCCATACGATGATCCCCGAGACACTAGTAAAATAGAAGCAATGAAGAAACCAGTAATCCAGAGACTCAGTCATATTAACTGCGGCGGACGGTGTAGTGGTGGGCGCGGCTCAGACGCCGGCGAAGCTCGGCAGGGAATCGCTCGTAGCAGCGGCGGCAGGCGGGCCGTTCGTCGTATTCGTAGAACTTGCTGCGCGTGCTCAGTGCCGTATCGCACACCGAGCACGCGAAGTGGTGCACGCACCACGCCTTGTTCAGCGCTGTGAATACTGAAAGATGAATACGCCCGTTAAAGATGGCACTGCAGTTCACATTGATCGCAAATGATTCCACCTTAATTCCATGCTCATTGCAGCTACCTCCAGCCACTCCGGTCGTACGGAAGGTGGTGGCTCTACGGTCGACTGATAAGCCGGATGGTTTCTATTGTTAAGGATGGTTAAGAAATGACGTTTCCTCTCGATGTTTGCGGAAAGTTTTCTCGGTAGAAGTACAGTTATAATAATAATAATACACAACAAAATTAATAGTATTTGTAGTCAGTAATTCCTTATAACTTTGATGTAACATCTCACTTGTATTCTATTATTAGTCCAACATGTTACACAGAAGTAACTCACTTTAACACAAAGCTAGACGAGTGTATTGATGTCCCAGGGAAATGTTAAAATATTTAAACACCTATTACATCGTCGAATTCACTCACCATCGCCAGCGATGACCTGGTTGCAGACGTAGCACAGGTTGCCGAACAACTGGTGGTAGTGTTGCTCGCAGTACGCCAGACCCTTCTTCTCGTAGTGGCGGTGCCCGTGGAACGGCTTCTCGCATTTGGCGCATACGAAATGCTGCCGAGTAAATACTATCTCCTCAAAGTCTGTTAAGGTGAAAGTCTGACGGCTTATGTCAACAGTATGTGTTTGACCAAATTAAATAATTGCAGGCGCAGACGGTAGTTGATGGCAATATTTCTTGAGTGCTTCCGTGCGGTGCTAGATTCGCTGGGATTCACAAAGCAGCGTAAAAACTTCCGACATTTCGGTTAGCTACTAATCCGAAATAGCACTTTCTTTCTTCTTATTTCTTGACCGACAATCTAGTGTTACTAATATCCATGGGCGACGATGACCACTTACAATCAGGTGGCTCGTCTGCTCGTTTGTCTATTATTTACATTAAAAAAAACCCTTTACCAATCTACATTGGAGTTGATCTGTTTAGTTACAAAATAACATGTGTACTGCAAAGTGGACTATTTTGGGTTCTGACACACTACTTAAAATAAATAAAAAAAAATGTTTACTGTAGCCTGGAATCCAACCCAAATCCTCTTTTCAGTGAGCAGAATCACTGCCAAATGTGTTACATGGTTGTTTAATCTGAATGTACAAGGACGGATATTTTTTTATTTAAAACTTCTATAAAACACTGACAAACCGATTTCAGTGGAGTAGAACACCAAATGATGTCATGTTTTATTCAAGGAAAATGTATAATATAAATTATTTACCTCAACGTGCCAATGTTTGCCCAGAGCAGTGACGATTCTCTCTTCGATGGGGCGGCGGCAAGCGCCACAAATGGGAATACCCATTTTATCATGACAACGCAGGCAGAACAAATTATTCTGAAATAAATAGAACTGTTTTAATACCTGAATTGAAACAGTGAAACAAAATAGTCATATTAATCTCATCTTTGATCAATACTTAATTATAATGATAAATAATATAATATAACAATAAACATATGGAACATTACATAATTAAGTAAAGATAAGTTTTTCTTCTTTCGATTTTAACTCATAATATAAGTTACATATGCGAAATATCTAAATTTGTTCAGTGGGTTAAGTTTTAGATGTGATTAAACAGATGGAATAACTAACTTATCTTTTACTAGACCTTAGTGTTGGATAAGTTTGCATTCGCCGTTGTACGATAACAATACTGACCACGTCATTCGCAGCGTATCCCGGTCGGTTCTTGACCTCGCGCGCGGTGTGATCCAGCTCGACTCCGCACGTGGCGCACGTGAAGTGGTATCCGTGATAGACTTCGCCGCGGTAGCGCAGCGGCTCGCCGTCGATGACACCGCTGTGAATAGTTAATAAATGGTTATTGCTTTAGTAGTTCATACCTGTTTTTGGAGTGGAGATCGCGAATCGGCAAACGTAGTGTGGGATATCTAGCGATTAGATGAAGCGGCGTTATAAACTTGTAGGCAACGACTGTAAAAGAGTCGAAGATCGGGCTCAGTGGCGCATCTTAGAAGCCTATGTCCAGGAGTAGACTGTAAGAGGCTGATGATACCCATGGTTATTATTTTATGTTTGTATTTTTTTATTATTAAATGGCCATTGTAACAATGCGACCAGGCCCTATATACAGGTATATTATGTAATGTAACGTTCTTACATGTATACAATTGAGTTTAAACTATACAATGTGGTTTGGACTTAATTTTGACTAGAACTTACTCGAAATTAAAACAAACATAATATAGCAAGACAGGCATAATACATACATAGTAACTTTTATTCAGTTTTCCATCCAGAGTTACCCGGTATCATTGACAAGAGTGGCTTGGTTACGTGGAATTTAGTCAATCAAAACCATTTCTATAGTCTATAATAGTCTATTTGAGGCAAGGTATTCGGTGTCGAAAACGAGGTGAACTGTCATAAAGAACAGTCTTGGAACTCGAATCATTCATGGCCAACTATTGACGTGAGACGATAGGCCACAAGAGATTTAAAACGTTCAGTCCCACAACTTGTAAGAGATCGACCCACTGTAACAACTTCGGGCGCGGTCCGACGTTGGCGACCACCAGTCCACTAGAGCTAGACCACTATTTCATCACCGTTTCATTGTTGTAGAGGTGCATGTCTAAAAACGCCCTGATTCTTATCATTAAATAACAGTCTTCAAGCGACATATGAACACGAGTTGCGCAATTATTTCTCTATTAATCCGTACTGGGGCAGGGTACTTTAATACAGCTTAAGGTTATGTTTTAATTACGAGAAGTGATACGTGTCCCACATGAAACCGCTTACAAGGTGAATACACATAGTCGTACAATTGAATAAACTTGACTTACTGGCATTTATGGCACATATAATTCTGCAGCCCATCAGCTTTTATGCGCGCATTGCAAGCGTGACAGAGCGCACGACCAGCGTGCTTAATAAACCCAGCGTCAGCCAACTCCACATTGCACTCCTCACAACGGAAACAGGCAGGGTGCCAATTAGCATTCATCGCTTTTATCACACGACCGATAACAAACTCTCCTGTCAAAACAAATTTTTTCGTGATGAATTTTGAATATAATAATTTGTTGATCAATGTAATTTCTTTTTTAAGGCTTTTTACTGCAACAAAACCATATGCGTAGTCGATTTTAGAATGGACTGGTTTAATATCTGAAGACAATCTGATATCAAGTGGGGGTGTTGCCAAGTATGTGGCAGATAGTAACAATATTCAAATTATTACTCATTACAAGTGACTGTTAAAGTTAAAAATTAGAATGCTTTAATTAGAGGACAGCATGTAACATAGATTGTTCTTTTTTTGACTATCTTAGTATATATTATTTTGACAACGTACCACATTTATTACAGCAGGGTGCAAATAGTACTTGGAAATCACGCTCACAGTACTTGCGCCCTTCAAATTCATAGAAGACTCCCTCTGGGAATACTCGGAAACATTGTGCACATCTGAAATAATGAAATGTTATGATTGTTATAATAAGCTTTATTTTGCAAACTTCTTGTTTCTATTGTTTACATATTGTATATACATTTGATATTTTTTTGCTATGTACAGTTTTATTTACTTTCGTTCATAATGATGGTTAGCGACCAGAACATTGAATATGTGACCTCTAGACAGTGACCTAAAGATATAATTTATTTACTCTAGTAGGCTGGCACATTGCACTCCCAAATTACGTTCCCATAACTAGTTTATTATAGTATAATGATAAAATACTTACACAAAACAATTAGTATGCCAAAGTTCTCCATTAGAATTCACAATTTTCTCATTAGGCTCGAAACCGTCTCCACAGCGGGTACAGAACATATTGTCCAAAGACATGGTTGCTAAACTAAAATCGAAACAGCATATTAATTATGTTATACACCTGTGCCCAGAATGGAATATAAATACACACAGAGTGCACATAAAAATTCCTTCATGTATGTGAATAATAACAGGCAGAGTATTAAATATTGTGTTTCCTGTTATCTAATAATAATGATACCCTATAAATTCACCTTGAGAATAAAATTTAGTTGCATTGTAAAAACACTATGGTGTTTACTACTGGCACTGCAATAAATTCACCATATCTCATAAGGTAAATGAGGCCTTATTCCTAATTATTAATTCATCAGTATTTCAACAAGTTGTCCACTAGTACTTTACACTACAGATGGAATGTGGATTACATAGGAATCTAATTGATGAACAGTCTATCCAGATGACCACACTAGACAATAGGCTGAATTATCTTGCTGTGCTTGCAGTTTTAATTTCAACTACATATTATTTTTTAACAAATATCCTATGTTTAACTAATATAGTTTACTAATATAAATGTTTTTAATTACAGTAATCCACCACCATCCACTAACTTATAAGAACCTAAAAACAAAAAACAAAACATGTAATAGGGGTTTATTATATGTTTGTATTTAATTATAGACCTTGCCAACTCCCAAAATCAATTTTCGTTTATGTCGACCCCATACAATTATACAGTATCTTGAAAGTTTCTAATAAGAACTTGGGTTAATTAAATGGGTTGATTTTTAGATGTTGTCGACCCCCAAAAACCACTTTTCGTTTATGTTGACCCCTAAGAAACAATATTGACAAATTTCGGAATCCCTGCTCGGTTGTTTGTGTTTGTAGTATGCCAGATGGTTTGCCATAATGTTTAAACAAATTTTTTTCATTAAACCTATAAAATTATAGTCCCTGAATCTATTGCCACACTGACGAAATTAAGTGATGAAATTAGTAATTGCAATGGAATATTGGTCTGGAGTTAAATGTGTGAAGGTTAAAAGATATTATGTCGGAATAATTTTTAATTGAAATGAATGTAATCGAAATGAAGTTCGTTATAAAATTATAAGCCCATTGTGTTATAACATACCATTAATGTCTTATCTAAATCAGTTATTAAGAGAGCTGTGAAATGAGGTTTATTGATTTACATTATTACGGCATGTGGTTGATACGATAATACAATGGGTGTAGGTTGATCAATTTAATGACCACTCCCACATTTGAATGTTGCTTACCCAGGCATTTTCACCTTTTACGGTATAGGCACACGACTACTAATTTTCTGTTGAAAACAAAATGAATACCTTTAAACGAATAATTATATCATATACAAATCAATCTCATTTGTAATCCGCGAAAAGACTACTCTTCATGACGCAATGTTCTCAAAAATAGCTCCGAACAGAGTTCGAAAAGGATTCATAAATACTTACATACTGTGACAAGTAGTAACGCAACAAAAAATATAGCATTAAGTAATTAGTAATTTATTACATTAACACATTTATTAATTCATATGGTTATATTTCCACAATCAATAATTTTGATGTGTTTATTAATTATGAATTGAAAATAAGTAATCGTAAATCAGATTCTAAAATCCAACTGACTCGTCACAGCCACAGACTAATTCCAATAGGAGTATTAGCACAGACTACGGAGAGTTACTACGCACAGTATGACCTATATATGTATATTAGTCCGTCAGATTGAAAAAACTTTATTCAGTCGAATATGATCAAATTTCATGGATTTTTGCTTATAGAGTTCACTTGGGTTCCTTGATAACATTTATTGTTAGTAGTAGTAGTAGTAGTAAGCAGTAAATAAATTTATCCGAGGCAATTTTTTTGTGTCAGTAAAATGTTTTTATATTATAATTCGGATATTTGTAGTCTGACTTCGGCATATATATTATCATGATTATGAGTATGTGATACTACTACAATCTTTCACCATTTTATCTAAATTGGCAAGAAATGACTTTATTTTATACGTATATTTGTACGATCTTTCTTCAGCTCAGCTTTCTTCCGATTTCCGAACCTAAGTGTTAAAACGTATCTTTTGGATAACAATACAATTAAGGTGTATACAGAGCTCCATGATATGACATGACATGTACAGAATTTCATGGGAACTACACGAACTTAACACTACGTTATTCACTTTAATTTTCACCGTAACATTTGTATTATTTTTTTGCATAACTTAAAACATATTTGATTTGTAACAAATAAGAGGACGAAATATGCACTGAACAGTATTAAAACTTTTTCCAATAACAATATGTGCTTTCGGGGCGTTATAAAAAACCTCCTAGATCAAGGCACAGTGACAACTAAATCATTTTTTCTTCGGTGTTGAATTGACAAATGTAGCCGATAATATACTGCCTACTCGGTTTTTTGTAATCCGTTGCTTGTAATCCGAGTTAATACTCCATGACGATATCAAATGGCTGCGAATGTAAAAAAAAAACCTATACTGACATAGTATAATTTGATATTTTTGTATTGGTTTTCACAGCTGTGAAATCTGCATATTATACTAGCTAGCTACAATTTTAGTAATCTGTGTATTATACGAAGTCATGTCATATTAATGTCAGAATATTATTTTTTTATATATATTACACCAACTTTATGGTTACACCCATGACAATTCTTTCATTTTAAAGTTATCTGAGAAATTTACTTGCTATTTATTAAAATACATAGTTTTCACTACCTATGTTATTAAGTTATTCATAACGACATTGAAAAGATAGCTAAAATTATTAAATTTCACTCTATATTCAATGAAAAGGACTAGAAACGATGCCATTAAGGCCGCTGTTACTTCCTACTTAGAACGTCGAAATTATCCTGTGAGATGAATAGTATATAATTTTCTCGAAAATTTGTTAAGTAAACCATTGAAGACTATATGTTATGCGGTGCTTATTTTTTTAGGAAATAGATGTCTTTAATCATAGTAATTCTTCGTGTCGAAGTGCTGAAGAAATGGCGGTTGCTACTATAGTTCAGTGCGAAGCTAGTCGGGCTAATTCGATTTTGTTTTCGTGCATAAACAACGATCCGGGCCAGTATGATGTACAGTATACTAGGTAATTATAATTTGTTGATTGTTAATATTTTTTTGGTATAATTAAAAGTATGAGTTATTTTAAAAGTTTTAACAGTTTTAATTTGAAACTAAACCTAGGACTGTGGAGTAAATCCCTTTTCACACTGATTCCACAAAAGCCTAGTAGCAGGCATCTGGCACATATTCTGCAAAGGTTCTGAAATCCCATGTGACCATACAGATGTGCAGCAAAATTTCAGATGGTAGAGTCAGTTGTTTGTAATATAAGTTGCTTGCAGGTTCCTGAATTACATAAAAGAGATTGATGATGACAAAGTGAAAAATGAATTACTGGGGTTATTAACACCCTTACTCTGCCATTTGTATTTGGAGATGTTACGAGGAGGTCATGGAGGAGCAGCTCAAATGTTTCTCAAGAGACACT
This sequence comes from Megathymus violae, assembly GCA_003671415.1. Taxonomy (NCBI): domain Eukaryota; kingdom Metazoa; phylum Arthropoda; class Insecta; order Lepidoptera; family Hesperiidae; genus Megathymus; species Megathymus violae. The sequence goes on from PDGT01000036.1 coordinate 173,479, forward strand.
CTGCATCACTGCCTCAAAAAGACTTGTCTTACCATCAGCCCATTGATGGGAATTTGCCCTCTGCTTTGTACAGACCTAATAGCCTTGAGCAGTTATTTAATTCATTGCAAAATGGTACAATTGATAATGAAACACCAGAAAAAGATTACATGAACCAATTACTGGATGACATTGGTTCTGTTTATACATTACAAGAGATAGAGACTAGACCTACTGTAGCTGCATTTAGGTAAGTTATAAATTTCCTTATATAATTTACTGGAGGAGGTGTGAAGCACATTTCATGAAGCTTCTGTCTGTACCAATTTATAAAAAAGCAACCTCATTTTTAGTAGTTTCATAATCTGTTCTTGTGAAAAATTGATGAAATTTTTTTCAAGATATGTTTATCTTTCTCATGCATTTATTTTGTTTCAGATCATGTAAATATGATATTTACCTGTCACAAGATTCGCTCAATACTTTAAAAGCATATTTAGCCAGGCATGGCCATGTTCTACTAATACAGGTGTTACAGACTTGGTTTCACATTGATATTAATGATAATAATAGGAATGCTGTAAGTTTCAATAAAGTAGCTATGACATTAATATTATAATATCCTCATTGTGCCTTTACATTACAAAACATTAAGTTCTACCTAGAACAATTTTTTTTATGTTAATAGCCGAAAAACAAGCAGATGAGCCACCTGATGGTAAGTGGTCACCGTCGCCCATGGACATCAGCAAAACCAATGTATCATTGATGCATTGTCGGCCAGGAAATTAGAAGAAGATAAAAAACAATTATAACAATGTATAATATTCCTCTCATATGAAGTTCTTGTACCAATTTTTGAGAGCTAAACTGATACTGGTAATAAAATATGTGACCTGACACTGATCTGCAAAGTCAATACAGTTTATTCAGCTAAATCAAACTTAGTGTATTTCTGATTCACATGAAAGTCCATACCATTACTCTATTCAAACACCAGAGCAAAAGCTTCTTATAGGCCTGTAAGAAAAACTGCCTATTTTGATTAACGAAGGACATAATAATAGGTTTGTTAAAAAAAAATATAATCATTAGTTATTACTAATTCATTAGTTATTACTTTTGAATATTTTCAAAAATTTCTTCACAAATCTATTTTATATGTTATTCTTAATTTTCAATAAAAATACTAGTGAATCAATCAACAGTGATTGATTAAACATACAATTTATTGACTGTGAAGCTATGACGAAACTTTGGGTGATGTCTGGAACTTGCCAATTGTCATTCTTCATTTTAAATTTTGATTCCCTGATTGGTTACAGTACCACCATTCATAAGAAGCTTGAAAAACTGCTAAATGTATTGGAAATCAAACTACAGTTGTGAAAATCAAAAATGTCATTTTGTAAGGGAAGTGAGAGAATCATATAAGTTGTTAAATTTGACTTTTTGGGCAGCAACTGTATATGTTGTTATTTAAAAATATCAATTGACAGGATGAGGATATATTTTAAATATTTGTATAGTTTACTTGTTTAAAATACAAATCTATGAATGATTTTGATTTACATACAAAAATGGCCATAGGCAATGTTGACCACTCACTATCAGGTAGTTTAACTGATCATATAAAAAAAATGCCAGCATCCAGTGATCTCTGTTCAAAGTGACAAATTATTCATTATACCTGTCTGTACATAAAAATTAAAATGAAATTAAATTATTCATTATATCTGTATTTGTATGTCTGTACATTGTTAATTGGACACATTCAACTTATTTTAAAGGAAGATGAAGAAGATCAACCTGAAGAAGAAATTAATGTTACTGCTTCAAACTGTGAAGATAAAGGAAAAGATGCTAATGGTAAATAAATTTGCTAAATATTATTTCTATTAAATATGCTAAAGGTTATTATTTACATATTGTGAATTTTTTTCTTTTCAGATATCTTTTCAAAGTGTAATGGACATGCAGAGTACCAATCAGTTGATAAAGAAATAAATGATTTGCAAGATGCTATAAGAGGGGTAAGGGAATCTTTGGCGCCACTCAAATTATATAAAATTGCTACACCTGATTCATAGTAAGTAACTATTGTCGACAGGTATGTTTTAATTATTTTTATCATTTTCATTATTTATGTTGTAACAAGAACATATAGGAGGGTATAACAAAATACTGCTGAACAAAAAACTGTTCTATAATAATCTATGAAATTCTATCTAAATTACATATTCAATATTACTAAATACTCATCAATGACTTTATAATCCTGTATATAAACTGGTAATTTTTTTTTTCAGTTTAGTATGCGCCAAGACAGATACTAATTGTAATATGCTGTGTGGTGGGTTCAGTAATTCGGAAATTCGATTATGGGATTTGGGTCAAAACAATCTGAACAGAAAAATTAATAGAAATATTTCTGAAATTGAATTGGCTTGCAATGTAGCATCAGACATTGATATACCTACCCAGAATCTCTTGTAAGTACCTATTACTTTTTCATAATCATCATGATTGATATTCGTAACTGTCCCATTGCTGACATGGAATGAATTAATGAATGAAATAATATTTATTCAAACTTGGATTTTACAAACACTTCGAAAATCAAACTACACCATCGCTTCAACAAATCACTACCGTGAGTGGTCCCAGTAGAAGAAGCGGCAAAAAACTCAATAAGTTTTTTTCGTACTCCCAGGTGCAGAAAGAACTTATGGCTATAAACATTAAACTTTCAATGTTTTCCTTCACAGACACAAATGATTGAATTGAAATACGCATATAACGAAAATCGACTTTCAAACCACTAAATTCTAAATAACAAAAATATTACTTACGAAATTTAATATTAAAAGAATTTGTTATTAATTGTGTGTTTATTACATTCAGCCAAATAGGTACTGGCATTGCATTAAGAGGGCATTCGGGTCCAGTGCAAGCTTGCAGTATTTTGTCTCGAGAAAAATTAGTTCTTTCTGCGGCGCATGACAATACAATGAGAGCATGGAGGCTTTCGGATTATTCTTGTGCGTCTATATACAGGTAATAGTAATTGATTTCAAAATGGACCACATTTTATTATTAGATAAGGCTACCGTTTAATAATCTATTTTAATATAATAAATAGCAGGGTTCACATGTGTTGTAAATGAAATAGAATATTTTAAGTATCTTTGTATCGATTCCATAGACTCAAGTACTATTTAAAAACGTATACAAGTACATAACATTTCAATGAAATGAAGCATAGATTACAAACTTTAATTTGTACCAATGCTTTAAATATGATACCATGCTTGAAACATAAATGGTGATTTTGTTTCAATTGACTTGTAAACATTTTTATAGTACTTAACTATTTTCGTTACAGAGGCCATAACTATCCTATTTGGTGTATGGATGTATCGAAAAACGGTCTATTTATTGTAACTGGATCTCACGATAAAACTGCGAAACTCTGGTCCCTGGAAAGAACTTACCCTGTTAGAGTATTTGCAGGTCATACATCCGACGTGACTGTAAGTCTGTATACTAATAATAATAAAAGGATACTTAGTAGATATAATAGCGATAACTTAAGCAAAACAAGTAGTACAACTCGCATTTATAAGGCAGATAAAGAACTTTAACATCATGCCTAAGGGTGATACATCAAGAAGTACCTTGCTTCATTGTTTTATCTGTTTTTCAGCAGGTTACCCTAAAAGCAGAGATTAACATAGACTCAACGATGGATGTAGATCTTTACATCGCAACTAGGTATTGTTATCCACATAAAAGCTAAAACGGTTATAGATTCAATATAATATAATCTATAGAGTTACTGATTTGTAATTTTAATACTTATCGTTATTTGTTTAAGTGTGTAAAATTTCATCCTAATGAAGCGTACATAGCGACGGGAGGTGCCGACCGTAGCGTTCGGTTGTGGACTGTTTGTGACGCTCGCTTTGTAAGAGTTTTAAATGGCCATCGAGGTGTCGTGAGGACTTTGGCTTTTTCGCCTTCTGGGAAATACTTGGCTAGTGCTGGTAACGCTTTTAAAATATTTAAAAACAATTAAAGAACGTTCCTGCATTCTCTGCCGAAAATTTACAAAAAAAGTTCTTTTTTGTGAATAGCCGAAAAAAAACGAGTAGATAAAGTATCTGATAGTAAGTGCTCACCAAGGATTATGTATATCGGTAACACCTATGGCTTCATCATCGCGTTGCCGGCTAAAAAACGAAATGAGGAACTCTTAATCCAGCTTTTCGACCCTATAACCAAATTTGATTGAAAATATTTCACAGTTGATTTTAGAAAAAGATTAGATAGTCATCTGGCTACAGCTAGCTAGGTGTCTAGCTGAAAGATCATACAAAGAACCACAAGTAACATTGGATGAAACCAAGTAGTTAATGTCCAGCAAAGTCCAACAGAAGGGGACATAAGCGCCATAACCTCATCTGATGTTCAATAGAATTAATCACAATAAAGAATGTTGGGTTGAATAGAATTGAAGAAGTGCCTTAGTCTCTAAAGTGTAAATTATAAATTTACAATGACTACTTGGTGAAGTAAAACATTTTTTAATCATAAGGAATTTTTGTTTCTAGGTGATGAAAAAAAGATAAAAGTTTGGGATTTAGGTGCTTGCACATGTATTAATGAGTACAAAGGGCATCATGGGAAGGTTACAGCTCTTGATTGGTCTGCAGTGGGCAAGCCTAGCATTACAAATAGGATAGCAATTGACCCCAATGACAAAAATGTAGACACATCAATTTTGTGCTCTGCTGGAATGGATGGAATTGTAAAAATTTTTTGGGACAACAATATGAAGAATAAGTATGTGTAGATACAAATTTATATTTTTAACATTCAAGTGAACTTTCATCTACACTATGGAACTGATAAGAGTTCAGGAAATTTAAATTTGTAAAGATTACTGAATTAATTATAGTTCTGTATTATTGGAATATAAAGCAATCAATAATAATACTGGACTAGCAAAGAATTTATTGTATCTTATTGTAATTTAGTGTAGAATTTATTTTAGATTCACTACCTACTACCTTATATGTATAAATACCAGTATAAAATTTATATTCCAATAAAACTATCTTTTTTACAGACAGGGGTTGAGCCAAGAACTATCCACATCGACTTACAATACAAAGTGTTCGTATTTGGTGGATGTACAAGTATATCCAGATTGGATGGTGGCGATTGGAGCAAAAAGATAATTTTTTATGCAGAAATAAATGTAACTTAGGAAAAAATATTTTATTTTGTACTTTAATTCTGATAATAAGCTACAACCAATATTGTTAATACTACATTGTTTGTATCACATTGACAATAAAATCACAGCAAAAAAATACAGAGCTAGAATCTTCAAGTGGTCTCTTAAGAGGACCATTACTTATTAGTATATTAATTTGCAATTATCCAGGCTATAATATGGTTATAGTCAATTAAAACATTTACTGCATAATTTAAGTATCAAATTTGTATCACTATCATCTTTTATTTATATTGAAATAAAATATTTATATACATAATACTCCTGGGCTTAGCAATGTGCATTCATAATGTACAAATTTTGAACACCCATAGTTAGTTTTTGAAAGGCACAATTAATTAAAAAACTGTATTCATCATAGAAATAAAATTATATTTTTTTAAAGAAGTTAGTCAGCATAGGTTGTTTGCCTTTTTGGGGTGGAGAATTTTTTTTCTTTGACCCATTACTATTTTTTTTTGGAGAAATCTCATTTTTGAGTTCTTTCACTTGAGGTAGCATTTCTTCAACTCTTGCTTCTTCCTCATTTTCTGAACAACTTTCATAAATCTCTACTTTTTTGGTAAGAACATACCCTTCTTCATCAGTATATGTTTTATTAACAACTTTACGCCGTTTTTTAGGATTCACAATACCAGATTTAATTACAATATTGGTGACAGTAGGTGTTGGAGGTATTTCATCTTCTGAATCATGAGTAACTTGATCTTCTTCTTGAACATTTTCATCTACAAATGGATCATTATTTTCATTGTCACTCTCACTATCTGATACATGCAAAACCCTTTTTCGTTTTTTGTCCACCTTTGAAGTTCTTTTTATTTCGTTTAAACTTTTGTAACTACTTTCCTTTTTGTCATCAACCTTAACTTCGGCTATGGGTACTGCTTCTTCAATTTCCATTTTTTCACTTCTTACAGCAGTCATCTCTATTTTTTGTTTTATTTCTTGACCATTTTGTAACTTTTGTTTCTCTTTTTTATTATTACTATGATTTGTTTTGTTCAAAAACCCAGCAATACCTTTTTGGGTTTTATGGCCAAAAGTTAAGCTGATTTTTGGTTTACTGTTACTTATTGACCCTACATTTTCTTTTTTGGGTGAGATTACTTCTTGTTTTATACCTGGTTCTGACTTTGGCTCTGTGCCTTGTCTTGATAACATTTTTATTTCATTAGAACCATCATTTAATGTTTTGATTTTCTTTGACGATATGGGAATTGATTTGCTCTTTTCGGGCACAATTATATCTTGATTATTTGATTTTAGGTTCCCTATTTCATCGAATGTACGTTTGATGCATTGCTTACTTTTTATTAAGCCAGAACAAAGTGCAAAATCTTCAAATTTATTAACAGTAAGATATGCAGCAGTGTCCACATTAGGACGACCTTTCATAACGCTGTAAATGTGTTCGAAAAATATGTTTTTGAAGCATTTCTTCTCTTCGGGCAAGTCTTGTTCAGAACATACTATTGTTCGAGCGTTATTGCCATCAACCGCACCACTTATTATATAGCATACATTTAGCTGTAGATCCGAAGTTTTCCTTTGAACATGCTCAACTAAACGCTGAAGCATTATTTTGCTAATGTTCACATGTATACATAAATCCTTACTAATTGACACATATGTAATTAACTTGCCTTCATCTAAAAGCATGCTTTGCAGTAAACTTTTATTTGTTTCGAATAAATCCTCCATTTTTTTTAAATCTCTAAACCGTGGAGTTCAAAATAAGTCAGTGTGTGAAAAATGCTCACCGGAATAACTTTAACCGAGATAGATTATATGACAATGACATTTGTTACTGACAATTAAAAGTATATGGAAATGTACCCTGTGGTGACAATGATTGACAAATGACAATACAGTTGATCGTATTTTAACATGGTGTAGTCTATAGCAGCATTGCCAGATTCATTCAGTATTATTAGGATAATAATCATTTTAGAAATATCTGCAGAAATAGAGACATGTAATTAGGGTTTTCGCGTAAGGATTATAATGTCAATATTATAATCTTTTCGTGAAGCCTGCCATGCTAGCTATGACGACTCGTGTTGCGGCTGGAGGCTAGAGAGCCATTTCTCGGCCGACAACGCATTAGTTACGCCTTTGGTGTTATTCATATCCATGGGTGACCTGTGACCATTTACCACCAGATGGCTTGTCTGCTGGTTTGTCGGTTATTCACATAAAAAAAATGCTATTGTATCACTGGTAGCGTAGCTGTGCGCCGTGGAAGATGATTTCGCATGATCATAAATAGAAAATATTTTTACATACAAATTACTGCTCAACAAAATGACTGTGATCAATTTGATTATAAGGTCTCGTCGCTCTATAGCCTCAGTTTCCAAAGTGGTCCAGGTGGACCCCCAGGAGGCTCGACGGGGGTCTATGTTGGCGTGAGATAAAAATGGGGGTTCACAATTCGTGAGCTGGGGTCCACGAAAATGTATCTACATTTGATCGTGAAGAACTAAAATGTTGGCTTGACTCCACCTATCAATGTATGCAGATAATATTTTAAGAAGCTCAGCGACTGTTACTTGTAAAGACTTTTACACCTCCGAATGGGGAGATTTCTAAATGAAATAAGTAAGAATTTATTGGTTCCTTGTGCTGCGAGTACATGTCAAAAAAGTACAGTTGGATGGAACCACTTTTTTGATTGACCAACTTTACTTTTTTGACATCCAATCACAGCACTTTCTTTTTCGAAAACTATTAATTCATGGTTGGAAATCGGCCGCAACGCAAATTTCCATAGTTAGTAAATCTTCACATTTTTAGTAGAGTTTTGGGAATATGGTAGAAATGTAGCTGCAGGGGGTCCACCGGAACTAGCTAAATTTTGAAAGTGGTCTATGAGAAACAAAGTCTGGGAACCTCTGCTCTATAGGGACGTCAATACGAGGTTAAACTATTAAAATTGGCATGTTTGAAATTAATTTCCGTTTCCGAAGTCCAGTATGTGTACTCCCTGTTGAGCCCCATATTTGCAGAGAAAGTTGAACAGAAGAAAAGTGACGTTGTATATTTTTCTGACTAATCTCGGTTTGGTATGAGACCACATAAGTATTAGACGCACAATATTAGAAGTTCCTTGGACGCCAACATAGTTTAAAATCATGCCAGGACCTTCACACATATCATAGTGTTGGTACAGTCTTGAGATGTGCGAGTATTTGGATCGATGGAAGAACTGAACTGATCAGAGGAACAGAATCTAAATCCTAATACGAAAACTCCAATAATTGAACACTTATTGCACTACACCGCCGATATGCACGCTTCGAAAGCTCGGAATCGAATGGCATCGCCTAACTTTTTTTTACGCCCAGACAATGGGAAAGGGCTACCCTCCGGAGATGCGCGGGAGGGAGGTCGTGAATGCTCATGCCGGCTGCGCTGGTTATGTAGGACTCTCGATAAACCTAGGAGCCTACCCACTAAACACCACCCGAGATTAGCTTTGGCCCTACGGTCTCTAAGCCTTCATTTGAGGCAACCCTCCCTTAGGGAACAGGGGCGCTAATCGGCTGACAGCTTGCGGCTCCTTTTATAGGCAGTGGTAAGGGTAGTTGCTTATACTATTATTAATTACAAACTATGTCTAATTGTGTGGTTATTTGTATGTATGTAAGTAAGTATAGAATTATGTGAAAAGATGCGAGAAGATATCTGTATGTATAATTTTTTAAAAGAAAAATGGCATATCTATAAGTATAGTATAAATGTAAAAACGTTTTTGATAGCCACAAAAATCTTAATAAACTACTTTAGTATTATCGCATAATAAGTTATGTAATAAATATTCTTCAAAGTAATTATTTCGCGTTTTTATTAGCACTATTTCATGATAAGTAATTTTTGATCCTAAAAATAATCAGTTTGTTTCAAATAGTTTGTTTCAAATATTCATTAGAAAAAGTAATTTAACGCTTTAATTATGATTATTGATTGCCTCAATTTAATTGTTATGCTGATTGTATTTAAGGAACGCCTGTGATGTCCTTAGTTAATTCCCTTTTAAATGATAGCAAAAGAAAAGAAAAGCAATGTGAAGCGCGAATAAACAAGAGAAAAATATTTTTTGGATTTAATCATAAAAATACTATTTTCAAAAATTACACTTCATTTTATTTTAAGTCGCATTTTAATTTTTTTAGATATAAATATATAATAAGTTAGGGCAACTCCAAATCATTAGATACGAAGGATTATTTTATAAGTGAGTTAAAGTTTAAGATGTTGTTATTGATATTTTATTTTTTATTTGATTTTTGGTCTCATTACAGATTATTAATTGCGAAAAATATATATTATAGATGTATAATTATAATATGTGTTATAAATTTTATATCTATTGTTTTGTAAAAAAATAAGACCGATCTTTATCATAATTAATTTCATTAACATCTTAATTTCAATTAGAACCAAGCTGAACTGTTATATTTATTATCTACACAGAAAATAATTGCTAAAATAATTTAATAATTTTATGCTTTTGCAGTATTAACGTCTCACACAAGCGACCTAACTGTTGTTGTTAAAATTAGTCAAACTGTTAATTTATTGTTATGCACATTATTTAATTTTTTGAACTTTGACACTATTTCCAACATTTTGAAATATGCCAAACTTCTCACAAATGAGCGATATGTGAATTTAGATTAGCTAATTCTGATACTTATAACGTTAGTTAAATGACTTTGATATAAATGTTCATCCTTATTGTAAATTAGTGTCGTTAAATTATCATCCCACGCCTCTCTGTTTACGATCATACATACTGGCTGGGACATTTAGATAATACACTGCTCTCCACGTGAACAAACAATTTATTAGAAGATACATACATATATATACTTATTACAAAGTAAAATTCATATTGTATTTTGTCGATTACGCAGTTATCTCTTGACCGGGAGTGTATTTTAACGTGAAATGGCTTTTCTGATAACCATACTTTTGGTGACTTCTATGCTTGGTTATAATTCTGCTGAACGACATACTTTGAACAAAATATTATTTAATGGGCTTTATGAATTCATAGATTTAAGTTATCCTTTTAATGAGAATACTATGTACTGGCTTAATTCAAAAAAATTTGAATTCATAAATAAAGTTCAAAATTATAAAGAAGATGGTTCATGGTAAGTTTATTTTCATCTTTTTATTTATCACAGCAATAAAGTTACCTTTGTAGTAATGATAGGTTGTTATTCCATTGTTGTTACTTCATCAAGTCAGCAGTGTGTTGGCGTATGCTCTGGGTGTCCTCAATTGCGCGCGGAAAGTCGTTCCATGTAGTGGACCAGTTCGTTGAATACGTAATATACATTCTGAGGCTAGCACTTAGGACAGCGATGTTTAATATTGCGAGTATTGACGTCGAAAGTGGAAGAAAGTATTATCCAGAATCAGCAGAAGAAGAGTAGGACTCTCGTCTGACACGTTGGCGGTAGATAGATAATGTATGCAAGAGCTCCAGTTGAATCCTAAATACAATAAGGTGTCCTTAAATTGGTCACCATCTTAAAGGCACGAACGATTGTGTAAATGTTAATGGGAATAATTATGCAACTTCATGTACGCAGGTTTTATATCAACTTTGTATAATAATAAAAATAAGGCTTTCGATTGGATAAATAACATATTTTGACAGAGTCAATTATAGTGAATCCAGATTAATGATCTGTAATCGTGATATCACAATTTTGCTACTTTTGTAAACATGCGGTATTTACAAAAACATCTAAGAAACCCGAAATTGATGCTGGATGAGCTGCGTTCGTAATATTATCGCATCCATAATCCTCAGGCGTAAGAAGTTCATCAGCCTATGTCCTCAGCAATGACACCTACCTATTTTGAATATTGAATTTTAAATGAGGTGCTATATTACATTGACTTTATAAGTTTATACATATTCTCAGTGCCGTGCAGTTTAATGTTAATAGTATCATATTCTGTATTTGGTATTTGACTACCTAATAGAATTCGCTATGATATAGTCCGAAGGATTAACGACGTATTACTTTGAAGGAACGTTTCTAGAGATAGTCCCTAAATAGAATGATGCTAGTTTGGGGAAGTAGGTTCCGATGAGCCAGCGCATTCATACGAGATCCCGGTGCTTTCCCATATGCGTCGGGTGGCAGTCGAGGGAGTTTTAGTGGGTAAGAATCCCACATAGCTCTGTACCTCCTTGGGAGGCTGGGTATCTTTCGAAGATTTCCCCTTCATTAAAAGAAAAGGTTCCGATCAGTGGCTATGTTAAGGCTGGATTGTAAAAACGACCACCAAATATAGCTAAATTTTGTATTTGCATGTAAAGGTACGCTTCAAACGACTTTGCTGCGGGAGAACACGGCGGCACGCATATCGATGCACCCCATCACTTTAAAAGACTTGGCAAATATGTTGGTGATATTGAACTTGAAAAGCTTATTGTCCCATGTAAGTATTACCTATCCAACGTGAATTATTTCGTTAAAATTGTATAGTGAAGAATTCAGAAATAGTTTTGACTCGAGAAGATGCAATTTCTGCCAAATTTTCACTAATAATGAATAACTTTTGTCATAAGGAGAGCTACAAGTAAATAATAGACTGGAAGCGTCCCCATCTAGTTTCTCAGTTTAACTCTTATGTTGACTGTAAGTTATGTAATGTGTGTATAGAAACCGATCTTTACATTTCTTTATACCAAAAAGTAATACCGATGCAGGCATCGCATTCCTCAACACATATTTTTGATGACTGCGAATTTAAGCAATATGCTATTTGTTTGTTCTATAATCTGCTCTTCCTTATTTCAGTAGGGACTTGTGTGATATTGTACTGTATTGCTTGCTGATGATATTTCCTTAGTTTTTAAAACGGATAGAGAAGTACAACATTTTAAAGATGTATATAGTTGTTTCGTAGGTATGACGTTTACTTATAAAAACTAATTATTAAACTCGAAAAAAATTAATTTATGAAATCCTCGCTACTAATACCAGTAACAGCTGGAAATTTTCTTAGCCCTATTCCTTGATTGTAATGGAGTCTCCTTATTGTGGTTTTGTCAGGAAGACTATCGTTTTTCGCTGTTGGGAAAGAAACTTATTAGTCTTTTTTTTCTTTACTGACGTGGAAACATCTGTTGTTGCGGTTGACATACCGATAAGAAAGCCAAGACTTATATTATTCGTACTTTTTGTCATTAATCTACGTTACGTAATCTAACTTGGCATCGACTCTCCTTCTAACACTTACGAGATTTCAACGAATTAGTAGCTTCTAATCCAACTATTGATATTTTCAGTGATACGTTGACTCAATTTAAAAGAAAACTTAAGCTCTTAACTCTCTGAATGTCGTGTACGTATTGAATTTAAGTATATGATATAGTTTATAATTTTAACAAATAAATAATATAAGATTATCTTATGAATAAAATTAAGTCTCCATAGTAATTAATTAAAATTGTAGTTGGAAATAATTGTTTAATTTGACTCGTATTAATTATATTGATGTTCATTGTGTGTATGTCATAAATTAATTTTTTTTTTTTTAATTTGTGATTTTGAATGCTTTTGTGTTATTTATATTTGTCTACCGCTGAGTTGGAGGATATTTTTTAAGCTTCTGGACTGGAAGGTAAGCGAGGACCTCACCTACCTTCGGTTCGCCAATGATGTAATCCTCACGGTTGAGACATTGGAAGACCTGAACACAATGCTCGAAGATCTCAGTAATGCTACTCAAAGAGTTGGTTTTAAAGATGAATATGGACAAGACAAAAATTATGTCGAATGGCCATGTTGTACCCACTGTTATTAAAGTTGAAAACATTACACTCGAAGTTGTTGACTATTACGTTTACCTAGGACAGACAATCCAGTTAGATAGTCCAACTTCGAGAAAGAGATCTCTCGCCGTATCCAGCTCGGATGGGCAGCGTTCGAGAAATTACGGAAAATCTTCGCGTCCAAGCTTCCGCAGTGTCTCAAGACGAAAGTCTTTGACCAGTGTGTATTGCCAGTGATGATATACGGAAGCGAAACATGGCCATTGACTATGGGTCTCATAAGAAGGCTTAAGGTCACCCAGCGGGTAATGGAGAGAGCAATACTTGGTATTTAATTACGTGATCGAATCAAAAATGATGAGATCCGTAGGTTACCGACATTGCTCGAAGGATTGCCCAGCTGAAGTGGCAGTGGGCGGGATACATAATTAGGAGAACCGACGGCCGTTGGGGCGAAAAGGTTCTCGAATGGCGACCACGCACCGGACGACGCTCAGTGGGTAAATCCTCAACGAGATGGACTGAAGATCTAGTGAAAGTCGCGGGTAGCCATTGGCTGAGGGCAGCGCAGGACCGATCCACGTGGAGATCCTTGGCGGAGGCCTATGCCCAGCATTGAACGTTGTCCGGCTGAGATGAACATGATTTGTAATTGTGCAATTTCTAACTACTTCATTATTTTAAATGTAATGATAATTATTATTATGATTGCCGTGCCTATCTGTAAGTGCGGATGCAGTACTGTTTATGAGATGTCTGTTTTATTAAGTACTAGGCGTTTTAAAAGTGTTATAAAAGCTTATTTGATATTTTTCTAAACACGAAGGATTATTGCTTATAAACACGAACGCGAATAATGTGTATAAGCGATAGTAATAGGTTACGATCCCTATCATTTATCTCATATTTAATATTATTTCTATTTATACGATTGCATTTAATTGTATTTATTTTGACATTGTATTTCATGAATTAATTTTTTTTTTTTTTAAATAATTCTTATTTTTGGTGCTTGTGTAAATTGTTCAAATTTTTAAAATTTTTAATTACTATAATTGGTAAATTAAGTAAATAAATAAAAATAATAATATTGCAATTACAAGAAACGAAAAGCATAAAATGATAATAAAAGATGACTTTATTCGACAAATTCAAATGCAGTACATATAAATATTTATATTAACCTCGGACATGACATTGAAAAAGTGATATAATAAAATTGATAAAAAATATGTTTATCCTTTTCATTGATCGATAGGGAGAAATTATAATTTTAATGAAGCATTCCCGATGGCACCTTCCAGTTGGTCGGTGGGTCATCCATTGTTTTTTACAGGTATTTTTATATTTTATGATCAGCATGTATAAAGAACTTAAGTATGAGTTGTCATAGAAACCTTACCAAAGGAGTAAACAATTGCTCAACTACAGTATAAGTTACTTATTTGCTAGATGTAAAAGCCAGGAGCCTAATTCTCGAATTGCAGACATTTATGTCGAATAGATATGTCTACAAAACATGGCGAATGTCTATTGAAACCTTATTTCCTTATTGTCGGGATGTCGCATTCGTCATAATGTCTATGACTAGCATTCGACATGCAACGACTGATCCGGAGCGATCGACATTCAAATCTCTATTCGACATTTGACAATCTCGACAAATTACAGAGTATGTAAGCACGACATTGTGAAGTTATTTTCAAGTAAATTATGAGGATGAATTTGTTGTACAATTTGTGGGCGATGTAGTGGCTGTAGCAGCAGATGCAGCAGTTGTACCACGTCGACAAAACCTTTGGCGGTTTAATAAGACGGAGTTGAGCGAAACCCCATTTATAAAAAAAACGGCTTTCAAGGGCATTGACGGAAGACTTGGTGCATTTTATGGAACCTGAATCCAATAATAATAATAATAGAATAGATAATAAATTACACTAGGGATGGTATGGATATGAAATTTAGGATCCGAATATGAATACGGATATATGAATAATATTTTGCTCGTTTCGGTTACGGTTCCTTAACCGATATCCTTATATCAAATTATTTCGGATTATCCGATTGTTTCGAATAATTTCGGTTACGGATATTAGATGATTTTGGACTTGTATACAAAATATTTGATGTATTTTGACGAGGTAATATTTTGACTTTCTATCTAGGTTTTATGTGGTATTAAAATAATAGGAAAAAAACCTTACAAATTAAAAAATAAAAACTGCCTCAAGATACTCAAGGTTCAGACAGTGAGAATCTGTCATAACGTGTTTCATTTAGATTCCGCCCGTATCTAAAATTATCCGCAACTTTTTTATCGGATTCGGTTACGGTTTCGGATATATTTTTATTTCGGGTATCCGATAGTTTCAGTTACGGTTACGGAGCAAGCGGTAAAGATAAACCAAATATTACATTAATGCTTACATTTAAAATTGAAAACAATTACCAGTGGCTTAGGTCAGTCGTGACCTTCGAGCGTCCTCAAATACGAGGAGGGAGAACAATTTATTAAGGGATAATAATGAATTTTATGGTTTATACTGATGGTTGAAACCAAATTATACTATTGTCAATATCTAATTTTGTCGTACTTTCTTTTTTACAGTGATAATTGTGGATATAAGTTCCATAGTAAACGATGACCCCAATTTTGTTCTCTACAAACATCATATGGATTATTTATTGAACGACAACAACGGGGAACCTTGTCTGATTATATTTAAATTTGGATGGACTAAGTTTGCTGATGACAAAAAGTATTTAGGACTTGATAAAAACAGAACATTAAATTTTCCTGGTGAGTTTGTTCGGTACCTACGTTCTACGGTGAAAAAATTAGGTAAAGTAAGTTTCACCTTAGAGAAAGAGAAATTCACCTTATTCAAACTGTAGTCGGTTTTTATATGTAAAGATTTACTTGTTACAGTCAATAATTTGACTGCTTTTTACGCTATGCAACATCAACTTTGTTATTGTTATTTTTAGGTCTGAGTCGTGAAGTGGCGGAATGGATAACTACTTCATATAAGAATGTTGTTGGTATCGGTGTGGACGTTGCCTCTGTGGATGCTGGATCAAGCACAGATTTTCCAGTACATAAAATAAGTGCTGATGCTGGCCTCTACAACATAGAAAATGTTAAATTGGACAGGTCAATTCCAGGTAAGCACTTTGATTTTAAGTTTTCAGAAGAGTTCGCTATACAGCAGAGCGATATAGAAACCATGCGAATGTATTCTTATTACAATAATATTGGGTATAATAATACGATTTTGTTTGTAAACATACAAAATTGTTGGTAATATAGTGCCTACTCTAAGGGGTTCTTTTGGTTCGTAATATAATTACGGTTTAATAATCTTTTATTTTATATTGCAACCCGCTGGTGCTTATACTGACTGAAAGATAAGCATATCAAATTCGATATTGATTTGAAAACTACTTTTACAGAATATGGATGTACGGCTTTTGCCCTGCCTATGAAAATTGGATTAGGTACTGGGGCACCTCTTCGTTTAGTAGCAGTGTGCCCGAAATTGGAAGTCACTCAATTTTAAAACAGTGAAAGTGAATTTAAATTTTTTAAAAGGAAATTTATTTAATATTCTTACATGAACAATAATCAGTGTGCTTTCATAAATAAATATTGAACATTAAACAAACATTAATAAGCTTATGTATAACCAAGCTAGTGTTCATTTATTTTTTATCCCTTCACAATAGCGGTGTAGGTTTCGGCATTCGAGAACAATAATTTAAATATTTGGGAGGCATTTTTAGAAAACTCCCGTCTTAACACGCTTATTCTAGCTAATAACAGGCCCAAGCGATAACCTCCCTGATTTCCTAGATTTTAGAGCAAGTTAATCACCTCCTGAGGTATTTGGAAAATTATCAGCTGACCAGCGATCGCCAATATAGTTTTCGCCAAGGCCTATCTGCTGGTGACCTAGCATACCCACACACCGCTGGGATCAACTCAGCCAGGATATCGTCAAAGCTTTCGACCGGCTTGGGCCCAGGGCTTGTCTCGCGAAGTTTCATCCGATCTTTCTAAGTTATGACACGGGATAGCCTGCTATTTGTCTGTGTGCACATAAAAATCGTAGTTGACGATTGATAGTTTACTGCGAGTTACCTGCTAATGCTTTACAAAGCACAGGTCAGGCCTCACATGGAGTACAGCTCTCGCCTTTATACAGAGGCGCCATATTTGTTCAATCAATTTGACGCCATACAAAAATGCGCATTTCGTCTCGTATACGAAGCACCGATAGACTGGAATCTTTGTCTTAGGAAAAACACAGGTTTCCTGAGTCTGGTTGATCGGTATTACAACGATGAGTGCTCCGAGGAACTATTTGACTTGGTGCCCACGTCATTCTTCCATCATTGTACCACCCGCTGAAGAATAAAGTTTCATCCAAACCAACTGAATTCGTGCCATCTACCATGGTCCGATGCCTATGCATGCCACGCACATATAAATTGTGGAATGAGCTTCCTTCAGAGGCATTCCCGGAGCGCTATGATATAGTTCTACAAAAATAAGTGTTTAAAGAGCGCTCCTCTAGGGCCGGCAAAGCAATAGTAACTCCTCCAGTGTCGCCTATGCAACCACTTACTATCCGGCCAGTCTTCATTTTCGCCTGCCCTTTCTTCTTTAAAAACAAATACATTATAACACAAAATAATCCCTTTTATTTTTCAGTAAATCTCGTTCCAATGTACTCACTTTATTGGTCATGAGAGAAAAGTTTTACTGGGTATATACATAAATTAAATTATGTGCTATTCGTTATCAAGACCAGGTTAGGAAAGAAAGGATGGTTTTAAATAAAACAATTTCTAGAAATAACTAAAACATTTTTGTAATAAAGAAAAGATCCTCGCAAGTGGTATATCAGTATAGAACCAATCTTACGAGCCAATGGCGACAAAAAACACTGAACAAATTAAAGTGTAATTTTAAAACTTAAAGAAATTTAAACTTAAGTTTTACTTATTGACAATAAGAAATATATTTTTTTTTATAAGATCTTCGTACACCAATTCACCCTCATCGTTTTTCAATTCGACTTGAGGAATCGGGTCCTTATAATCGACTATTTTACATTGGAATGGTCCTTTGTCTAAGAATATATCTGTATACTCTTGAATGATAACGCTTACGTCAACATCTGGGTTTATTTTTACACCGCACAAGTTAGCCGATACCGTTGCTGGAGGCAGGATTATATATTCTTCACTGATTTCTTTAACATCAGCTACAGTTATAATCTCGATATTACCATAATCAATAAATTTGACTTTGATTCGATTCTTTGCTTCACTGAACTCTAAAATGGTTGCTCTATACCACTGGTCATCTTCTGAAAAAACGGCGATACAAGCTTTGTTTTCATATATACCATTTAACGGAGTCATATTTTGAGCATTTTCTTGGAGTTTCACAAACATGTCTTCATATAATTTGGCATGGTGATCATTGTGTAATATGGTAAGTTCTAGAGTGTTTGTGTCATTTATAATTGTAATATTACAAGGAAAAACATCCATATCTTGTTTAGGGTATGTGAGAAACTGTTTATTTACCAAGTTCTGATTTTTCTCTTCAAGCAATTCATTCCAATCTTTCCCTCTCATGGATTCCATATCAAAAGAATCTTTTGATTGATTGAGGGTAGAATTATCATCTTCTAATATGTAATCAGGACCGGAGTCAGACTCTGCTATGTAGGTGTCTTCATGAGTTTTGTTTACGGAAGCAAATTTTCTAGTGACAGCCTTGCTTCCGTCGGTGTAGACTGCCATTTCGAACTCAACAAGATGATCGTTGATCCACAACTTATTGAATTTTAATTCAATCGGTATAACACCTTCAACCGCAGAACCATTTACTTTAACAAAACATTTCTTTTCAACAACAGACTTATGGATGTAATCCAAAGTCTGTCTATCCCATACGTTGCTGACTGGCCGAATTCGATCCAAGACGCATTTGTGAGCCTGAATAGGAATTTGGTATAACGCTATACTTTTTCTCATATTATTAAACGAACATGTTTCTTCATTGCCATAATCAATATAATGAATTAGGCAGTTAGACTCTTCGTCATTGACTTCGAGAACTCTGCCCCTATAAAATCTATTATCTAAATAGTAGAGTGCTATACAGGGTTCTCCAACAGTCCATTTCGCAAATTTTGCTTTGGGATCTGGATTCTTAAAGCGAACATCGAGAGCTTTTCGGATTAGGTCCAAGGTGTCTTGTTGGTCAACAGTGTGTAGGTAAATAATGCCATCATTATCGATGTATCTAAAATAAAATATGATACAATTAATTAAAACATTCAAAGGAACAAACTACGAATTACGATAATTTAATACGATAATCTCTATGAAAATCGGTTAATGTTTATTATTTGTTAAATAGATTTACACCTCAACAATTCATCCTGCCAGAGGCGTTCATATCAATAACCGACAAATACACAGGTCACCTGTTAAAATCATATAACAGTCGATTCTACCAATGAGAATGGCTAACGTGACAGTAGTGCGAACCATAGGGTCTACTCTCCAGTAACTTTTAAGTTCAAATCTGATTTGTGTATTTTGTAAATGTGATGCCCAGAAAGGCACACATATTAATTACATGAAGATTAGCGACGATAATAGTGACGCGCCAAAAAAAGTTCGATTGTCGAATCCACGGATTTTAGTACCAGCGTCGTTCAATGTAATCTATAAATGAATCAACCTATAAATAAACCTTTCTGTTTGTTTATTTATAAGAGTTTATAAGAAAATACAAATGCGGATTCGAAACTTACGTTGGCATCCCAACAAACTCATCACTTGGCAAAGGCTCAGGTGCTTGCCAGTCTGATATAAAGATGGTATTTGTATCTTTGTCAATACTTTCAGTCAAGTCGCAGTTTACTGGAGTGGACGAGTGAGAATTTGAATCCTCATCCGAGTTCAGATATTTTGTTTTGTTAAGTGGTTTCATTGGTAGCTGTTCTAGTTGCAACCACTCATTAACTGATCCTGTTACATTTAGAAACGACAGCATATTTTCATCTGCATTTTCTGATTCACTTTGTGTATTATTTGACTGTAAAAATAGAGTAAATATGATATTAGGCACCAGCATTATCTACCAACTATCTCGTGGACAGACATTGGTGAACAATTATATTTAAATATAAATTTAATACATTCATAATCACTTAAACATACCAACGATTGTATATAGCATAAATATATTTGAAACAAATCTCACCTCGTATGTTTTATCGGGGATACCTAAACCTTGTTGAATAATTTTCTCATTAAGACATCTCCATTCTGATACATTTGGCTCTAAAGCACCACCTTGCACCGTGTGATAGACCCACAGTTCCACTGGCATACTTTTGTCTTTAAAATTGCCATGTTTCGTAATAAATATCCTCTTGTAGGCGTCGATAAGTTCTTTTAAGTATTCCTTGGTGAGAGAAGGCCACTCGTCGCCCACGGCGGGAATCACACCGCACAAATGGCACTTGAACGCCGCGTCTCCAATGGACGCAAAATCCTTTGTGAGTTCCTTCAAACTCAGAATGGGAACAGTTTCAACGTAGGCAAAGTCCGAGTAAAACACTTTGGCGTTGTCTCCATCTATTTCAAGTATGGCAGCGCGACGCCAAGTCTGCGACTGGATACAAATGGTGCAGCATCGATCCCCGACCTGCCAACTCGTTTTCCCTTGCAAGGTGTCCTGCCTTTTCGAATAGTATTTCTGCATTTTATCAAACAGCTCTTTGAATGTTTTCTGCTGGTGTATCAGAGACACGTAAAACAGTGAAGGCGATTGATAATGTAAGATTTTGATTTCCAGCCTCAAAGGGCCTTTGTCTTTAGCTTCTAAGTCCTCTTCTTTAATTTGCGTCTCTTCACCCTTCGTTTTTTTCAATATTTTAATGGTATCTTTTTTCGGTTCCTCTTGATGCTTCGGCTTGTCTAATGGTGTTTTGTGCGTGATTACTTGTTCGTTGACGTCATCGTTTTTATTAAACATGAAAATTCTGAAATGTTAAACATAATGTAATAACCGTCAAAAATCCTAATGGAAAGTGGTAATTATCACACATAGATTTCCGCAAAATCACTGATGTCGACGATGCGTTACCGTCAAAGGTGTGCCGGTAATATACCGGGGTCATTCAATGCTTAATAATATTTTTATTGGAAACGATTAAACACTTTTGCCTCATATATTGATAACAACTACTTAAAAAACAAACACAATACAATTATGAATAAAAATATTTATATAAATCTCACCCAAACGTCACGGCATATTTCTGTTTAATCATCTGTTGGTTTATACAGATAACATTGTCTGGGTCGCTTTTATCGTAGAGAGTGACTCCTAATGACCCACGGTTGCGACTGTCTTCTACGTGGAGATCGATGAGTCGGTTCTCAAAATGTTTCAGCAAGTTAACAGATCCGAGACTCCATTTCTTGTTCAGCGGTGTAACACCAGCCAAGTGACATTCGACAGCCTGCAACATAAACGTTACACATTCGTTCAAATGACTGAAATCTCAATAGAACATTAATATTACCTTTTATAAGATGAGAACAGAATCATTCCTACGATCAAAAGTATCTTAGTTTTAAAGATAAGTCACAATATGCCAAGTAAACACAAACAATTCCTTACACATACAATAACAAAAGCCTTGCCCTGTGTCATTGTGAGTATTGCATACGACGGTATCCAATATTAAAATCAAGAGTTTCATAAGTTGTAACATACCAGCGCCCGCAGCGTGGTGAATTGTTGAACAAGGCGGCGAAGCGCGGTCCAGTGCACGAGCAGCGTGGCCCCGACGTCGGGCAGCCATACGCGCACGCGGCCGCGTCCCGGCGCCTCGCGCACCACGCCGCGCCTCCACCCGTTACCCACGCCACGGGATAATTGTTTTTCCACGTTTACTGCGCACACCATACCTGCAGCCCGCCGTAATAAAAGTGACGTTAATTCCTGCAGGTGGAGTGGAGGTTGAATAAAAGATCCCCACTTTCGTGCTACCCTTGACCAGCCGGCCTGACCGGAATAGGTAGAGTTATGTGCTTGGGGATGAAAGTGTCTAATGGGGTAAGTACGAGTAAGCCCGCTCAAAGGGATTCAATCCCTTTTAGATGGTGAGATCGACACAGCTCCTCTCCATACGCTCGGATGCTCACGATAATGACAAGAGCCCATTCAGTGAGCGGCAAGTCACCACCTGCTAGTTTGTTCAGTGTATCAAAACTTCATCATAACACGTTGAATCCTAGTGCGGGGGTGTCAGTGTGTAAACGTTTATTTTTATTATTTTCTTTTAATAGTGACTGTCTGTACACATGCCGGGACCATCTTTAAATATATCAGAATTATGCAGTCGAGGATGTAATCGACTTTACGTGTTGGAACTGTGACCTCACACAAGTCTTACAAATTACTGTGTCCGTGTACTTCTTAGGTTCTTGTAACTTTTATGATAATAATAATTTTATTTCATGTAAATAATTATTTATATTTGTATATACTTTCCATGTCAGTACTTAACCTAAATATTGTCAACAAATACTCTGACACATAGGAATTTCATTAGAAACAACACAGCAATGACTCGCATACCAGTATTGCAAAACAGCAATCATTTTCAGGATGTAATTGGCATCCAGTGAGATGTTTTTACTAAGTCAACAATGCTCGACTACAATCACTTCAGATGGCAAGAAGACGCAGTTAAGATAATAAAACGCATTTATTTAGCTTTAATCCTTTTTTTTAAATATATTACTGAAAAGTATTTAATGTCATTTGTGAGTGGCCGTAATTACGATTACGTAAAGCGATCAAATATTACCTGTCACATAATTTACAATTTACAAGGAACTGTATTATACAAAAAAAAAAAACAATATTTAATACAATACCAATCTCCGGTAGATAAATGCTTCCAGTGTTGTCGTTCAAACTGTACTCTTGATCTAAATCTTCGCACAGCTTTTCAAAAACGTTTTGCACATGTTGCTAGAAAAAGTTATAGTATATAGATATAATTCTATATTATATATAACCATTTATTGCGTGAAATTTTAATATGAAAAATGTTTTATTCCAAAACTGTCTATAAAAATAAATCATTTTACACTTTAATAACGTATTTTTTCGGGTATCTATTATTTTATAGTAAGTTGGAAATGATAAATAATATAGAGAAAAGGTCATCATAGAATGAATACACAGAATATTTAATTACCTTTCTAACAAAAAACTGGTCTGGACTCGTGATATGCGTTATATAAACTTCCTCGACGGTATTAGGCTTGAAATCACTGTGGTTTACGTATATTTTGGGTTTTTCCATACTACTGATAAATTTTGGATACTGAAAAAAAAATGAATATACAATAAAATATAAGTTAAATAGAGAGGTGGCCCGCCCTAATATCTCTTTTTGTCGGATACTTGAAACTTTCACAATTTTTGAATAATTTATTAATTAATATACTTTACATAATATATCCAAAACAGGAAATCTTCGACGAAGACTACATGAATCTCTGTCCATTGGTTGAATATAATTTAGTAATAACTAGTTAATTGTACAACAACAAGCACCCAGTATTAATTATCGTATTTAGGTAAATTTTAATATCGTTAATTATGAGTAACGCTCAAAATATATGGATTATTTTTGCTGTTATCCACTATGTACTCGAAATATTCATATAACAAAAATAATATGAGAAAACTATTTCAATATCCTCATTTTATTGCTGGTACGTCTCTTTACAAATAAAGTTACACAGTTAGAAAAGAATACAAGAAAGTTAAAATAAAAAAACTGAACTTCCAAATTTAAAAAAATATAAGCAATTACTTCAAATTAACGTTACGTTTTGCAACTTAATTTCAGTGTAGGTACACTGCGTATTCACGATTTTCGAAGTAAACCTTTTTTCGTTCCCGTATCCCTTAATAAAACTTTTCATTTATAAGTACCCGCCCTTGAGAACTCCCATACTTAATTCTAAAATTGTGTCTCGTTTCTCTTGAGGTCTAGCACCTTAATAAGTTAATAGTTATAAGGTTCATTTTAAACTACATATTGTAGACATAATACATTAGAATAATGTTTATTTAAGTTAACTGTTTTAACTTCTAAGTATTTCTCCCATTAACAATATAATTTTCTCGTACCCTCAATGGGACACCGCGTACCCCTGGGCATCGTTAAAATAGTCAATAAAGCTTCATGGTTTTTGTATTGAAAAGATTGCACCCGGTGCAACGGCACTTGTGGTTGTGTGATTCTCAGCAAAGCCATTTTTTAACCGTAGGTTTCAAGCGCAATGTGAACATCACTCACTGGCAGTTTCGGGTTAGGCATCTTAGCACGCTCGTGGAACACCAGGGCGTGCGCTAAGCTCACGCCGTCTTCGTATGTGGTGACGTCACACTCATACGTTACTGTGTAGTTCGACGTTGAGCGGATTGATCGAATATGAATCACTGCTTGTTTGCTGAAATACGATTTACAGTACTGTCTTTATTATATTAAGTCTCTCAACTATGTTAACACCGAAACCGCGTGAAAGATAAATCGAGTTGTGGGAAACATTTAAACACGTTAAATATGTGAAAAAAGTTTATTAGACGTGGAAACCAAACTCTGTAGGATGGTCTAAATCCCAATTCCCATTATTTATTATTATTATTGTCAGTTTGCACTAGTATATGAAAATTCACTAGTGACAGTAAATAGAGAGTTACATGCTATGTCTAGAATGTCGTTTTTATTTTATTTCTTGTTACTTTTTAATGTGGCTGTCTCATTTCATCCCCCTCCCCCGATTCATGCCAATGCTTTTTAAATAACGTGTTGGTTTCTGGCATTTTATTATAAAATATATTTATTCTTGCAGGCCAAGTGTTCAAACGGATTAAGCTCTCGGTTACCAAAAAATGAAGGCGAAGCATTTACTATTTTTGATGCGGCAAGATCGTCGCCATACTTTGTTTCATTTGTTTGGTTATAAGTTTATTATTCAAAGTTAATCAATCATTGAATATGTGTGTAATTAATAAAATTAAATCTTCAAAAATTTAATAGAATTCGTGGTGTAAAAACTACAATGACAATATCAGAAATTTTCGTCCTCCGAATATTTAAAAAAAAAATTACATCTTTATAACTTATGTGTTGAAATTAAAATATGATCAGGAAAGAAAATTAAATGTCGACTAGGGAAACTCGGGATAAAATGGTTTGTTTACATGATTGCCGTATTCTATTGAAATTAAATACATTTTCCTATTGTAAGTGATGGTATGTTGGAAACCGTCGTTCATTCCACAGGCAGTGAAAATTAGATTGTAAATTTGTATTACTAATATTATTGCAGCTCAGTAATCAGTGTAGATGATAACAGCTTAAGTAAGTATTTCTTTAGTTTTAATGATATGATTTTTTCAGTTTACTGTTACGTTACAGCAATCATTGTATATGCAAGGATTACTAATGCACTTATGCACTAAATTGCAACTGCAAATTACATTAAAATTACAACTAAAATTTAATTTAGTTTAAAAAATTAATTAAAAATTAAAATTACAACTGCAACGACAATCTGATTGGGACATGATGTGTATTAAAATATCCTTAATTGTTAATAATGTTTTGAATCAGAAATAAAGCCATCTTTACTTGTTAATAATGTTCTGCATCAGAAATGAATCCTCGCTGGTCCATACACCGCTCTTTGGCACACAATTGGCCAATGAACAGTTGATGGCAAACGGTGGCGGTGCATGTACTCTGGCCGGTGGCAAATAGCGTAACCTGTTAAGTAATTAATACATTTCATTCAAATCATAATGATTGTTTAATACGTATGAATAAATGATGATGAGATATGATTTTCCGGACATTGTGGTTAAACTGGGGCTATTATAAACAATATTAAACAGCGGGCAGTGAAATTTAAAAATCCAGGATTTTGATGTTTTAATCACTAGAGGAATAACGTCGTATACATACTATACTACATCAGAATACATACTTTTTATATTTATAACCCATAAAAACGTAAAATGTAAAATAAGTAATTTGCTAAAGGTATGGTATACATATTATTTTTGTATTTTGAATGTAGTTTTTATATTTTTAGTGTAGTTATATATATATATAGTGCTACGAACTCGCTTTGATCTCGAAGACTAAAATATACGTATTTAAGTTAAACTATTTACTTATTTAACCTTGACTTTTATTAATTTAAACAATAGAGTACAACGTTGCAGATAATAATGCTAGTAAAAAGAGAGGGACAGGAGGGGCAGTGTAACCATCCTCAAGGCAAAATTTATTACAAGAATAATGTTCATTTTAGAATAACCACAGTATGGATTCGTTGGATATTTGTCGACCACATATTCCGGAGTGGGTTGTATTCCCACTATTCATCTCACAGTTTATATCTCGACTATTGCTTTGCTGCTGTCTTTACAAAAATGCAGTAATTCGACATTTAAGCTTCATAAATTAAACGTTTATATTATATTGATAATCAGGAAAAGGAGCTCCATCTTTTTTTCTTAGATTGCCTTACGTATCCATTGCTGGTATGTTCTCTAAGCACACATCTAGGTTTACCTAGGTCTACTATAAAAAAAAAATAGATTTTTTTGTCGATAGTACCTAGATTATAGTTATTGCATTTATCGTAAGGACTGCAATATCATTCTATCTCTAAATACTCTTGAACGTATTATGCATCAAACTGTTCTGTTCTGTTTTGCTGAGAAATACGTACTTGTCGATGGACACAACTTCAGTGCTGCCAAAGTCGATGCAGAATACATGGAAGCGGGGATTGTTAGAGTCCTTTCTCTCTATGCTCATTACGCGGCTCCTCTGCCACATATTATCGGTTTTATTAAACGCCAGATAGAATTTACCTGCAATTGAATTGTAATAAAACCATATATATATTCAGTGGAAGAAAAATTGGAAAGATATTCCTTCCACATATTTTAGAGTGGAATTTACTAAGGGGTAGTTAACAGAAAAAAATACATCACGTAATGTTTTTAATATAAAATTATCGTATTCAATTATACGTATACTGTTAATACAATTTACTGTTCCCAAAAATATGTATTATCATTTTTAACAAAGTCCAGTAAAAATCCATACAATCCTTAAGTAAGCACATATTTACACTAGGGATGTTATGGAGCTACGTAACCGTAACTATCGGATATCCGAAATAAAATAATATCCGAAACTCCGAAAATACGAAATATCCGTTTCGAATATATGCAGTCTAAATGAAATACGTCAGGTTTTCGCCGACTGAGCTGATACACTAGCCGCGACATTCACATTTTAAGCAGTTTTAATTATTTTATTTTTAAGGCTATTGTTTTATTCTGTTATTATAATATTACATAATACCTAGAATTCTAGTCAAACCTTGTAAATACATTATATTATTTTTCCAGGTTGTAAATCATCTAGTATTCATAACCAAAATTATCCGAAACAATCGGATAATCCGAAATAATTTCGTAACCGAAACCGGTAAAATGTTATTCATATATCCGTACCCTTATCCAGGTCCGAAATGTCATATACACACATAACATAACCACAACGACCCTAATTTACACATTATGTATTAATTTTGGATTTCGCTTTAAAATTGCATCATTTTACACATTTAGTGAAATGAATTTAGTATGAAATTCATTCTTGTACCAACAAGGGCGCGACATTTACCCTCGGCGACATGGTTCAGGGGTGGTTTCGGAAGAGACACTGCATTGCGGAACTCGCGAAGCATGTCTTGCACGAGAGGCTGGTGACAAGCGCGCTGCACGAAGAAATTGTGCGCGTTCACTATGTGTGATATGTAGATCAGCTCCTGCGAACCTGTGCACGTACGACTCGAGTCAAATTTTTATAACATAAAATTTATTTAGCCAGTATTCATTCAAAATTTTATTTTTTAATTTGATTATTTTTTACTTATTACATATCACACGCCCCATTGGTATTGTGTTCATCAAGTTAATGAATAAGCCGTTACAGTTTGCCACTTCAAAGTTCTTCTGGTGGCATGCAGAACATTTTATAAAGTTATCGACAAAAAAGTAAGACGTTAAAAATTACCTTCATAAAGTTGTTTAGGATGTTGGCTCTCTGGAAAAGGGCTGACTTGTTGCACCATCTGATTTTGGTATATTCCACCTGGGCGAATTGAAAATGTATGATATATGAAAATGATAACTAATACAAGAATAGAATAATATTTTTTTTTTAGTTTTGTTCAAGGATGTTTTCAAACTAAATACAGTAAATTGATGTGGATTTTCTTTTAGCAACCAGTTAGTTTTCATACATAATATATTTAATCCATTAATCGATGTCAGTCTTACCACTTCTGTTGGAGGTGTCGCTGGTGATGGAGTTGAGTGAGGAACAAGAGCCGCTCTTATTGCGATACTTGGGCACTTGCGTGTACAGTGCGGGCTTGGGTTCCCGCTCCTTGCTCGGGTTCGCTTTATTTTTTTGGCGTACATCTTTGAAAAATAAATTGTCACAATTATTCTTGAATAATGATTCTCATGTTGAAAAAACCATCATCACTATTACATATTGATGTTCTGCAATTTACCTATGCTCAAATTAAAGCGATCCGAAATTCATTTGATTACGACAGCAAATATGATTTTTATATATGGATGGTGCTATTATAAGCATTAAGCAACTATTGATGATTGATGGATTGAACTAAATAGTGCTATTAAAGTTTTGACGATGCTGCTGTAAAGAGGCAGATAGATATGTTAAGTTGCCCTCATAGTTCGACAATTGCTGAAGCATCTTTCTTCACTGCTGTGTGATTTACTAATCGGCAGGCGTCATGATGAACCCAGGCTACGTAAATCATATGAAGACTAAAATCTAAATAAACAGTTTTCTGTTAGTGTGCTTCAAAATAAATTTGGCTTTTAAGAGTGTTTTGCTACTGTAGATTTACCTTTCGGTAGTTCTGGTGGATGAACGGCTACGGGTGGTGGAGTGGGTATATCAATCTTCTGCTCATTTAGTTGCTCGGTCGCTAGCATTTTATATTTGATATTAGCACTTCCTTCCAAATGGATGTAATCACTCAGCAGAGTGACCAGGTCTTCATTCACCGTCAACCTAAACAATCATATTAGTTTGTACATTATAAGTATTCTATTCTGTAGTGGTAAAATAATATTAATTATTTTATCATATTGAATGGTTCTTTTTAAATAATTATACTATACTACTAAACCGGGGCAGGTTGGCATCTTTAAGAAAACCTGGTTTTTGTAGTATATGTATAAGAAACATATTCATATATTGCAATACTGCAGAAAAACAGTCATAATTTTATTGACTATTATTTTAATAGAAACTTTATACTAGCTATCATTTCACACTTCTAATAGGAAGCAGAAACAGATTAATTTTCTAGGAAATGTATCTTAGATAATATTGACTAATAATTAAAAATACAAATATGCTAAATTTCATTTATAACATTCGAGCTGTTATACATATAGACGTCCAAAATTCGAATAATCAAGTCAAAATGGTGACCGCGCCTGAAAGCGGGGATTCACGGGAAATTCCGCGCGTTCGGACGACAGGGTTTACATAAATCAATGGCCTTGAGCGCCGTGCGGGAAAGCAAAAATTATAGATTTAAATTTATTCACTGGTGTGGCAGCAGATAAAAATTCTATAACAAACATTTTTGGCCTCTATATATTAATACCGAAACCAAAAAAAAATTGTACAAATTCGACCTCATTACAATATCATAAGTAGTACCTAGACAAAATTTAATATTACAAAATATACTGATGTCATTTTATAACAGTCAAAAATCTATATGCTTTTTCTAATAATTACTGCAACCACGAATAATTAGGAATATTTTATAAATTTGTTACATAAAAATAAAACTCACTTTAGATCATTGCTTGTGACATCCTTCTTTAAATACCATGGAGTATCAACAATATTTTTAGCTTCCTCCAAGATTGAAGATATATTCACCTTAAAACAAGATTATCAACTAATAATTTCTATAACCTTGGCTTATACAACTCTGATTATATGTATTTCATTTGTGTACAAATTACCCATTAAATGACAACCAAAAATATATTCTTGCTTGCTTAATAATTTGAATCCTATTTTGAAACCTTGTTGGAAAAAATCTTTAATTTTTGCTAATTGTTACTAGTTGAGAAAATTTAACAAGACTAGATCCACCTA
Organism: Megathymus violae; assembly: GCA_003671415.1. Lineage (NCBI taxonomy): Eukaryota > Metazoa > Arthropoda > Insecta > Lepidoptera > Hesperiidae > Megathymus > Megathymus violae. The sequence continues at coordinate 203,948 of PDGT01000036.1, forward strand.
TTAAGATTTAGATTTTGATAAAAACTTCAGTAGGCACCAACCTGTTGTAAATTATCTCCATCTAAGGATTTAATAGTGTTCAAAGTATTCCTTGCCTCTTTTATAGCACTAGTCACTTTGTTTTTTGCTATTTCCAAAGATTCCTTTTCATCTGATTGTAATTTAAGAATGTTATCCACTATTTCATTTTTATGCTTCTGTATGTTTAACAACAACTTTGAAAAATGCTGATTTATATCACAAATTATTTGAGAGAGCTCAGAAGTTGCAGTATTGTTTTCCATGTTATGCATCAAGTGTCCAATGTCCTATAAACATTTTTATAGCTAATGAGAAATAATGTTAATCACATTTTGAGTGGGATATTTAGTAAAGAATAGCAAACTTCCCTCACTTTGCTTCGGAAAAACTACGCTTTACGCTATGAAATAGTACCTACATTATTTTAAATTAATGTATAACTATTTTATTTATGGACGGATTGCAGTGAAACCAACATTAAGCCTTTAGCAATGCTTAGTGCAATACATTAGTGAAAACCAGAACAAAATCGGTTAAGCCGTTTCTGAGATTAGCATGAACCAACACACAGACAAACAGGCAAAAATTCTAACAACTATTGTTTTATGTTCTATTGTGTTAATAAAGGCACCTAATAATGTTTTTTCTTATATATCGTTCATGTACAAAAAGCGATCAGTTAGAATTTTAATGTATAGATAGATGTCTTGGATACGACTCTTTGTAAGTGTTTATATGACAAACTTTAGGTAAAGAAAACTGTTCAAAGTACTTACAACAGCGGTTTTAGTCAATCTTCTAAATGTTTCATCAACCTTAGGTGTTATATCATTCAGCTCTTGTAGAAAGCTTTCATTCTGTAATAAACAAGTTACAACTACTGTTGATGTATGTATGAAGAATTTTGATATTTTATTTAGATTTGATTTTAATTGTTAATCAATTATTGTTACCGTTATTTTAGGCGTAATATGAGATTAAATTAAGGTCTGTTCCAATTAAACTTTTGAGACAAAATAATTGGTTGATTATAAGTTATGCTACAGTTATAAACAAATAGTTTGTCCAGTAATAATTAAAAATTTACAAGCATTTTTATGTCCAGAAAATAAATGAAAATATAAGCATACAGACTTACCATCTCTTGCATAGAAACCACATCATGGTTTTTACACGATTTTTCTCCACCAACCATCAAACAATCCATACAAATAGACTTGAAACAGTCCTTGCAATAATAATCTAAACGCTTGTCTTTATGTGTCTTACAAGTATTTGTAGCTGCAATGGAATCTGAGAGAAAGATATTTACTGTAGCAAGACAATATTATGAGGCTATTGTTTTGCAGAACTGTCAGAGATGAATAATGTACAATAATGTAACTAAATTTTGGGTCCTCCAATGCAGATACTATTTAATTGGGCAAAATTAATACTCATGGTATTAATCATATTGGAATATAAGCTAGTATTAACCTATTAACCAGCTGTATTCAAAAATGATATTTATTGTATGTTGGGTGAAATATATGGTTTTGAATCTTACCTATGTTTTGAAGCGTATGATTCTTAAAAATTACAAAATTTTTGTGAATTCTATTGAAGCAATTGTTACACAGTGTAGTTTCACATTGCTTGCATATTTTTGCTGTGAGGCTATGGCACTCCATACACTGCACTAGAATAAAAATATTAAGACACATGTGTGATTATTCTATTATCTACACTGGGGTATATAATATGTATGTATGTATTCTACTATATTATATTAGTCACTGATAATGTTTACAGACCTAACACTTAATAATAGCAAAAGCAATACCTCTATGAAATAAAGTCATTATGGAAAATGAAGTGCATATAACAACACATGGTCGAGTAAAAAAATGGTTAATAGAAAAGGATTAAAGATCAAATTCTACGAATAGCAGGAATTAAATCTGAATCAAACTTATTTGAATAGGGTTTTATTGTATAAAATAAATGTTGTCCAATGTTTCTACAATTATTTCAAATTTTTTATTACAGAAATTTGGAGCATTAAAATTTTATTTATTATAATAATTCAAAAGGTTATTTGTGTTAATAATTTTTAAAGAGGTTTTACAAATTCACATGATACAATTTGATTTATGTTAATTTGGCCCCAAAATAAAAAAAAATATTTAGCTTATAATAATATAAAATATTTAAACATGGTAACATTATTAATGTGTTATGTATGTATTTTCGATATAGTTGTTGGCAACATTTTTTTTTCTGCCCTTCCTGTAATAAACTTGATTGGTGAGCGGTTGTGTCCATTGTAAATTTTACAATAAAATTATTTTTCCAATTTAAACGCGGATTTATTTCTACCAGTATACATATATGATTGTGTCATATAACATAATGTATTTAATTAAGAAAATTCTAACAGTTGATAGATAGACAAACATGAATTCTAAGAAATAAAGTTTCTATTATACTGTAGCTTTTATTTACCTTGTACTTTTTCTGGCCCTTGAAGGATGTTTTTAAGTTCAGTGAAATAATCAACTTCAATTTTGTCTCTGTTTTCAGACACTAGCTGCAAGTACAAAGAATATTTTAATCGTCTCATGTTTTGATATTATTCAATTGATTATGTATTTTTATAATTGATATTGAACTGATGTATGTTTATAATTGATATTGATTAAGTAATTGATAATAATCAATATTATATAACAATAAAATTATAGTTGATCGCTAACATTGAAATAATAAATATGTTTATTACCTTTATTTGCTCGTAGGCTAGTTCTCCCAACATGAAAATATTTACTGGAAACAGGTTATACAAATCTAGTTTGTCTTGAAGCAGGAGAGCCAAATCAGCTGCAGATATCTCCATGTCTTTTATGCATACTTTGCACTGTATAGGTTCACCAAACTTAACTATGTTCTTTATGCAATTCTCACACATTGAATGACCACATTTGAGGAACAATGGTAAATTTCCATGAGTTTTAGGTGACAATGCTAAAAGATGTACAGAAAATATTTCAAACCAATATAAAATAAATACCAATATAAATAAGTAGAATGTATTTAAAAACACATGTTAGCTATCGCAATTTACTTTACAATAGCAAAACTAAAAGAGTTTAATGCATCAGTAGATGTCTGGAATTTATTTCAATAATACGGGTCCGGTTTCCACACATGCACTTCAATAAGTGTCATTGGATTCAGAATCCTCATATCTAGTCTGATATTTAGCACTTTTTTATTTGGGTACAATAAACATTATATATAACACCCGGCATTAAATTCCAGTTTCCTGTCAGAAATGTAGATACCCAGTATGATCCTGTCCTTTATTCATTCTGACATTAATAAAATTGTGCGCTAAATATAAAGCTTTTGGTGTGTTATGTGTTAAGATAAATAAAAATAAAACTTTCATATATTTACATACATTCAATGGGGTCTACTTACATTTCAGAAGATAAAACTGACTGCAATTTGGACAACATTTCTTAGTTCTTTCGTCCATTGTGAGCATTATATCTCACAGTTCTAAGTAAAAGTTAAGCATGTAAAATTATGTTAGCTTAATTATTTTGCAAATGCTCTTCGCTTGTAATGCAATTACAAAAACAGTACCTACACACACCGGCATTAAATTACGCTCACAAAACAAAACAAATGGCGTCCAGCCCGAGTTTTGTAGTTTTTTTTTTCTCTTAATATGACGTTGGCATAGGTACGCTCAGCCAAAGAGTAAAAAAAGTTTATCGGCTATCGGCATTGGACACAGGGTTGCCAATACCCATTTTATTAATTCCCCAAAAATCAAAGGGAAATTCCCCAAATTCGGGGAGAAAATATTACAATTCCCTCCCACACGTAGATAATAAGAAAAAAAAAATAAATTTATGCAGATTTTATACATTTTTATTAGGGCTTTTGCCATACCGTACAATTAAAATTTTTTGGAAAGTATAAATTTGAAAATATTACATTGTTTTTTTTGTTGTCTCTAGTAGTCAATAAGGAAACTATCGTGTATCATGTGTGTAGTCTGTTTCTGTTCGCTGTTTTAATATTTTTTAAGTCACTGAATTTTTTCTTTACTGACGCGTTAGTGAATGGAAGCACGAGTAAATCTGCATCACTATTTTTAAATTTGGAAACAAATTTTGTCCTGCGGCGTTTTTAAAGCCGACTATTTTTCCCCATGCTGAGTGAAATCCAGCATAGTATGAGCTCGCCATAAAAACAAAACGTAGGTTTGAACACAACATAAGTGTGTTTCTAATTAAACTAGACAGAATAGAAACAGATTATTCGTTGTATTAGTTTCTAGACGGAGACTTTCCACGTAGTAATGCACCTATTTACAATACACATAATGGTGATGTCCTATAGTAAAAAAGTAATCGGTAACATGTGTAATATTCGATATAATAGTTTCGTCGATTGATGTTGTGTGTACCTGTTGTCGCGCGCGCCACCGTTGTCGTGTCGCTTACCTTTGAAGCGCACCGTGACGCGTCAGCACCGCCGTCGCGCCGTAACTTTAGTTGTAATTTTTTTTATTACACACAGTTATAAGTGTAAGTAATTGTACGATATTGGACGCCTATTTTTAACAGTTACAGAACACATATACTTAGTGATTTCGTGAAGTGATTACACGAAATTAGACGGTTACTTAGTGGTGTAGTGTGGTTTTAGGTACTTAATGCGTGCGAATTAGGATTACGAAAGATGCCTCGTTTTAATTACACAGCTGCTGCACACACTGATATGATTTTGATTCATGGTGAATGCCATGGAAACGCTTTACGGAAATACCGTCAGAGATATGGACATACCCGATCTTGCCCTACCAACGGTTACATAATTACGCAAGCTGTACAATGATTTAGGTGGTATCAACTGGTCGGAGCTCCCCCTAATTGGGCTATAACAAAAAATAGAATAATATGGGTATAAACAAAAAATATAAAAATTGTAATTTAATTACTTCGCTGTTATATATTATTTTATTATTCTAATATTATGTCAATTGTTTAAAATAATTTTACATTTAGTTTGTTGAATATTACGAATTATTAAGAATTTTCAAAAATAATAGAAAACTAGTCGATCAGTTTACTGTTGGTGGGGTAATGTGGGTATAAAAGCACCGATATTGTGACAGCGCCCCTCTTACCTAAATGGGGTCGCATCTGATGAAGGTTTAGAGGCCGCATGGCCAAAACCAACCTCGGGTGGTGTTTATTGGGTAGGCCCCTAGGTCTTTCGGGAGTCCCACATAACCAGCGCAGCCGGCTGCGCTGGTATGCATGAGTATTCACCACCCCCCTCCCGCGTATTTTCGGGAGGGTAGCCCTATTGTCAACGTTCTGGGCGCAAAAAAAAGCTCGGTCGAGCATTAGCCTCATAGAGTAACTTATATAATTAATTAGTCTGGTCGACTCCGGGAGCGGAGCACACCACTGGAAAAAGTAAGTAAATATCTTTTTATAATGTTGTTATAAAGTATTTGTACAAACTAATTAATGTTATGTTGATATTATGCCACTTACAGGAAATTAAATGATATTATAATGTTATTATGCCAGTCTATATAAATTTTGATGATAAATTGTTATTAAAAGTATTATTATTCTGATGTTGACAGAAAAAACTAAATTATTCTATACTAAATTTCCTATTTTTGAAGAAACATCAAATTTTTTTTGCAGTGGAATATCTCGTGCATCCAAATTAACCTCCATATTGTCTTTTTCAGGCAAAGATGGACTGTGAACAGTTTGGGGATCTTCTGAAGGCAATTCGGGATGGCGTCTCTTCAACACGTTATAAGGGCGACGGCGTCGTTCTGCCAATGTTTCATTCAGACAAAACGGACTGCGGAGCTGCTAGCTGGTGCGATAACATCGAGACCCTTGCTGCGGGAATTAAGTGGAGCAGTATCAAGACAGCAGCTAAAGCCGGTAAATTCCTCAAGGTTTCTGCTGTGATATGGATATAGCAACAACAGTAACAACTTTTTTTATAAGTTCAGTATCTGGTAGATCGATAGGCGCCATATTTTAACATAGTTACCAGTGACATGAGTATATTTATCCTTTTGGAAATTTTCAAACGAGTTTTGTATCTACACTAAAAGTTAAAAACACGAAACAACCGTCTCTACGGTACTCACGATAAATATTGGTTGCCAATATTTCGACCCAGTTGCATGGATCGTGTTGGGAGAAACCGTCGACAAGCTAGTTGTAGATTAATCTATCTACTCTACATCTAGTTCGTTTTTCTTTTTTAGTTACCGTATCACGACGTACGACGTTGTAACGGATAAGATAGGTAAGATCCTGGGTAGAAGGTAAGGTATAAGAAAGAGAAGGAGAACCAGAACCAGAAGGAGAACGAGAACCAGAATCACAAGGAGAAGATGAACCAGAACTAGGAGGAGAAAAACCAGAAGAAGGAGAAGAAGGACCAGGAAAAGACGGACCAGAATGAGAAGAAGGACCAGAAGGAGAACCAGAAGAAAAAGGAGAACCAGAAGAAGAAGAAGAACCAGAAGAAGAAGGAGAACCAGAAGAAGAAGAACTGGAAGATCATGTACTCAAAGAGTCTGGGATAGGGTATAGTTCTCAGACTGATGGTGAAGATCAATGTCGGCGAAAGCTACGAATATAATTGGAAAACTATTTCTTGCTTATTAATTTGCATTAGGGTTAGATAGAAGGTATTTTTTTTAATTCTGTGGTGTTATTCTTAGTGTCATTTTTAGTTTTAATATTGCAAATTTTCCTGTATATATTGTTACGTGTCAGGCTCCGTAGGCTCGTAAAAATGCCACAATCGGTCCGCAGAGACTTTATTTTTCTTCACACACACTTCACAATCACAGTTACACTCGTAGATCGCAGGTATTCGCTTCGTAGGGAGAGAACTCTTCGCTTCGTATTCGAAAATCGAATGCCCCGTGGGCGACCCTGCCCGCTATTTATACTGATTTCCGGGCTTCCAGATTTTTGAAACAAACGATAACAACAATAATTCCCGGAAATCGACATAACAATAGCGGGTCAGGTAAACATCCTCGTTTCGGCCTTCATGTACGCAAATCTCGCCCCTTTTGCCTAAGGCATTCGGGCCAGATTGGCCTGAAGTGATCCAGGTAGTTTTTATTACTACCGGGGTTTCTCTTTTATTGCCTCCATTGTCTTTCTCCGTAACGGTCGGCCACCCTTCCAGAAACTTCGTAAGCCTGGCGACTTCGAGAAGCTTCGTAACAATATATATATGTTTTATACCACTTGAAATTATTCCAAAATAAATATTTAATTTTATGCAAAAACAATTCAAAGCTATAGAAAACTAAAATATTTATAGGGAAATTTTTAAAATCAATCGTAAGTGATCAATTGTAATAAATCCGGGCGTTTGGATTGGGTTTATTAGTACTCCTGCAATTTTATTCTTCTGTTACATCTGGACCGTCAACCGCTTCCATCAAACCGTATTGGTGTTGCATAATGAAGAATGTTGATATCATTAAAACTTTCAAAGTTAAGGTTGGACATTTCACCACCATACCAAGTATCAGATAGTTATTATTTTTGATAGACTCAGTGGTTCTGCGTGTTATCAGTGAAACGTTTTTGATATAAGTCTTGACTGATTGAGATGTAGTAAAACTAACTCAACTCAAGTGTGCCACGGTTTTAATACCTCTGTATGAACTACACTTAATGTGACCAGTGTTCATTAAAAAAATACTGCAATAAATCATTGAGTTCTTATATTGAAATCTTGTCAGGGATACTGAGCTCTGCTGTTTACGCTGTTAAGCACCTATATAAGACGATGAGCGCTCGTCTTGAGACACTTCTATTTGCAGTTAACGTGTTAAGGGGAAACTCTACCCGTTTGAATAGTCAATTCTGTTTCGTTTTATATTTGTTTAGAATTGATTTACAAAAGGCTGCTTGATTTGCTATTTCGTAATTTCTAAATTTCACCATTTAAAATATTCGCGATTTTAATTTATTTATTTTTATTTATTTAGTCCCGTTCTGCTAAGATATATATTATATGTTGTACCTTAAAAAATACTCTAATAGTTTTCTACTTAATACTAGGAATAAGGCTAAATTGATTGTTCCAAATTTCAGACTAAGCAAAACTGGTGCCTCTTTCATGGGTAGATGTGTAAATATTTATAATAAAATTCCGTTAGAATTGATGGAAATACCTTAATGTAAATTAAAAACTCACGTCAAAACCATTTTTATGCAAGAGGTTATTACAAACTAGATGATTACCTTAAGGATAGGACTGCTAGGACATGAGTTTAATATAGCCATAAGTGCGTTCTGTAACTGAGAGTTGGAAAAAAATTGGGAGTTTCTTGCCGTTTCTTCTTCCGGGACCATTCACGGTTGGGATTTGTTGAAAAGATTGCGTAGTTTGACGTTCGACAAGTGTTTGTAAAAATCAACTTCGAATAAATTTTATTTTAATTCAATATGTATCTTTTTAGGATCTCAAACTTTCGCATAAGTCTGAGTAAAATTTCTTACTGAGCTGCAGTGGACAACTGGTTTGTGTCTAGGAAAGATGTCTTGCATCAGTGAAGCCAAATCGGAAATGGAAAGCAATATGTATGAGACAAAAAACTAGGAAAAAAAATAAAAAATAAATGAGCCAATAACGCGTTACAGTCTTAGAGTAAACCATGTTTAGAATTAATTTTATACCTATAAAAGCGCGGTGCCAGAGTATCTGTCAGTATAAGCTCAAATAATTTCACAAATAATTAACCCATAGTCACTACAAATATGTGTATTTTTTCATACTACGAAAATAGATATCTGCGTAATAATCGTGAGATACCACAGGTCAAATTCAAAGCTTCAATATTCCGCGGTAAGATCATTTTAATTCTAAATAATATGGATAATTATTATTACCGTGTTTACCATAATAATTACTAGCGAATATCTATGTTTTAATCAGTTCTTATTTGTTTGTTACCCAAATTACCTAAACGAGAAATTTTACTTTCACCGCTGTAACTGTGCGCTTCTGGAACTCTTTACTCAATTAAGTTCGGCTAGAACGGTCGCTGGATTCTTTCATGAAACACGAGGAAAACTTATCGCTTTGATACTATCTACTTAAAACACAATTATGTATATTCTAATTTCCTTTAGTCCTTTGTTGCTCGTATATTTATAAAAATAGATATCTTTTGATAATTATATACCCTTATTCCTTTATTACCTTTAGTTAAATTTTTAAATCTTACAAAATAACTTTTATTATAAGTTTTATATTTCCGTACTTCTATGTAATCTAATGTTGTAAAATAAAGGATGTTTGTATTGTACTGTATTGTATGTTTATATCAAAAGTACAGTAAAATAAGCTATTTAGTCGCTTTGTAAAAATGATTTCTTTATTCGAATCAACTTGTCATAATTTCTTTCGTCATTATAAAAAACCAACAAGGTGTTAAATTTGGTTTTCAATAAACTACATTAAACTAGAAATTAGTTTACGTTTGTCTTTCTACAAAACGACATAAAAAAATACGAGGCTTCGATTCCTAGGCTCGTTTTGGGAATCATCGTTTGTCATAAATCTCTACAATTGATTCTTTACTAGGCATGAGTTAAGACGTGCTCTGTTACCCGTCGAAAAAGTTTAGAGGTCAATCTAATTGTGTTTCATGTGCCTTCGAGTGTGTGCGAGTTGAGTGAACATTGCGCGTTCGGTTGTCTGCAAAAGCGCACGCAAGCATCGCGTCGTTACGTAATTCGTATACGGGCTAACTGTGTGTCGGTGCGCGACGACGAAATTAAGTTCGAATGAATATTCCCATTATGTATCTAAGACCTTCACTAAATTTCAATGCCGAATGAAAGAACAACCGTGTTTTGCATTATAGTGTACAGATATGCTGTGGTGAACCAAGATGAATATACTCGTTTCTAAAACTCTATGTCGGTTCACAATGAGTAAACGAAACTTTTTCAGTGTCCTGCCCCTCATTTTATTTTCAATACTGGCAGCAAATGGTTTGTACATATTTTTATGTCAACATTAATTATATTACTATACAATAATTCTATACTATGTATAAAATAATTTGTTTCTTTTTCTCATTTAAATAAATTTTTGTTAAAATAAAAATATTTTTGTTATGCACTAACATTATATTACATCAATTGCTAATTTAATGTAAACGAAAAGAAACAAGTTAGAAATCTTATAAAGATTTGATATAGACTTCTATTACGCGCCTACTGTTTGATGGGGAATTTCTTTGGTAAATATCGGATGGCTTAGCTTTGTATTACAAATATCTATAAGAGGATTTCCCGCAATATTAAAATACAACTCTCGATTATATAGCGTATAACTTGAAATACTGAATTAAAGTATATTATCACAGAACTAATGCTGCTCGAGCCCAAGATTCGAATCTTCGACGGAAATTAAGTTTCAGTATTCTTTCTTTTCAATTAAACACTCAGTAATGAAACCGCACAATATAGTAGTAATGTCGTTGGAAACCGTTGGAAATAACGAAGAATCTTAGCTATTAAAGTAAAAAAAATCTTTATACCATTTATCCATAAAACAACGTTAAAAAAATAGTACAGTGGGTTCAATAATAACGATGCAAATTTATAACTACGTAACTAATTAAGTTAGGAATTTAATCTTGTTCACTTATTAAACTGTTCCATTTTAGGCTCTGAAAATGGCAATCGGGTAAAGCGTGTGCGCGCTAACAGTGCGGTTTCTCACGAGCCTGCGCAGGCGCTGGACGCGCCGGAGCCAGCGCCCGTTGCACTGCCACCTGCTTTCCTCAGTCCCTCGGTTAAGGAGTACCTTGAACTTGGCGTCGCCATACCTGGTAAGTCGTTCGGCAGGTCATATCCAACTATAAGGACCTATCTTACACAGGTTCGTTGTAATTTATGTTTTTAGCAAAACCGGCTTGCGATCTTTTTGTGTTTTTGTGATCCAGTTTAAGAAATACTTTTGAACAAACACTTTTAAACAAATACTTTTAAAAACAAAACTGCAACGTGACCTTTATTCATCTTAAGTTAATCATTATGTAAATATACGAGTTCGGCATATCCTGCTTAGATGAGGTAATACGAGTAGATGAACATGGTTGATGTACTATCGATGATCTCAGAAACTATCATATTTTTACTAGTATCTAAGAAGTGTTACTTGTCGAATCATTTGTTATGTTTATTAAAAAACGTTTGCTGTTGTCATATAAATCACTATACATATTTATTATATTTCCAAGTCATTATTCATATCCCACATACGTCGTCCTATTAAATAAATACACAGGTCTATCCATTACAGAACTCGATTTTCTACACAGTTTATTAAGCCCCTAAAAGTGATTAAATATGACAGAAGCTCCTGTTAACTTTTATGTGTTTCTAAAATGTTTTTTACTTAAACGATATTAAATAATGCGGCATATAGCTAGATAACTAACCAAACATTGTTAATATTCATTATAATTAGTTAATATTACCCGAAATTGAACAAGCTTCCACAATTTCTTGATGTAGTCAACAAAAACTATACAAAGTTAATCAAAATATAGTTTCCGCAGACAACAGATAATGTTATAAATCCCGTGTTTGCAATTGGTCCCAAGACGAAGTCGTCTTGTAGGTATCTTGAAGGTCACATAGCAATCGGTTTGCGAAAATTATTTGCACTGTTTCAAAATCGTAGCGAGTAAATTAAGACGTACCACCAGAAAAATCGAAAAGTGGATGTGTCAATGCCCCCGTGCAAAACGTTGGTAATCGCAAAAAGTAAATTTTGCTGGACTTCAATTACTGTTTTTGTTGAATATCTTTTCAATTCATCAGTGTATTGGGAAGATTATACATCAGTTGAAAGCTATTTTTTAAATATAAAAAATCAATTTACATTATTGTATAACTATGTGATCATGATGCTTTTAATATTCTGCAATTAGAGAAAAAGTATTTTACATATCCTTATCTCACGGGAACAGGTCCATTTTCTAGGATAAAAAGTATCATAGATAATAAATATATAATATAATAAAAGCTACTAAAATTCCAGTATCGTTTCAATCTATTCAATGGTTTTAGTGTGATACGTGGTCTGTCGGACAGACATATAATATTTCTAAAAAAGTATGTTTAGCCCTCTACATTGATAACAAAGTCTATAAAAACTTTGCAATATATCTTAATAACATTCAATGTCATTGACAATATTAATTCCGCATTCGGGATCATGGTAAATTATAATATACACTCTTATTCAGATTGTCCTATAGATGCTCATAGTGGATCTTATATTCCACGTTCACTTTCAGATCTTGGATGTTTGACATCTTATTTCATGTCTATGTCCTTATTATCCACAGCACAGTGTAACTTAGCAGGGGGCGTGCAGTTGTTTACTGCTGCTGTTATTGTTATTAAAAGGACTGAAACCCAGACTTGGAGCAATTACGTCATGTGATGTTGATATGAAATTATAATGATGGCATGCCGATTGTGCCTTGAAATGTGGGACGGTCACTAGTGTTGGATGCAACTTGTGTTGACACACTAGCACTATCCCATCTTCATGCTAACATCGTGAAGGCTGGCGCTGCAGCAGAAACTGCACAAATTAATAAACATCACCATTACAGGAGCCTCGATTGTAAATATTTTTTTAAAGCAGTCAGAGTCCAAATTCTTGGTTCGTGGAGCCCTGACGCTCATTATCTTTCCAGGGAAATATAAAAAAACTAAAAGATAAGACATGCGACCCAAGAGCTGGAAGCTTTCTCGCTCAGCATAAAGGCATTGCTATAAAACGAGGGATTGCTGCTAGCATTTTGGGTACTGCACCACAAGGACCTAGTTATATACATACATTTATTTGAATTTATTTATTATTTTATTTTACTTTAACTTTATGTTTAACATGAGTAAAAATAATAAAATTTATTATTATAATAAACATCTATTAATACGATGATATTTATCGTTTGAATGTGAATGTAATTGTATTTAATTGTTATTGTATTAAATTTATTTGACAGTAGTCTGTAGAGCCGTATAGAATACACCTGGTAAAATGTACAAAAATTTACGTTTTGTAAGGTCCACAATGACTACCTTGAATGTAATGGCCTCCTCTGACATATAACAGCAAAGTAATCATAATTATAAAGTGTTTGAATACGATAAACTGAATAATATATCGGGTATAGGATCTCATGACCTTTAAAGCAAACGATTGCAAGTTAAATATATGTATACCTATTTAAAGCACACCCGCTAAAGAGCGATCACACCACGCAGATTTACTTTTGTAGCTTTGGTTTACGATAAATTTTAACTGTGCTAACAATGGCTCATTAGATGCTTCACGGGTAGCCATTTACTGGGTGCAGGATTTAAATATGTTAATCACGTTGACGGGAGCCCCTTGAGCATCTGCAACAGTTCGAGGTTGTTTACTTGTATGTATTTAAATACAAAAACATTACGTTATAGTTAAGGTTACATGATTTGAAATGTAGCATAATATTTTTGAAATTTACAATCATTAAAATAACGTGCAACAGCATTCACCGGTAATAAGGCCTACGTAATTTAAACTTAACACGTCGCCAACCTCAAATAGATCTGTATTTTTATGGAGCCAGGTCAAAGATGTTCTACTTTTTCTGTGGACTGTGAACGAACTTTACCATTCTAGTAGCCCTAATACTCGTGCTTACTAATACTTTGAAGATAACACTGGGTTATTTGAAGCTATTTTTTTCAATTTTTGTTTGCATCAATAGCAAAAGTGGTTTGGTTTCGCCTTAGAAAAATCGTATTTTTTACTACAACCTCACAAAATTGTTTTGATAATTAAACATAGAATGTACAACGGTGCTCCATCATAAATGTATAAAATGAAACATATATTTTTATTGCAATAAGTAAGTCATAAATTTAAATATATATCTTGAGATAGTTTTGTAGCGCACATCGTAAATTACTCACGTACGAATAATGAATAAAGATTTGAGAAGCAATTGAACGTTGCAATAACAACAGTATTATTGATTGCATGCAGTACGTCGTTATGTATCGTCACTGACCTGATATATAATGTATCTAATTTGTATAGCAATTAACGAAAATAATTAGACGACATATTTAATGACCATCAAACGAGGTGACCGTTTACAAAATAGTTTCAAGTTCATTACAACACTGAGCGGTCTTTGATTACCAACACTGGAAATGCATTAGGCGATGTAAAGCCGCGTTCAGGTCGATAAATAGAGCACGAAGTGTACCACCAGATATAAAATGAATGAAAATATCAAAATTTATACAAAACAAGTGCTCAACTTAACCTTCTGTTCAGTTTGATTTGGCAGCAGTAGAATTAGACTACAGAAGTTGTAATTATTTAGACTAATTTACCTAATAAATTTACGCTGCTACGCTTTTTAAGCGCAGTTATTAATCACAAAATTGCTTTATATTTGGTAATGCAATGGAGTTTATTTCGCCGTTTCTTCTCCATGAAAAGGAAATAAGTACGCAAATTATGATATGAGTAGTTTTACATTGAAAGATTCGTTTTTGTTTTAATTTAAACAGAGAACTAAAATTATATCGTTTAACAAGTCTAGCAAACTACATAACAGCCTTTTGGCAGTAGTTTTCGTGCAGATCAGAATTCACGTAGTAATTTCTCTTAATATTGTTTTATAAATATTCATTTAATGTAATGTATTGGATATTCTATATTCATTCCTACGGAATATCGTAGTGTGTCGGAAGCTTATCATCGTGGGCATTTCAGTGTTAGTTCTGTGAATAGGAAACAAGAACTTTATTGATTTTGTAAACAATACGTCTCTCGCAATGAATAAGTATGTAGCTAAATTAGGTTTTTTTATCAGATAGTAGTACTTCAGAACTCTTAACTGATTAAACATGTACCTATTCATATTGGGTATATAGAGAGCATAATATTGAAGTTGCAGAATGAAATACTTTTTATTCTTTTTAACATTTAATTGGATTCAACGTTTTACATATATATGAATTTGGTTTGGCTTTCGAAAGGCACGAATCTTAATATGAGAGAATGGCAATTCAAAGTAGTGTTCATTAGATAATTTTATACAATCCAAAAGGTAGAAACTTGTGTAAGAAAGAAGTATATGACGCTAAGAATATTAATGAGTCATTTTGAAGATTTAAGATTATTACAATTATTAAGAATTCAGTTTATTTGATACATTCCTCAGTGTCATTATCTAATGTTATTAATGGAACCGATTTGTTGTATTTATTATTTAATATATGGTATAGTTTGTTTCTCGTTTAATATGGCTAGTAATAGTTTCTTCAAGGTTATTACGTTATTTTGTTATAGATTTCAAATATCAAATTTAATATGAGGCGGAGTCATAAATTTTACTAATACATTACCATTTTACATGTTACTTAATAAGAATCTTGATTCTTGTAAAGGTTTCCGCAAACACATTTATAGAAGTTTTAGACTAATTAATTTTAAAAGCCAACCAATAATGTAAATAATTATGTATATTAAGTTTAAATCCATACAAGTATTTTGTTCAAATGGTACAATAGGCTTAATGTTAATTAAAATGTTCGGTTTTTTTTTATTATTTGCCTTTTCTTTCCGCATATTAAAAAGACTTCTAAATATTTTACAATTTTCTTATTCTTTAATTAGCGTCATATTGTATAAGCCTTCTAATTGTAAACATTAGTTATGACCATAAAATGCTTACTAACATTGTATAATTCATTATATTAACTTTACATTTAAAGATTCACATAATCTTGTATTGCATGTTACATGTGTTTAGTACGATTGTTTTATTTAAAATGTTAGCTTAGTGAAACCATATTTTTATATAGACTGGACGCATATTTTTATCTCAACTATCCACTTTGCTGTACGTAACTTTTTCGTCTATCTATGTAATGTATAATTTTGGGTATAAAATCCAAATGATTTCACAATAAAAGAACAAAACGATTTTATTTTATACCATTTATAAGTAGATAAGGTAATCCATGTATTTTCTATACAGAAAAGGTAGTTACGCCACTGTAATATGCTATTGGGAGGATCGTGATGGTGGTTATGTTTCGTTACATCGATTGATCAAACTTTCCAACTTCTTTGGTTGGATATACCAATATTGTCTACGCACGATTCTGAGGGTCTCATGATACGATGGAATGTCTATACAATTTTTCAATGTTAAAGTACAAGTTGTAGGCAAAGGATATGATGATATAGGTGAATATATAAATGAAGAAAGAGGACGCTTGGAAATAACAGTGCCGCAACCGAGTCCACGTAGTTGTAACGTTGTAATTGTCATATGTTGGTTTAAAAGACGTGCTGAGGACTTCCTTTCTCTAAATGGTAGAAGAAGAAAAAAATTACGTGTATCAGTGTATTTACAAAATACCTGATTAGATGATTAAAAGCTGTTTTTAAGGGAAGTTCCCTCGTTACTGTCACGTGTGTACGAATGAAACATTCAATTGTTTCAATCTTTGTAAATACATACACAAATTCAATGTCATTTCAGAATTATTTGACGGATCCCGAATTATTTATGTATTTGTATTGTGGAGCTAATTAATGGGTGGTAGCTAAGTCCAAATTGAAAAATTATGCAATATAGCAAATATTTACATAATAAATTTGTCTGAGGAATTAAATATCAGAAATACAATTACCAGACCATTTTGTGATTCTGTCAATGGTTTTCTTATCTCTGACTGATGCCATACTCTAAACATCAATAACAATATTGATACTTTAATCTGTCAATCAATACGCAATATGCAAAATGGAAAGCAGTGTCGGCATTGTAAATTTTCTACAGTTCTACTGTTATTTTACAAGGCTGATCGTCATTGCCACTTGATATATTTATAATGCTACTATATGGTGTTTTTGTTAATGGCTTGGTTTTGGACTATTGTCAAAAATAATACTTACATTTTAGAATATTATAGCTTAGTTTCGTACTCGTATTAGTATGATTTGTAATAACTTAACTTTAACCTTTTTTACATAAATAGCTAACGAATGAGCAGGCATTTTATGGTAAGTGATACAGTTTTTCATGGACGACAGTAAAACTAAAGGCGCGTTGTCTGCAAAGATGGAAACGGACGACAGTTTATTGCTGGGTTACCGATAATGCAAACGAAACACAGAAAAATATTTAATGATTGATTCTAGAAGGAAGTACCATCCGTACTTATCTAAGGACCCTACCACCATGCACGAGTACTGTAGGGAATAAACTGGTTGGTACAGAGCCTACAGACAACCAGCAGGAGCGTTCACCATTGTCTCGGTCGTTCAGCGTGATGGCAACAGCTCAAAGATGGATGGGAATCTTTACACCTCAAAATACCTAGAACAAAATGAAATAAATTACACAAATGCTTTATGAAAGATGCATGCATAATAGTTTTTTTTATTGTGCAAGACTATTTGTTTAGGTATTTGTAATTAATTAGTAGTAGCTAATTCTTTTGTTTTAACTAATTGTGCTAATTTACATAGAGTACTGATATGAACGATTAAAAAATTATTAATGTCATAATGAAATAATAATAACTTTATAATAATTTGTTAGGTTTTCACAATATCACATGTTTAACTCGTTGTTCACGTGTAATGTTGAAATACAGCCTGCTAGACTGTCCGCATATCATATTTACTTTACTCGAAGGTTATTATCACGACATAACATAGATGAAATTTGGAAGCACTTGTAAATTAACTAATTATTACTATTACGTATAACAGTGGATGCATGTAATGGAAAGTACAAAAATATAAATTTGTTAAATTAAGTTATGAAATAAAAGAAATAGTTTGTGTTCTGAAGGTTAAGGAAGTCCTGTAACCTACTGACAGTTAAAGTATTTTAGTAATCCCGGCTACAAAACTTTATGTGAGGAATCCGTTGCACACTTGGTGTTTTATTTTAAATTAAATTTAGGAACATATTACAGTTGGACATATTTATTTATATGAACTATGTAATTCAATTACTAAAGTACTCACAAATTAATTAATAGTGACTAAATTGAATATGAGCTTGAAGTAAGTAAACGTAATTATTTCGTATTTGAACTTGAAAATAATTGTCAAACACATAATGACGTTCTAACTTCTAGGTGCACAAACATCTATGTGCTAATAACTGTTGTTGCGCCATACTTCGTCGTACACATTGCGCCACGAATGAGCTTAATAACCACCTTATCTTTTCAATCTTACATAACGTGATAAAACAATAAAAACTACTTGTTAGCCTTAGCTTCACAATAAATTAAATACTCAAAAACATTTCCATAATGTTATTCGTTTACCACAAATAGACATTTAAGTTCTCAGATCTGGTCAAGCTGGTTTATAGCATTGAAGATGAGGCTAATATAAATAATACCTACCATTTTTTTTATTTTCGTGACTGTTATTTTTATAGTAGTCATATATAACAATAAAATTTTATGATGGGTGGTTATTTATGGGCTATGGAATCAGTTATTGCTTACTACATTTAGTGGCTGATGTTGCCGACATGACATACCTATCTAAGTTAATTGTTATATTACCGGGCTTTTTCTCGGTACTAGTACTAGTAAATAAATGCTCACAAACTCTACCCCTGTGTTGTGCACTAACAGTTCCTGTGCAGCGGGGAACATGGACATGCGTTATACGCAATTGAACATTGCCCACCGTCACAAGAACTACGTCGCATTTTCTGCCCAGGCTGTCTCTTTTTATGTATAGTTTTTGTACATTTATCACAACATTAATCAATTCAGAGCCAGTCCAGCCATAAATGAATGCTCAGAAACCAGTGATTTCAACTCACTCGACCTTTTCATATCATATACGATTGATTACCTTTCATAAAGGTTACGTCGTAAAGCCTCGAAAGTAATTACTCTCATCGGGTTAAATCTTACAAAAAATATAACGTACCAAAAGTATGTATACGGTTAATGAATATGTAGGTATATAATTTAATAAAAAAAAATATTAGGAAGATTAAACGTATTAAAGTAAACAAAATACCTCAAACTATTGTCAATATTACACTTTTCTTCTTGTACGAATTACATGTACAAACATAAAATATTTAAAAATATTATAAGGTCCATGAAGATATTATTTAACTCTTACTACGCATTTTTTATTTTATAAAAAAGCCTAAGGCACTTACAAAACGTGCGAAGAATATTTTTTGGGACTTTAGGCTGTCTGCTTGTCTGCCAGCATGTTTCCGTATCATGTGAATACTACTGATATAGATTATGATTAACAGATTCGTAACTTTCATTCAGTCAATATCGAGGGCGTTTTACATTCCGGAAAAGGGTTCTGCTCCCGTGGAATATAAAAGTTAGTATGGAAGTTCTGTCAACAGCAGAAATAAAGTTTTGCCTGCTTTTCTGTTTCTAATTCACACCAGAAAAATTTATACCGAATATAATAAATAGGGTAACCATGACATTTATGACGTGGCTGCTCAACATGAATAACAATTGTTTGGGTGCCGGTTGCTATTTTTGAACGTATGGTTTTCTGAAGAGAATTACTTCTAAGGAATATATTTATTTACTTATCCACATCACCGTAACATAGACGTGCATTCAAGCCATGAGCGGACTACTACAGGCCACGGAACTCTCATCGTAATAGTATGTCTATAGTGTACTCCACTGTATTGGGGGAAGGGTTAGAGGTCAACTTAAGTGTCGGAATTTCTTATAACACGCGAAGGCTTGCGGCACGGCTTAACAACTGCTACGTAACGATAACAATCGGGACGAAGACTTAAATTTCCCCTCCGTTCTACGCTCAATAAAAAGCGCACAATAAAATTTTCTCTCCAGCGCTCACGCATCCAACCACCGGCCGCGCCCGAAGTTGCGTAACTCCGTCGGTCACTTACAGTAGACATAAGCTGACGGGGATATGAGCACATTAATTATGTATAATGATCTATTATACACTCTGAAAGCTGGTTATGAATAAACAAAATAAGAAGGTAATGTTAAAAAAAAACCTTTTAAATTATTTTGTTGTGGACATTGGAGCCTCATTTCAAATTATACAGATTATGAATAAACAAAATAAGGTAATTCATTGCCAATGTTAAAAAAAACCTTTTGAATTATTTAGTTGTGGACATTGGCGCCTCATTTCAAATTATTACATAAACGCAGCTCCGTCGACCTTGTTTCGGTCTGTCCCCGTTGACCTTACGTGTGGCTGGCTCATTTTTATATACATTTTGCGCGTTGATTAGTTTACTGTATAAAACTATAGACACGCTTTTTGTTTAATATGTTTATAATTCCAAGTACACACTGGAAATACAATTTAAGTGTCTTGAGTTGCTAGTAGGAAAGCACGCGTATGACTACTATATCTTCACCTAATGAAACTAGTCTTGGAAGGTGAATGAGTATATTTCAGTTCTTGTGTATATTTATATAGTTTAGTTTCAACTTTCTTTATAACTTAAATTTCTTCTAGAGAGGAAAATAGGTATGTTACACGACAGCATTTTTTTTTTTCGTTCATTTGAATTAAACCTACACGTATTTTCAATTCAGCATTTGCAACAAAAACGAAGTGCTTTTTATAAAATCATTTTGTAGGTTTTAATTTCTTTGCAGCGGAATTATTTGTACAGGGATGTAAGTTTCCCTGATTAGAAATGAATATTTAAAAAAATATATTAAATACATACAGTAAAACAACAAAACGTGTTATTACGCTGCTATGCTATGAATATTTATTCTGATTTTCAAAAGAGTGTAATAACCAAATAATAAATATAAATAATTACCGGTAATTTCTAATATGAACCCCCATAATTATAATTGTTTCATTTACAATCTACATTCGTTACTTGATCATGATATTATGATCCAATTAAGAAAACCCATTTAGTGTTTCTCAGACACAATCGGGTGCAACATATACACATACAGATTCTAAAGTCTTAGTCTTGCATCGGATGTACGGATTTTTACTATACTATAAAATTAAGTCCCTGAGAGACTTTTTAATAATAATTTGAGAATCTTTGGAAGCGCAAACTTTATATTAGAATTTCCGTGCAACAGCTTTGACGCCAAAACAGTTAGAACTATGCAGGTATAATGAAAGTAACAAAAGTAAACGACATATTTAACAAATATAAATGAAATTTAATGTCAATTTCAGACACAAAATTTATTTAATTTGAATTGTTATACATGCTGTACCCCTTTAGCATGTGCTTCCGTTCGAACCATTGAGGAATACTTTATTGTTTGGATTACCCTATAAGTTCTTGTTGCCTTTAAAAATTTAATGGATAAATCGCTAAAGTATCAAAATATTTTCACATTGTTTCTTCTTATGTTATTTAGAATAGAATAGAATAGAAAATATTTATTCAGTTTAAGACTTAATATCTATTACAAAGTTATTCTTAAGTATTTATATTAGACACACTAGTCTGTTTTATAAAATTATAGGAACAAAACATCTTAGTCTTAAATTGTGTTTGCTAGACACCATATAGAAAAAAAAAATTCTTCTTAAAATTACAGTAACAAAACATGTTATTAGTCTTATGTCATGTTAGACACTCTATCCGGCTCCAAATCCCGGAGCAGGCATCCGCCAAAGCTCATAGAGATCCACTGGCCAGTCCAGTCCATTAGCCAATAGAACCCTTCAAGTCTCGACAGACCCCCCACAACGAACTTTGGAATCGAGTACAGTGTACATCTATGCAAAATTATTAAGTATTATAATTGTCTTAAACCAAAAAGGCAATCGGCTCAGCTTATGTCATGTAAGCGGAGGTATACAGAACGCTGATTTTCAGCCGATCCCTGAAGATAAAAATAATTAAAAAAAAGAAATAAACGTATCTAAAATTTTTTCAATTGTTAATTTCTTTTGGTTCTGTGCTGTGTGAGTGTGTGTGTGTGTGTGAGTGTGTGTGTGTATGTGCGCGTGTGCGCATGAGTGTGTGTGTGTGCATGAGTGTGTGTGTGCATGAGTGTTTGTGTGTGTGAGTGCATGAGTTTGTGTGTTGTTGGACCATAAATAATGATAAACCCCATATATATAACAATAACATAACATAAAACATATATATATAAACAAATGCCCATGAATAGGTACATTAAGCAATTCCAGGGAAGTTACTCTCGTGTTGCTGAGACAGAGCAAATATTTTAAGCTTTTTTTTTTAAAGTAATAAGTGATTTGATTAAGCGTTAGGGCGGAGGTAAGGTATTCCATATTTTGGCTGAAGTATATTTGAAACTTTCTTTAAATGCGTTAGTTCTATGGTTATACATATTTAGAAGCCCTAGACGCAATCGACTAGACCAACTTAATCTGGCAAATAAATATTCTGGCTTTTTAGTTTTTATGACGCTGAAAAGAAATGCAGCAAGGTGAATATCAGCGGCGTGCACAGGATTATGACACTGGGTATGCGGCGGAGTACTCGGTCACAAAAACTTTTTCTTTTATAGATTTTTAGCATAGCCACAGCCACGCGACGGATCTCTAAGTCGAAAACCATGCCAACAGAAAAAGTCTTAGATGTACATCTTCATTCATGTACATCTTCTACGGCAACGCAGAAAAAACAGTGATCGATCATCGCGGCGGAAGAAATTCTAACAAGTAAAATAACAAGCTAAAATATTATAACTACTCACCTAGTCAGCTTCAATTTTCACATATTCAAGGTTCCGGTTACTTGAGATTACTATATCCCGATGTAAATAAATGCAAGATTTCGGCCACCTCAAATATCTTATCCACATTTTCAACACAAACCCCACAATCATTAAAAAAAATCAACAAACGCACTAGTAAAAGCAAATCACTACAATTATTATAGAAACTCAGTAATAAACTGTTAAATGTACACACTTTGAAATGTTAAAATGAAAAATCTTTTAAGAAAACTATAAATATACTGGCGCAAACAAAATAGTAAACAATGCTTATCACATGAAAAAAGCAATATGGCCCCTTTCTGTTATTTAAACAAATAAAACCTTTCTAAACAAAAATGCATAATGTGATTTCGGTCTATTATTTTTACTCGGATTGTAGGCACGAAGCATTTCCGATTACTCCCGACAACTGCCGAACTTCCGTAGCCTGCCGCTGGAGTCGCGGCTTTCGATATTCATGGGTGTGTGCGTTTGCGAACTGTGCACGGACACCGAAATTACTGCACACATGCGAACAAATGTCCTACGGAACGCGACGGCAGGAGTCGGTTGATTAGGTACATTATTTTGCAGCGCCGTAAATTATATTGGTAAAAACCTATGTTATTATTGTTTGATACTATGTTTGAATAGTGATGTTTCGTTGTGATAACCATACGTATGACAGTTACTTTTCATATATGTTAATGTCAGAGTAACAAAATTCTGGTACAACTATTAATTCTACTTCTAACCCACAAGTTTAACCCAAGTTAACGTACGTAGGTACGTAACGTAAAAATAAATATAGAATTAGTAATTATCTTGAATACAATAACAAGCCTTGTGTTTTTTACAATTGGTAAAACAACGTAATTAACTTAATTGCATATGTTGATTTTGAGCAGAACCTACATAATCATGCTTTGCAAGTGTATTTTGTAACGGTCCTTTGGCCCGCTCGCATTGCACCGTGAAATGTGAATGATTGACTGATTAGTGTTACAAACATGCATTGAATGAAAATTGTTTCAAACAATTTGTTAAAAAATATATAAGGTATGAATAAAAATTGCTTTTTATGTATGTTAAATTACGTACAATTTTTTATGAGATATGTTACCAATCTTAAATAAATTTACAATCATATCTGAAGTTGGTTACAAATGATGATTCCCCAATATATTCCAGGTACACGTTGATTGTGCACAGATTCTACTGTGTATTCAATCTGAACGTTCAATGATTTTCAAATTAAGTTTCATAAGACGTATTATTGAAGTCGTCGGCATGTTTGTGATTTGTATACCTTATCTTACATAATTGTAGACACGTACAATATGTACTCGCGCGCTGTTCGATGGAATTACGTCATGCTCATTACGACAGATGCGAATGATTTTAATGCGTAAGTCATGTACCGTTTGAAATGAGATGCAGAATACAATCAAATAAAAAATAGCTTCATAGAATTTAAGTAAATGCGATCGAGACTATAGACTTTACACTGTTTTAAGCATGCATTCTATTAAGTAAAGCGAACAATTTAAATTTATATTAATTAATAATTTTAATAATAATAAAGGCGAATAATTTATATTTATGTTATATAATAAAAATTTACAAAAGCCTGTAAGTATGAACGCGAGTATTTTCGTAATGCACGCAATATGACTAAGTAAATTTACCATGCAATCAATAATGTGCGCAATGCTTTCTGACTTAGTGTGTTCATAAATTAATTGGTTTATTATATTGATTTAGTTATTACTGAATTTCAAGGATAGTCGATATATTTGTATGCTACGTAATTAGTAACTAGGTAGTAATAAATATTTGAATAATCGGATATATGTAGATATAAAATTTTAGTATGTAATATTATTGTTAATTTTATCACAGAAACATTTAACACTTAGGTGTTTTTTTAATGATTGACAAATAACGATACACGTCGCTTGTTAGTAACTGATCATCGCCGCTTATAGTTGTTTCAAATTATTGTATCATCGACAGGTTGCAGGTTATGAAGGGAACAGGCAACCCACATTTAAACTATCTATCGTACAACGTTACTAAAACCCGTTAAAAATATTTTACATTTTCTAAAACAAGGCTGGTAGGTGTGCAGACAGGTAAAATAACTATCTTCATTCACTAGTAGCCTCTTCAAGTGGAGATAAAGTTATGTATATATCTAAAATCATTTACATATACATACGTAAAGCAAGTACAGAACAACTCGGAGGAGGATCAATATCAGTGTAAACCGCCTGAGCTCAAAGGGTTACCTGTTTCAATAGGTCGAGTTGTTAGTTTATGGTTTGACCGGTGAAAGCGGTTACTGCAGGCTAACTTTCTTTATCTGTACAGAGTTAACTACCGGGATTCATTACGTGCCTGAGACAGTCTCGTCCGGCGCGTGCAATTGTCTCAGACATCACGATTCTGACCGGCTAAATGCCCGGAACAACGGATGTTTACAATTATGTATACTTACTTTTTATAACTGCATGAAGTGTCAACGTAAGCCAGTTTTTTCGATAATACTTGGCCAGAGCGATTCGATTATATATACATTATTTTTTATATCATTATTTAATACGTTATAACATAATTCATATAAAACATTGTTCGAGTTTCTTTTATAGGATAGAAGCGACAATCAAAAAGGTTACAAAATAAGCTTTATGCTCAACCGCTATTTTAGTTCATAATGATTTTGTTGAGAAGTACCAACAATAAATTCGACCGTTATTCACCGTTATTAACAATGTGACTATTGTTTCCTACAAGAGACTTCAACGCGTATTACGTATACTTATTAATTTTCTGACGGGACATACTTCGACCATATTATTGTATATTGTATTATGATTATACAAAAAAAATATTGTGTATCGAGACAACTCTTAACTCAAATCGGTAGTGATCCTGCTTGCCAAGATAAAAACTTGGATTCGATTCCAGGCCGGACAGAACTTAATATGACTGATAAATGCTTATTCTTGGGTGTCGTTGGTGTCTGCGATGCTTATTTCTGTACGTACCAGCGACGTATCCTAAGTAATCCTAGTGTGACGACGTGTTTGTGTAACTATTGTTGGTGTATTAGTTTTGAAATTGTAATACTAGTGAAACATATATGTATACTCTGTCAATCTGTTACGCTTTTGCGAACAAACCGCTGAGCAGATTGTGATAAAATTTGATCTAGAGATAGCCTGAGGCCTTAGGGAGGATACAGGCTAACTTTTTTTTCAAAATTTTCTCGTGATTTTGTAAAATTTCAATGTTTTATAATAAAGTCGTCAAAAATCGATTTTTGGTTGCCTATATGGCTTAGCTATCTAAACCTTAACATACAATATACGTACATGAAAATAAGGTACTAAAGAAATGTAATTCTTGAATATAAAAAATAAACATAATGTGAAAGATTTTTGTTATTAATCTCACTGTGATGAATTTACGCGGACGAAGTCGGTGTGTCAAGTAAGAGGGTGGGATTCGTTTGTGAAACGCGTGTTGTATGACAAGAAAAATAAAAGAAGAACTTTACGACTCGACGACCGATACACAAGGTGATCGATTGTGGTGTCCATGAGAACCATTAAATACATACAAATTCCTACAATCCTACATGTTTTCAGTAATTATCAAATTTAAATTCAATGATACTCATGTATGAGTGTAGAGATCTCTATTTGCAAAGCTAGCTATCAGTCTCCTGCTAAAATCTACTGTGAAATGTTTTATGTTAAGAGCCAGTTAACCAGTGGCCCGTCCGCTCTTTTGACGGCTATTAATCAATTAGAGAAATGAACGGAAAATTTTAATTGAATTACCAACCCTATGAGCCAAGTATTAACAGACTAAGTAAAAGGGAATGAATACATCCTAATAATTGTAATTAAGATACAATTTCAACATATTTCAGGTAAGCCCGGTACAGACTATCCCGTTCTTGGTGCAGTGCCTTACACCAATTTCTACTGTGATGAACAGCCGTATCCGGGCTTTTTCGCCGATATGGAGACTCGCTGTCAAGGTAATGAAATTTAGTTAAATTACCGTAAATTACCTAAATGATACATAAATAGTAAAATACAAAGTTGTTTTATTATCTAATGTGTTTAAACGCGCGGTAAATCATTATGTACATTTTATAATTTCTTAAAAGAATTTCTTCCATAAGCTGTCAACATGTATTGAAGCTCGAGAAACTGAGGTTTTTCGAAAGTTAAAAGAAAATATTTGGTAAATAAAGATTTGAGCGTTATATACACACTCAGACACATATATAAACCGTAAATAAATGGATTTATTTTGTTGAAATGGTCAGATCGAGCCATAAAATAACAAAAAGGGTAAACGCAAAAAATGTCAAATTACTGATTAAACAGTCAAAATTATGTCGGGGTTGGTACTAAGAGTAGATGTAAGAATTGTTTTCCGGAAGCTATTCGAATACGGGTTACTAGTATATTAAACATTTATTTTATAACCAAAAATCTCAATCTAAGTCCTGCAAAGTATCTATTGTCTATAGTAATATTATAAAGATACATGAAAACATTTGAAAGATACATTATTCCGGAAGAACATACATATGGACATACATACATACATAATACAAAACAAATTATCTGTCCATCTGTCCGAATCGATACTCCCCAAAACCACGGCATGGGTTCTCTTACTGTTTTTATCAATGCATTTACAAGACTAAGATGTATAACATTAGGAAAAATTTAGACGTTATAAAAGTGAGCAACGAATACTTTCGGTGCAATAACTATTTGTGAACTTCAAACTTAAGTTTCCTAAAGCGAAGCGACGTCGAGTGACTAGTGAAGAATAATATAAGTTGATTAATGTATTTTACCATATTAATCTTATCCATTTTAATTCTATTTATCTAGCTACACATATACATTAACTTACAAATAATGAGGTTAATAAGTGTATTGAGGATCGAGATGAGATAATATAGCAGCAGTCTATGATATCTTCACAAACGTGCAACATAAATAGCTAACGATCAATATTAAACAAATTTACCTATATCGCCTTGACTTTATCATAGCTCCTACATGTAGTATAGTGCAAATGTTAAACATTTTCAAGAAGATTTCGTTGAAATTATTGCCATATATAATAAATCCAAAATGATTGCCATTTTTAAGTAAAACTTGTAGTATTTTTTTGAAACTTATACACTGAATAAAAATAAATATTTAGATTTAAACATATACCTGGCTACAAACTATGGAACATATTTAAGCGATTAAAAAGGTACATATGTCTATAGTATATAAAAAGAGAAGAGCGTTTGGTCGCTAGTTACTTTCAAGGCGGGCTTTTGTTTAAAACACATTGACCTACAAACATTATTATATTTTTACTGAATAATTACAATGAAACTGAATCACTTGATAAATTAGTAGTTGAAGTTGAAGTGGGCGTACCTCGTGATGTATTGTTTGAAATGATTTTTCGTTTAACATTGAGTAGGTAGCTACCTACGTCCGTGTTTAGACTAAATTATTATCGCGATTCCTCTCTGTTATAAAAATATTCGTGATCTCAATAATTCTTTCGTGTCAACGCATTTTAAAAATAATAAGTAATCGGTAGGTATTCTTGCTACCTAAGCGAAAGGACTCTGGTGCGTTTCATTGATGAAGCAAGGACCAATGTAACAGATTAATTCGTTATGAAGTCTAATTTGTGGATGTGCATGCCATTCGCGAAAAGGCACCCAAGGAATGTTAGTACGGAAGTGTGTGTGTAAGAGTTTATAAAAAAAAGGTATATAGATAGATCCTTTTTGCACTTGTACATAAATAAGTATATTTACATGATGATTAGGATGTACCAAGGTCACCTATTCAATTGAATTCTACTAATTATAGCAAAAACTAACCCGGAAGCGGTGCGAACAGATAGGTCAATATCGTGAGATCCTGTTTAATTGAAGCAGTTCGTTATTAATGAAGGAAAATTATATTATTTAATTTTTTCTTGATTTATGTACCTCGTTCAAGGTTTTGCATACGTTGTTAAAGCTTACTGTATTTTATAACAACGATTGTTCACTAATAACGAAGCAAACAAAAGTTAAATAAGGGTTACGTATGGAACTTAAACTAACATGGCGATTAAATTACGCCAAGCAAAGGAAAAGATGTAACATGTTTGTGCAGATTTATGTTAACTAGTGTTCGCCTTGTGGTCGAAATTTAACCATAATCAATAAATACCGTTTCGTCATCATTTTTTTGTTATTGAAAACACTAAAGCTCGTCAGTAGTAAAAAAATTAAGTAAGGAAGTAAAAAAAAGATAATCGATTGACGAACGGAGGAGAAAATTGTACTGAGCTGTTTTGTCTTATTTTGTTATATGTCTTTTTTTGTTATATACTGGTGACCCGCCCCGACTTCATTCGGGATTAAATTTTTTTATACATGATATATAAGCCTATATCCATACGGAAAAATGTACAAAATTCGCACTCTCTCCTTGTAATATTAGTATAGATCATGAAATCTAATGTAACAAATGTTTTCGTTTCAGCGTGGCACTATTGTGATATAGACGGACGTCAGGCGTCATTCCTGTGTCCGAACGGCACTATATTCTCGCAAGGCGTCGCGTCGTGCGACTGGTGGTTCAACGTGCGTTGTGCGCTCTCGCCGGCGTTGTATCCGCTAAACGCGAGACTGTATCGTCGGCGCAAGAAGCAAGTGCGCCCCAAGCCGCATCGAGTGATCGACAAGCAACTTGTCGATGAAATATTTTTGTAAAATTTTTTGAAGTAGCGTTATGAATAGTCGTATGTGGTGCTATGGTGGTTATATGTGCTCTACACCAGACCGCATTGTCAGCGCAAGATCTATAATTACCTTCATCTCAATCGATCGAATGAGAAAGAGATCGTTGTAAATGTTGTAAGAATTTTAGAATAGTTTTAGGATTAGACAGGAATAATTTTTAATTACTATGTAATCTTAAATACGAAGTTAAATAATTCTAAAGTGGATAATAAATACAATAAAAATTGTTATAGTACTATCATTGTAGTATAGTATCAATAATTTTTGCCTAAACCTGACAATGTTATAGCTATGTTGAATGCAGCTTGTTTATAAATTACAAACTTAGAACCTTTTATATATTATATAAAAATTTACTATATAATCTAATTCTTGAACTTTAACATTTTTAATACATAAAGAAAGCCATTCCACCACATCTATATTTACTCGTACTAATATTAAAACTGCGACGGGGTTGAATCTGTATATTGAATATTTTTGGAAATTTTCATGTGGATAGACTTCGTTATCGATATAGAGGTTAAAACATTTTTTTTAAATTTTTGTGATTGTTTGTCCGTCTGTTTGTATACGTATATCACTAAAACCATTCAACAGATAGTACGTGGTGAACAGAATTAAGATTGTCCTTGGCATATTTCAACTTGTGTGACAAATTATGTGATAATTTAAGATACTTTTCATACAGGGTAATAAATCCGTTAATCGAGAGCGAATAACTAGTAAGTTCATGTAGCAACATAATATTTTTATTGGAATTGGTAATATACATTCTCGAACACTTGAATTGATGCACCATGCTTTTATTGGTTACTTTGTTCAAACGTAAAAAAATTAAGTAAAATTCGGGTTCTTTTACGCGATTTCATTGCTGGCAGTTTTTATTCTTTATTTTATGACTAGTGTCTCAAATTTGAATTTTAAAAATCTTATATTTCGATGTCAAATCTAAGATTCAAGATATTTTGATTCTAATGTCCAGAACTAAATTTACATAATATTTTTATAGACAGTTGTACAAATATTAAATATATACTTACGAGGATATACTTGTACAATTATCGTTATGAGCGATGTGATACTAATTTTGGGTCTATAGGAAAAGTATCAGCTTGGGGGTAAGTGTATCAGTGATATCTAAATAAAGTAATGAATTTCAATATTGTACAATATATTTTAAATAATTATGCATAGGGGAGAGAGAGAGAGTACATGAATTACTCAAAGCCAGTGTGAAATTTTCTTGGACTGCAATTTATTGCAAGATGTTATTTCTTCAGATAACTTTGCATATTGTTCGGGTAAAAATAAGTTATATAATAAGAATATTGTATTGCGATATCCAGTATCGAGATGCGTTTGAAACTTGGGAAAACCAGTATGCTTAGTTTTCGGTGACCGAACACATTCGTAGGGATTAAGGGATCTATTTCGTTAATCCACGCCACTATTATGCCAGGTATCAATTCATCTATTGCTTGAGCACTTTCTTGAAAAATAGTAAATGACCATTTGAAAAAAAAATATCTCAGGCGTGAACAGCAGTGATAAAACAGCTGACCGATCTGTCAATATGTGTTTACCGACATTCTGCAAATTTAAAACAACAAAGCGTTAGCGATTGGCGCGGATACGATTCTATACGCATGTTCTGGGGTCTATAAGGTTGATTGTAGCTGTGGGTGCTCTTATATAGGATAAAGAAAACGAGATAAAGGAACATATAAGCACAGTCAAAAATAACGACCCGAAGAAATCCGCGGTAGCCGAACACATCCTCAATTCAGGTTCTAACCACTGAATCGAATTACATAACCCTCAAGTGATCTCCTCTGAGCGACATTACTTTCCACGTTTAGTAAGAGAGGCGATAGAGATCAAGAAACACCCGAGGAATTTCAACAGGGAAGACGGTGGACAAAACGTGGAATCCAGTGGTTACTTTATGTAAAACACATAAAGTGCAAAGTATAGTGCGTGAAGATACAGTAAGTGTCGTTTGCCGTGATACGGTAACTAAAAAAGAAAAACGAACTAGACCTAGGGTAGACAGATTAATCTACCATTAGTTTGTCGACGGTTTTTCCCCGCCACCGCAGTTTCGCCGTGACCACGATCCATGCAACTGGGTTGAAATATTGGCAACAAATTAAAAACGTATCGTGAGTACCCGATACATAATAAAAAGTATAAATTCCGCGATGACGTTAGTTTAAAATCATATAATAATATATGTTTCTTACGTGCAATTTTGATGTATCCCATAATTGATTCCGTAATTAACTTCTTAGCGATGTTACATTGGGGAAATATCCTTTGCAGAATACGAAAATATCATCTGTGCATTAAACTTAAAACTAAATTTTTACAACGATTCTTAAAATTAAAAAGTATACAAAAATCTTATTTTATTTATTTCTCAAATTTAATTTTAACAGTGTTTAATTTTTAAATTACATTTCTAGTTGTCAAAGTAGTTCAGAATTGTAATTTGAATATTTTAGTGTCACTAATTCCTCCTTTATCATATCTTTTATTTACCTCACACAGGCAGATCCATATCGAACAATAAAGGATAAAATTTGATTTACTTAGCTGTAGATTTGGGCGATACTCAATAGAACGTCGGAATGTTGGCATGTCAACGTGTAGTAGGAAGTCAGATAAATAATCTGATTAATTTTTTCTTAATGCTTGATACATTGTGTTGACATATGAATGTACAGCATTTTCTTTTAGGGGTTAATAATCAATGAGCAGAGTTTGGACTTAGTGGTAAGGGAGCACATTATATTATAGTGTCAATGTCATTGACGCTGTTTTGCTGGCCTAACCTATACCTCTTAGATTTCCAGAATGTTACCCACCCATATTTTTAGGAAACATGCATTGTTCGTCCATTGAGCAAGTGATCTCATGAATAACAGCAAAATGCCAAGATAAGAAGGGCAATAAGAACTTCAGTAAGACAACGAATTTTTTTTGAATGGTATCACAATTTTACTTAATCGAATTGGTAGCATGACGTAGAAAAACATTAATTTAACAGTTTATTAAAATATTTACTAGCCCAAAAAATGTAGAGTCAGTATGTTTATGTGACTCAGTTTTTTTATTATTAAATATGTGTTGATCCTTGACTACAATATCACTTGATAGTAAATGGCGGTGTAACCATGGATGGTTGAGCATATAAAGTCATCAGTAACGGTCTGTTGCTGCTCAGCCTTTGAGCTCAATTGGACCTTGTGCTCACGAATACAATGTTCAGACTGGCCGCCAAACACAAAATTACGTGGATGCATCCAAAATCCAAGCACTGGCACCTCATTGATCACATAATTGTTAGGCAAAGAGATGTTTCTCGAGTCTGCATTACACGTGTCATGCGTGGTGCTCACTGTTAGTCCGGTCATAGTTTTATTGTTACCAAATTGTGCCTTCGCCTCCATCCACCTCGAAGATCTCCTGTAAAGCCTGTGTATCTGAACGTGAAGAAACTAAAAAACCTGGAGGTGAGCGAAGAGTACTCTGAAGCCATTGCTAATTCGTTGATACCTCTGAGTGAGCAGTCAGGCGATGTTGATATTGACTGGGGATCTCTGTCGTCTCATATACTGAACACCGCTACCGCTATATTAGGTGTCAAAGTGCGCAAAAACGTGGACTGGTTTGATGAGAATGATGGGGGCTTCTGAGAGAAGCTATCGGTAAACACCGCAACCTGTTGCGGCAACTCAATAATCGGCAAAATGGTGGAAGTGTTGCGGAAAAAAAGCAGAGTGACCAAACGGCGCGTAAGCTGACTAGGGAAACAAAAGAGAAATGGTGGCTTGAGAAGGCTATGTATGTGGCTCGCTGATACAAACCAGCTTGGGGAGTTTTACTTTGAACTACGAATGCTGACCGGTATGTCTTATCGAACAAACGTACCCCTGAAGTCCACTGATGGGGAACACCATCAACTCAATATAGAGCGTACAGCTGATTTACTCCATGTTAGCTCCTTACCTCAGCTTCCAATTAATAATGAGCTAGATGAGCCGCTTACATGTGACGAGGTTATCCGGGCCATAAAGCAACAGAAAAATGAAGGGGCTTAGACTGTATACCGGGTAAGCTACTTAAATACGGTGGGGAGGAGTTGCACTCAGCTATCTGGGAACGTTTTGTCCGATTGTGGGAGGAAGAACGTATCCCAATTAACTTTAAAAGGTCCCGCATATGTGCCCTCTATAAAAACAAAGAGGACCGTTCTGATTGCAGCTCCTATTGTGGTATTTCGCTGTTATCAGCCCCTGGTAAGGTCTTTACCAGAGTACTATTAAACCGCCTGCTGACTATATCTGAACAGCTTCTGCCGGAAACCCAGTTTGGTTTCCGACCTGACCGAGGCACCTGTGAGGCAATCTTCTCAGTCCGGCAACTGTAGGATCCTCGCAATGGTAAGCGTTGGCAGCATAGCATCCTAAATGGAGACAGCTGGTGCACACTAAAACTGTTTCTTTCGATAAACGCCGCAAACTAGAGCTTGATAATAAACGCGACAAAATAAAAGCTCGACCACCAGCGGCTATAAACTATAACTTTGTCAACGGCTTTCCCCCTTGCCCTCACTGTGCTTGCGAGTTTAGCGCTACGATAGGCTATATTAGCCATATTAGAGCACATGAACGCCATAGGCCGGCTCAGAATTTGTAAGCAATCGCCATGGCCGAAATCCGCTGAGGATGATGATGATTGAAAGTCATCAGAAGCCTGTTCACTCTTCAGTCGAAGTCATTATGTAAACGAGCAGGAACACCGACGTACGTAAGCTATTCAAATGCTGCTCGGCGTGCATAACATATGAGCATCATCCGAACCAGAGGAATATTACCGACAAAAGTTGTTCGTTAGTTGTAGGGAAATGGTTGAATTCGGTCAATTTCTGTTCACGTTCTCCAAAACGCATATCTTAAAACTTATTTATTTGTATAAATAGCCGACAAACGAGCAGACAAGCCATCTGATAGTAAGTGGTCACCGTCGTCCATGGACATTAGTAACACTAACGGTATTACTAATATGTTGTCGACCCAGAAATAAGAAAAAAGAAAGATAGTAAGTAGTATTTAATGACTTATTTATTACAGGACAGATTTTCTTGTTAATGTTTGTATGTATTTACCAATAAATAATATTAATAAAATTTTGCGTTTGTATGTTCCCTATTCCAAAAAAATTAAAAAAAATCCGGCCAAAAAATAAATCTTAATTCTATAGCCATTCAGCTTGTAGGTATTTTGTGAAATATTCAGAAATTGACAACATGATTATCAACATATTCTTCTTAGCTTGTAATGCCTTTTTGAAGTCGCCCTTGGTATTGCAGACATACACTTGATATGAATTAACCTGTCATGTACTTGTACATATAATTTAAACTTATCGTAATTAGAAAACGAAAACTAAATTCATCACATACCATGTGAACGTTGATGTAGAATACTAAAGTCATACTTTCCAAAATGCCGTTTCGGTCATTAGTTATGGTAACGTGATGCGAGCTGTGGGTGTATAAAATTCGAAAAATTGAAATAATGAGACAGGTATAAAAAATGGTGAACGTGGTACAATATACATTATAAGACAATGCTACACTCCTACCTGATGGTAAATTTAGATGTAATCTTAGATGGTAAAGCATTAACTTAGAATAAGTCTGTTCACTCTTGACTTAAAGTTATCTACGCTGTTTCGGGTTGAAAACACCGTCGCGAGTTGACTATTCTAATCCTATATCATATTATCCTACGAGTCCTAGCGAGCTTAAAAATTAGGTTTATTTTTAGCAAGTATAGTATAGTATAGCACGTATAGTAGTAGTATGGTGCTAGAGTAGAGTAGTTCGCACTTTCGAAAATGCTCACTGTATCCTTATGCATATTAGAAAGACATTATCAACTGTGTTTACAGTAAAAGTAGATCACAAGGATATCTTCATTGCTGTGAATTTTCAGTGAGAAATTATAAGGACCTTCAAGATCTTGAGATCTTTACAGTATTATAATATTACGATATATGTCCTCACTTTCAAGTGAAGTCTTTTGCGACGTCTAACAACGCTGATTCACGTTTTATACTCTGATTCGATTGGAATTGAATCGTATCAGAAAATCGATGTCGTGTCCTTTGAACAAATTTTCTACATCTATCTCGTATTTTCTTAATAACTAACTAGCTAAATGTAATCTTGATTTGACAAAGCTAAATACTATGAAGTATCTCTATTATATAAAGATGATGAATAAAAATATGAAGTACAAACTAGGTTAATCTCTTTGAATATAATGACTGACTTTTTGTTACGAGAAGCCAAACAATAACGATTCATAGTGATGCGACGACGTCATGTGTAAGGTATTGTCCATTCGTTAATTAATACGGTGGGAACCCAGCGCGTACTTGAAAAGTATTTTCTTTGTATGATGTAGGCAAGTTAAAGCAAGGCATTCACGTTCGGTCGGAAGTGTGCACGCAGGGGATTGACCGTGGCCACAACTGTTAAAGGTAGAGACTCAAAGTCTCATTGCTTACGCGAAGCGAAACGCACGCGCGTTTAAAGTCGTTCGCGCCAGGCAAATGCACCAAATGTGCCGGCTGTTTGCGTAAAATCATTGAGTATTATATGGACAGTTCGCGTATTCGACTTTCAATTTTTATGTTATTATTATAGTTTTCTTGCAAATCATGGAGTATTGGATGTTTATATTATGTGGTGAGTATAATTTTATTTCACACATAATAGATAAAATTAAGTCTGTAAAATATTTAACAGACTTTATTAGTTATAAATTTTCATAGTTTGTAAATATAGACATATATGTACGTTATACGCTACATGTGTTTCTTACTGTTAGAGAATTTTTTTTAATATTAGTTATTATTAATAATTGAAATTCTATTTAACTATATTATTAGTAAATAACCAATAGTTAATAATAATCTTCACACCAGCAGATTTTAATTAAATAAGTAGTGCCTTGTGAATTTCCTTTTGAATTATCACGACTTATTCTTGTCATATAATTATTTCTTGTGATATTATAATCAAGGAGCCTTACACTTAAAATAACGATATAAGAACTTACCTTGTCCTCGTTAACTTTTTTTATCGGGTGACTGAATTAGATGCCATTTTTGTGTTTAACTATCAAGATTACTAATTCCAACATCATCTGGGAGATGTAAAAAAATGCATTCCTCTCAATATCACTTAACTTTGAAATCCGTACTGGTGTGGCGGAGTATATAAATTCGTCAACTATGTTGATAGCTTAAAGATCTATATACACGGACGTGAAAATAAAAAAACTTTTTTAAAATTTGTTTTCATATATCTTTATTTCAGGTAAAAAATTTAAGTTTGAACTGATATTACGTTTCACTTTAGAGGGTTCGTTTTTCGCAAACAACTGGCGTATCTATGGCATTCATAGTA
This sequence comes from Megathymus violae, assembly GCA_003671415.1. Classification (NCBI taxonomy): domain Eukaryota; kingdom Metazoa; phylum Arthropoda; class Insecta; order Lepidoptera; family Hesperiidae; genus Megathymus; species Megathymus violae. Next base: position 241,149 of record PDGT01000036.1, read on the forward strand.
ACAGTAATGCAGTTGTAGCCAACTCAAATTATTTATTAGTACATTATTCTTGTTATTACTAGCTATTTGTATTCTGCAATATTGTCGTTGTCTATTGTGACTGAATTTTTAAAAAAATATTATTAAATTTGATGTATAAATACCATTGAATAGCCAATGACCGACAAACGAGCAGACAGACCACCTGTTGGTAAGTGGTCATCACTAGGTACCTATCAACATCCGAGGTACCAAAAAAGTTACTACGCTGGCATTACCATCTAAGAAGGAAGCGGAAAATCCTCTTTTTCATAGACTCTTCGACATTGCAACTGAAAAAAGTTGAAAATATTTCATGGTTTATTCTAGGAGGATGGTAGTAGATCAGGCCGGTCAAGAACTTATGATGTATGTACCTGAACCCTTAGAATCGTTATGTGATAAATTTATTGTTGTTATTAAGGCATTTTTATGGTAGCGAAATAAAAAATAAAATTAGATTTATACATCCCAATATCTTTTTTGAATTATTTGTTCAAAAATAACCAAATTTGGTAAAAGGATATTGTGGTATTCTATAAATCTAGAAAGTTAATATTTATGATCAATTTAAGCGGAATATTCATTGGTCATAAAGGTTGTTGTATAAAAATAACTTAAACGTTTAACTTATAATCGTTACGCTGAGAAAATTACGAAAATGCAAAAGATTATATAATCTAGAAAGTTACATATATTGCATCAGAAATGTATTTATTCTAATATAATAACGTTTACATACTCACACCCCCGCACTAGGATTCCCAGTGTTGCGCGTGGCATGAACATACACAAATATGACATTACAAACACCCAGGACCCGAGAACAAACATTTATCTGTGACGTAAATGTCTGCCCCGGCCGGGAATCGTACCCGGGACCCCTCGCTCAGCACGCATGTCACGACCAACTGGGCTATGGGATCATATATTTATTGTAATATGTCCATATTAACATTTCCTCCAGCTATAATATTATTTTTCCCACTTATTATTTAACTGCGGTGAAAAGTTCGTTATTTACGCAGGAACAAATTACGCATATGAACGCCGAAGACGTAATTATTAATCGCAACTAATTTTGCAGAGAGCCATTCCTTTACGCGATCTATTACGGAATACATTACGCCGGTATAATGTAACAACATGTTGTTATCCAATCTACAATTTATGGCAATGCTCATTTTGGCTAGTAGCACTTTGCCACGATTGTTCCTTAACTCGTTGCAAAGTAATTCTCAATAAGTTAGTGCATGTAATTGTGTCATAATATAATATTATAAATCCGAATCTGACTCGCGTGAGGTAGGGATCAGTAAATACTGCGTCATATCATGTAAATTTTTTAGATATCGTTTTAATTTTATATATATGTAACGAAAAGAACTCAGTTATTAGAGTTTACATAGTAGTTATTCAACAGATAATTCAATTTTCAATATCTTCAGACAGATGTATTGTCAAATATTCCATGTACCGATTCGAACCTTTTACAGTTTTATTATCAATCTATACTACTATTAAATCTGTTGAGATTATTGTGTGTCTTTAGATAACTCGAAAACGACTGGACCGATCGTAATGAAAATTGGTATCGAGTGAGAACACGTGACTTTGCACATGATATGCTATATAAAAGGTGAAAAATATTCAATTTTTAATAATTATTTTTTATTAATAGTCCAACACGGACGAAGTCGAACGGGGACGCTAGTTAGTATATATTACACAACATGTTATAATAGTGAAATTAATGACTACATACAAAAATAACTCCCATAAAAAATTGAGTGCTTTGGTAAAATGATTTCATTAATAAATTACCGTGGGCTATATCTCCCTTTGATAGTTCTCTCTTTAATTTTATTATACTCAGAGTCCAAGTTCAGTCCAGTCCAGTTTCGATTTTCAATTAAAAAAAAATTTGATGATTATTAAATATAAAGTATAGTTCTTTTACAGTATGATTATTTACCGGCATTTAGTTCGTGCTTGTCAATGAAATAAACAATGACTCCAAATTCCACACTTATACACAAATAATTTATACAATTATCATGTAATGATTGATTTCGTTGTGTAGAATAATATACCATAAAACTATTTCATGTATATAACGCCCAAGTTTAGTATGAAGTTTTACTTTATATAGTAATAGTAATCAATTTATTATACTAACATTTAATTACTTTTAAACAGGAAACTCAATTCATTCAATCCTAATTGCTTATAATACGCATACGATATTGATAAAAAAAAACCTCTAATTTTCAAATTAAGTGCGTATTACAGAAGTATTATCACTTGCTTCTGTGAAGGAAACCATCATCATCATCGAAAACCTGGACACCTGATAGTGTAAAGTCGACACTGGGCTAGTGTGGCGGACTATGGCCTTAACCTCTCTATGACATAAAACCCGAGCCCAACAGTGGGACAATTATGTGTTTAAAAGATGATGGATGATGAAATAATCCTTATAGATAAATATCTAGTTGCTGCTGTGCTAAATGTTTAGGTTATAAAAGTTCGATCTTATGTATTGTGAACGTTTATGTACATAGTACATAAAAATTACATAATATTATTACACAGTTTTTTAAAGATAAAGAAATATTTGATACTAAAAATATCGGATAGGCCGTTGTACCTGTTGTATCCGGCACATATTGTCAAACTTTCACCTTAGTGATTGGTGACCCAGACGACCTTCATAATTATTATTACTACCAATGGAAACCACGTTTCAGTGTTCAATTAATATGGTAGATTAATTTTATAGCTCGTTGTTATGTTAGCTTTGTTTAAAAAACTAATTTTTTTTTATTGGTTGGTCAACAGTTAAAGTTAGCAAACACTCATTTTGGTTATTGATCATTCAAAAGAATATGGGCAAAATACTTTGTCCCATCATTTAAAGCTAGCAAAGTACTCATACTCCTATGTCTTGTTGTCGTTGAGCGAATCAACGTTATCATTCTTTAATTCACAGTCGCTTGTTTCTTAGCATTTTGATTCGGTTTTAGTTATTTTAAAGTCTCCGTTTGTTTTTACTATTTATATTACTTAATTTCTTACTAAATTCCCACTCTACTATATGACCACTGTATTGTACTGTAAATGAAAAATGAATATTATTACAGTTGGAATAGTTTTAGCAGTAGGTACTACTACATTTTGTGACTGCTTCCGCGTTCGCGATTTAAGTTTTTTGTAAACGTTATATGCATGTGGAGGTGAAAGTAAATTTTAATTGCAAATAATGTTTAAGTATTAAGTTTAAATCGTGGATTAAACTGTGGGACTAAGATTTTCATTTATTATAAATCGTGGAAGTTGCTAATGTTGAGTACTTACGTAAAGCTAACTGCACTTAACAACAAAACTTTTGACGTAATAATTAATAACTAAGATTATGATAAAAACCGTTGATAATTATTAACAGTGCTTGTATTAGGATATACAACGGAGAAGGTCACACGAAAGATTTTATCTTTGTCTCAGTAACTTGATTACTTACCTACTATGAAGGTAAATATACTTAGTTTATGTAACCCTGAAGTGCCACAGTGCATGGGATTCTAAGACATTAAAAGACAAAGACATTAATTTTTATATCCAGTATACTACTTAAGATAAAATTTGATTCGCAGTTTCCATGTTTGAGTATTGAAAATATTGCATACTTAAAATTTATGACCCACCCCTGGACAAAGAAAGACCCGAAGCCCTCTACTCTATTTTTAGTTGTAGTAACATAAACAATAACAGTTTCGACATTGAATGCCGCTCAAGGTTAATTAAAGCAACGCATAAATTTGCACTTGTTGAAACTGTAAAATCGACAATTGCATAAGTAATCACCACTGGTTACTTACCTCAAAGATTACAATCTTGCTGTATTTGGGACACGATATTCGTGTAGCAGACTTACTCGTTCGCATTTACTATATGATAAATAATAACAATTACCTGTCTGTCGTTCGTTGTCTGGTAAATTTGGTTTGCATACCTTCAACAAAAACAAATCCAATATCCTCTTGTTACACGTAAGAGAGATAGACAGAATACTTTTACAAGAGTAAATATGATGTTAAACTTTATCATTCCGGATAATATACGCTTGAAGTGTAACAAGTAGGTTTACACGTCATTTGCTTTTTGTATGGAAATTATCGACCGAGTTCATGGTTCAACAACACGGTAAGCCTGATTCAAAACATTATTACATTTCAAATCATGTTGAATTACTGTATTTCATAATAGATCATATTATAAATGGCACGAAATATTGACGGCGTAAATAGTTAATTTGTAAATTTGTATCGAGTCAATTATTCACATCAACCATGCTTAGAAATTGCCTTACAGGTTGCAAGATCCTAATTGCATTACCTTGCGACACCCTTAGGAGTACAGTTCGTTAATATGTACATAGTTATAACCGATCAAGTGTCTTTGACATCGAATTGAAATCGAAAGCGAGTATAATACATTTTATCCACCATGATCCACAATCGGAATATAGAAATAATCATTGAATTATGTGTTTCTTTAGGATTTAATGATGATATCCGAACTTCAGTAGTATAGTGTCTCTATTACCTCTCTAGGATATAGGTAATGTTATGTACAAACTGCAAGAAGTTTCACGTAGTTGTCTGTTATACATCTACTATATAAATCTGTAGTATCTGTAGTGTGTGTAGTGTAGTGTACTATATAATCTGTATATAAATCATTATCTATGCTACTATATAAATCTGTTGAAATTTTCGTGTTACTTGATATAACTCAAAAACGGCTTGACCGATCTTAATGAAAATTGGTATGTAATGAGAACACGTGATTGCGCAGATGATAGGCTATAACAATCTATCTATATAAATCTGTAGTGTCTATCCATCTGGACGTTCCATTTTTTGTCAAATTTCATGATAAATATTCGTTTTATGACACACTGACATTAATTAAGCCATTTTAAAATTTTTTGTCCGTCTGTCTGTCTCTCTGTATGTCCCGTTATAACTCAAGAACGGTTTGGCCGACCTTCATGAAAATTGGTATGTAGTGATCGTGCACATGATGGCTATATAAAATATCAGTATCCTTAATGATGTCTAATAACGGCAAAAATATGAAAGTTTTAATAATTGTCATCATATAATTAATAGTCCAACCCGAACGAAGTCGGACGGCGCCGCTAGTATATCAATAATATTATACTTTGGTTGGTTGGTGTACAAGTTAAGATACTGCATAGATGCTCATTTTTAGTTTCATTCCTTGTTGATTTTAATTTAGAAATCAAATCGATATTTATATTTCATATGGAGTTATTATTTGTTTCAATGTTGATAAAAATAATTCAAAGGTTTACGTTAGTAAATATTATGATCTATGAGTCTGTTGAGTGTATCTTATATACATATATATATATAATGTATAAGACTAACAGAAG